>JAQQAC010018689.1:26716517-26764628 GCA_029783875.1 Phataginus tricuspis | reverse complement strand
GGTTCTGTGAGTCTGCTGCTGTTTTGTTCCTGAAGATGAAGCATTTTTACAGGAACACTTCTGTAATGCATCTGAGTAAAAGTTTAACTCCATAAATGACAGAAGACTTAAAAATGGCAATGGTTAAAGATCTGATTAGATTTCATTACAATGCATTTGACAAGGAAATTTAGTTATTTTTGTGACAACACTAAGATTTTATCAGGACATATCAGATTTCTAGGAGTTTTATATAATTTCTAGAACACTTATTTTAATAACATATATTTATACAGATATAATCAAAGTAGGTTGAGCATCACTATTTGACAATGCTTTCCATTTAATTTCACATGCCAGATAAAAAAGCCTAATTAGTTTCACATCTGTCTTTTAGGGGAGAAAAAATAATCCTCTGAAATGTTCTCAGAGTTAACTGAGGTAAGGACTTTATTTAGAATTTTATTTTGGGAAACTTGTTCAAAAATATCAAAATGTTTGATGATTTGATTAAACAGAATCACAGATCATTATGAAACAATACCTATCCATTTAATCAGTGACAGTGAAAGATTTCAAAGACAAATACAGAAGGTTACATACTTGTGAACAAATTGTAGTTCTCTTAATATTAAGAAGACAGTTTACTTGAGTAATCAAAGCCCTGATGATAACTTGAAGTTCAGGCAATTATTTTGATAAAATATAAAATCCTCACTTTTTTAGGGCAGATAGCTTTAAAAGGTAAACAATCCCTTTATAATCTCCCATCAAGAGCAGGCCAATAGTACAAGAAAATTTTGTCCTGAGAACAAGGAGAAAAAACAAATTTTAATTTTGCACCAGTATACATTTTTTCTTTCTTTTCACCAGTATACTTTTGATATTAAAACTCATTTAAATAAATTCATTTTAATCTCAGCCAGTTTTTAAATTTCTTTCCTGAGATTCCTTTTTGTAAAACTTTTACAACTTTCTTTTCTATATTCAGATTTTGTCCTATGTCTTCCCTCTTTAAATAACTAGCCTCACTTTAAAACAAAAGTACTTTCTTTTCCTTCAACAAAATGCATTTCCATTCCTCATACCTTCTTTTATTTAAAAAAAACCTCTTACTTTCTTTAAAGAGAGTTGTTTCCCTCATTATGTTTAGTAGCTTTAAGCACATATATTGATTTGAATTTTTAACCCTTAGAAACTTTCAATTCTACTGAAAACTAAGAAGTAGGCAATTGTGAAGTGTCTGTTACACCAGCATTCTTTAGTTGGCAAATTTATGAGTACATTTTATGATTTTTAGAAACATGTTTCTTTCTAGTGCAATTTTTCAATAAAGCACAAATTTTTATTAACAAACCCACCTTTATTTTTCCTGTAACAAGGAAGCCAAAAATGGATTAACCTATGTTCAATACTTGATGTTTCATTATTTTATGTTATTTGGAAATGATCTAGATATTCAATGAATTTCACATAACTCAGCAAAACTTTGAGGTTTTGGGTTACCAAAAAGATTTTGGAGGCTATTTTTTGTAAACGTTTTATCATACCAAGTTATTGTTGACAAATGAATAAAATTTTATATTTAATGCTGATACCTTTAAAGACATGTCTATTTTAATTAAACCAACAAACTTCAACAAGCATTTATTTATTAAAGATTAATCCCAGATCATGTGAACTTGAAAAACATTTGGGTTCATTTTTATACTTCTGAGAGTTTTAGGATGCCCAATGCTTACAAGTGCTTGCTTTCAAACCAACTAAATAAGCTCTTTTACAAGTTAATTTTAGCAATACCACCCAGAGGTAGAAAAATACAACATATATGTATATAGGGAGAGAGACATATGTGGAAAAACACAGAGACCTTATAATTACTAATATTTGTGGAGAAGGCACTTACGATTTGCATTTGTCTTAAGGAGGCGGTGGTCTAGGCAAGAGAGCATCTTTAGCTGTTTGTATTTTTGAAAGGCCTCCTTCCCTTGTTCCCTAGTCTTAGGTGATTGTGGGCTATGTTTACATTTCAAAGACATGATAAGATTTATAGTTTCAAAGGACAAAAAAAGAATGCAGTTTTCTCCAAGAAGGACTTTGGTTTTCCAAAAATTAATAATTTACAAGCCTTTTGTGATAAATAGGGAGGTTTGGTGTTGGTAAGAGAATAGGTAAATTGTGACTTGCCTTTAGAGCTACATTTTTAGTTCTGTAAATATTTGTAAGATAAGGACAGCTGCTCTTAATTTCTCAAAGAACTGGGTTGTTTGAGATGGTAGAGAAGGTGAATCCAAAATATTGAGGCTAAACTACTTAGTTTAAATAATCGGAAGATAATAGTACCTGACATTGCCACGGTTGTCCATCAATATATCTTTGAAGACTGAAAGAAGCATACAAACAGGAAAATACTAACAATATAGAACATTTAATAAAAAATGTACCAGATTCTGAGCAAACTTACTAGAAACCTCTGCCCTGGTTTGTTCAGGCTACTATAACACAATATCAGAACTAGGTGGCTTAAACAACAGAAATGTATTCTCCTAGCTCTGAAGGCTGCGTAGTTCAAAATCAAGGTGCACTTCAGTTGCTGGCGAGTCCTCCTGCTGGCGCGCAGAGAGCAGCCTTCTGGCCGCGTCCTCGCAGGGCGGAGAGGGAGCACTGTGTGTCTCTTCCACTAGGGACACTAAGATCATCAGGAGGGCCTCACCCTCAGGACTCAGCTAAACCTAATTGTCTCTCAAAGGCTGCATCCTGAAATACTATCACGTTGGGGTTAGGCTTCAACATATGGATTTGGGGAGATCACAATTCCTTCCATTGCAGCCATAGAAAGAAAGTGTCCATTGAGAAATTTTCATGCCTGATCTAAATCTTGACCTTGGAAGCAAGAGTAAACTTGGACAGAATGAAGATAGAATGAAGCCCCCACCTATCCCTATTGCATTATCTTACCACTCTGCTTTGAAAGCACAACTTGCAACAAACAAAACACAGATACTTCCATCAGCTATTAGAGAAGACCCTTTAAGGGGGGTGGCGGGGCCATTCTTCCTGCTTTATTTTTAGCCACATACTTACCTCCAAAGAGCACCCAAGTGTTTAAATGCATCTCTTACTCTTGAGTTCATAGCTCTTCAAAGAAAGTTCTGATATGGTCTAAACATAAACAGATTCTGCTGGGGAGGAAATATTGTCCTCTTCCCTTTAAGGTTCTTCAAGCTGGCCTAAGAATGCATGAGACAGATTAACAGGAGACAAAAATAAAAAGTTTAATTATATACTCATAGAGGCCCAGTAATGAAATTGAGACCTAAAGGAATGGCTTAGGCAGGCAGTTTTTATACTTTTTTAGGCAGGCTATAAACCTGTGAGGAACTGACAAGACAAAGAAAACTTATGTTCAGGGGCTTCAACTAGTTTAGGAATTCTAAACAGAATTTGGGCTGCAGTAGTAAATTAGTAAAAGTAATAAGGTTTGTTTATATAGTCTTCACAGCTCTGAATTCCCTCTCGGGTGAAAAGAATGTCTCTTTACTCCCAGTATAGGGAAGATATCCTTCACATGAGAGATTTACTTCACGCTTTCTGGAGACAAAAAGGGGATCCAAGTGTTCTTCTTGCATTGGCTGGGTTTTTTTTTTAAGTTGACTTTTCATTCAAAATCGTCAAAATGGTGCATTTGGGGGCAGCCTGCCCTTAGTCCCTGCAATTCCAAATACTGGGACACATTGACGCTTTTGGTAGATGAGGCAAAGAGATCAGAATCATCTTGGCTGCCTGTGCTTCAGAGCACTTCTCCACTTTTGAATTCATTGCCCATGTGAAATTAGATGAGCCCAGACCTTCCTCTCCCCTAGGAGGAAGCACAGCCTAACCCTTCTACTTTACATGCCTGAGAGAGAACCTCTTCTTTATCTCCTGAGGGTATTAACCCAGTCTAATGGCTCTGAATAGCACCTATGCACCGATGACTCCACTTTACCTTCAGCATAAGCAAATTCACAGAACTCCAGCTACTGTATGGTGGGGTTTCTGTTGTTCTCTTGATTTATTCCCATTTCCAGCATGATTGTGACTTTAGACATAAAGCATCCACATTGAGAGGAATCGCTTTAGAGAGTACTTTATCGATATGCTTAGAATTAACTGGGGGAAGGGGGTCGCAGCGACTTCTGATATCAACGACCCGGAGTTGGGCCGAGCTTCACAGATAAGGGCACAGTCCCCACAAGACTGCCCGCATTTCAGACACCAGCTGCAAGTGCAGAGATCCCCAGGCCACCCTCACATCTGACCAACTGTCTACAAATCTGGGGATTCCCACTACCCTCTCAGGTTCAATAATTCACTAGAATTCAGGAAACCACTATATTTATGATTAAAGTATTATCATAGCAAAAAGATACAGATCAGAACAAAGGGAGTAATGTACAGGGTAAGGTCTGGAGGGTTCCAAACTCAAAACTTTTCTCTCCATGAAGTCAGGATTCATTGCCCTCTTTGCATGTCATATGGGGTGATACACAGAGCATTGCCAACTAGGAAGACATACTCAAGCTTTGGTGTCCTAAGATGTATTGGAATTTCATCACACTATCACCATTATTGGAATCAACAGTTGAACTCCATTGCCAGCCCCACCTTCTCCCTGTGGAGGTCTGGCTAATATGACTGTAACTCAAAGCCCCAGCCTTCTAATGATATAGCTCGTTTTTCAAGCATAGCCAACCTCCCGTCCTGAGTCATATCATTAGTATCAACTATCTAGGGACCCACCACAAGCTAGGCAGTTTACCAATTGGAACTGAAGATGAATAACAAAGATACTCTCCTTTCACTCAGGAAATTCCAAGGGCTTAGAGGCTACCTCGCAGGAACCAGGGACAAAGGCCAACCAGATTCCTTATTATATAAGCCACCCCCTGGCCTTTGGCTAGTGTTCTTTTTATATGCCTAATATTTGGGGTAGGCAGTGTTAGGTAGGCATAGGAGGCCTTTGACTCCATGTCACAATACCTTTGACCACCAATATCAGTATTATAACCTTCCCAACAATACCATAAGTGTGGTAATGTAACCCAAAAAGTAAGGGTGAAAAGATACTGGTACAAAAAAGTTTCCCTCAGTAATTAGCAAGTAGACCAGTCCATCATCATATTGTATGACCAAAATGTCTCTCCAGGCCAGGCCACTCAGGTGTGTAGACTTCCACTTGATCTTGTCAGGTTCAAAAAAGAATAGTCTAGAAGAATAGTCTCAGCAATATATGGCATCACCCTTTTGGGCATCTACTATAATTGAGCTAAAAGACAATATAATCTCTTGCTCTGAGCCTCTTTCCAAGTGTTAATGTAATAGACTGGAACTCCCACACCATGCAACCCATTTATTCATTCCTTTTCCCTTAGTTATTGTTCTTCCTTCTCTCCATTTACACCCAACATGTCCTACCTTTAGATGGGATGGTAGGATGGGCTATGGGGCTGATCTAGATTGCCAGAAGCAATTCTAGTTTAGCAGGTGCCTCCCCCTCAGTCCACTCTGTTCCTATAGGGTAGGAATTAATGGGCTGTTTTTACCGGTAGTCAGTACAGAGGCATTACCTGTCAACAGCAATTTTGCCAGATGGGGTGAAGGCACCGTCCACCCCATCAAGTCCTTAAGAATTCTGACCTAAAAGTTTAAAGATATAATTATGGATTCTTGCCTTAGAACTCATCCCTATTTCCAACACTTGCAGTTACAGCTCTCACCCTAGGACCACTGCATCAGTAGGAAAAAGGAAAGTTGAAAAGCTGCGATAGAAAAGAAAAACCATAGTCATTGTCCTACTGGCATCCTCTCCCACCTCCTCTTCCCCAATATGCCAGAAAAGCAGAGGAATCTGTAGAGTAGGAAACCTCCCCTGGCTCATGAAGGTATGTAAACCAGCGCTTCGTGCCTGTTTCTCCTCCCATCTTTGACAACCAGAATTTCAGCTGCCCATTTTAAATTCTCTTTCAAACTGTTACTCTAAAGAGAATCTCTCTCTGCCCATGGTTGGACATCAGAGATTGTAAAATGTGTTCCTTAGTCTGGAGAAATGTGACTCAGTGGTCCGAACTGGTGCAGTATCTTCTGTTCTGGCCCTTCTGTAGTATTCTTAGCATTTGCATCTACCATCAGATATGCAAAGCCCAGGCCAGAGTCAATGTCTATTCCTGCCCGACCCATTATAGCCTCTAGGGCTATTGGCATTAGTCCAACTTGCTAGGTATGTGCAAGCCCTCCCCCAAGGGAACTTGCTACATAGCCATCTGCAATATCTGCCTCTCTTTTGGCAAACCAGAAGAGTTCAAAGGGGAAAGCAGTACCAAAAGAGTTCCATAATAATATGGATATAGTTTATACACATGCCACTGGGTTTGCAAGGAGATACTTGTGATTAGGGAATCTCTTTTCTCCCATCAAGGAGCCGCCAGCCCCTATCACCACTTGGATGGTGCCTTATGAGCAGTGGATCAGTTGACCAACAAATAGTTGTTTGGTTTATGAATAGTAGTTCCAGGGTAATTGGACAAAATTTTGTTTGACAGCCATCATGCTTGACCAAAGAAGATAAAAACAAATTAGCTCAGTGGTGTTAAAAAAGAGATTGTAACTGAGCGAATTTGATGATCTAATTAGTTTACTAGGCCAGAGACTACTAGTCGTTTGTATTGGTTTAAAAACTTGAGGTTGAAGGGCCCCATTGGTTCTTTCCACCCTGCCTGGTGACTAAGGATATTAGGGACAGTGACACTTCCAACAAGGGTAGAAGGCTTTCACCACTTCCCCAGTGAGTGGGTGCCTTGTACACGGGACATTTGTGGAAAGGATACCCCAAGCGGGAAACTCGCTCTCTCACAGTTTCTTTGCTACCATGAAGGCAACAGCCCTGTGACAGGGAAGGCTTCAACTCATCTGGAAAACACACACAATAACAAGAACATATTGATAACCATACTAAGTGCAGCTGAATGAAGTTCAGCGGCAGGTGTTTAAAGGGTCCAGAGGAAGGTCAGAGGCCTCTGAGGATGAAAATAGTTTTTCCAGGATTTTGGGCCTGGCAGGTAGGTATCTACACTGTAGATATATTATGTTTTGCAGTTTTGTCCCCATTGATGTCTATTAATAATATGAGTCATCTGAAATGCACAATGCTAGGTGAAGGAATGTAAAAACCAAAAATTGGAGTTTGTCGGGAAAAACCAAGTGGCCATCTGGGTTTCCCATAGCCCTAACTGTTCATTTAATTTACTGCCATTGCTTGCATATCTTAATTCCTCTGACACTTTTGCAGACTGTTACAATGTTGCAAGGACATCAGGATGGCAAGAGTTTTGCCATGAGAGAACATTTTTGGCAGAAGTGGAATGGACTTCATCCACATGTGCCACAAACTTTACAGATTCTGTTGCTACCACTTTTTGCAGGAAAGCCCTGATACACAGCTTTTAGCAGATAGCAGTTCCAGAAGGTAATAGAATAATGACAAGTGATAACAGTCTACCAGGACATATCAGATTTCCAGGAATTTCACATAATTTCTAGAACACATATCCACCTATCCAAATACAACATAAAGAAGGCTTAGTATTACTTATTTGAAAATGCTTCTCATGTAATTTGACATATCAAAAAAGCCTGATTAGTTTAACAAGCATTTTGGAATATTTGTTTCTCCCAGGTCAAAAAAGACTTCATTTGGAATTTCATTTGGGGAAGTTAATTATCTATTAATAAAACTTAGCTCCTTAAATATTAAGACTCAGTTTTCCTAAGTAATCAAAGATCTGATAAAGACAGCAAACACAGGATATTATTTTGATAAAGCACAAAATCTGTTTTTAAGGAGATCACTTAAAGGTAAAGAAACTTCACAATCTGTTATCAAAATTAGACCAAAAGTCAAAAAAAAAAAAAGCCAAAAAAACCACCAAACTCAGTCTCCTTTTAACAGAGAAAACAAACTTCTAATTTTGTACCAACCTACTTTTGATATTAAAACTTACTCATTTCAGTCTTAGTCCTGACCGCACATAACATTCTTGTCTAAAAACTCCTTTTTCCCAAACTTTCTACAACTTCCTTTTTCCTCAAAAAACACACCTCCATCCCTCATATCCTTCCCCACTGAAATCACACATTCCATTTCCCCTGCACACAGAGATGCCTCCATGATCTCCAGTAGCTTCAACTACACACATTAATTCAAACTCTCAGTCTCCAGAAATCCCAGTCTCCGGTGAAGACCAAGAATCAAACAGCTGTGAACTGCATCAACCCTCCAGGGCCCAACAGATCCATACATGCTCCTCCCAATTTCCAGAAGCATATGCTTTCTCATAGTAAATCTCTCAGCATGGCACGGGACATTTTTACCAATAGACCCAGATATCTTTATTTTCTCTGTAAGAGGAAGCCCAAAGCGGGCAAAGCTATGCAAAACTCAGGTAAAATAAGATTGTTTATCTGCACTGTATTCAAGGTGGATGACTCTAAAGATGTCTGTTTTAATTCCGTCAACAAACTTAAACTCGCTTTAGTTTGCCAAAGATTTTCCAGATCACATGAACACAGAAAACATTTGGGTTCGTTTCTATCTTTCTGAGAGTTTTAGAGTGTCCAATCCCCACAAGGGTTTATCTTCAAACCAACCAAATAGAGCTCTCTTATACATTAATTTTAGCAATAGCATCCAGAGGTAGAAAAATATCACACATCTGCACACATACATAGACACACTTGAACACATAGACCCAACCAGAGACGTTATAGTTGTTGATATTTGTGGAGAAGACACTTAAGATTTGTACCTGCCCTTGATAAGCAGCCTTATGGAAACTGTGGGCTAGACTTTGGACAAGGGTACTTCTATAGCTGTTTGTATTTTTAAAAGGTTTCTTTCTCCCTTTTTTTTTTTTTCTTTCAGTCTTAGGAATTAGGGATGATCCTGATAAGAATTCCCAGAGAAGTTACAAGTCTTTTAAGATAAACAAGCTAAGTTTTAGGATTGGTGAAAGAAATGGGTGGAATTTGAACTGTCTCTAGAGCTGCATTCCTAGTTTTGTGAGTATTTGCAAGATAAGAGCAGTTGCTCTCAATTCCTCAAAGAATTGGGTTGTAAATTAAATGATATCATAAAACTGACACACCCATGTTAGAATGCTTTTCTTTCCAAGTACATTCAGTTGAGGGGGAAAGGCTGTAAAAATTCCTATCAGGCTTTTAATATGAGCTTCCAATTTGGCCAAGTCTTTTATCTTAAATTATTAAATCCTCCCAAGCATGTTGTTTCAGCCGGGACAAAGAGTAAATCTTTCTGCAGTATTAAACGACCTCATGGACCCAAAAGGCACCCCCAAAAAAGTGAAAAAGAAAATCATGAATTCAAAAAGATGTATGAACACCTATGTTCACTGAAGCATTATTTACAACAGCCAAGATATGGAAGCAACCCAAGTGCCCATCAACAGATGAATGGATGAAGAAGATGTAGTGTGTGTGTGTGTGTGTGTGTGTGTGTGTGTGTGTGTGTGTGTGTGGTGGAATATTACTCAGCCATAAAAAAGAAAGAAATGTTGTCATTTGTGACAACATGGTTGGACCTAGCGGGTATCATGCTAAGCTAAATAAGTCAGATAAAGAAAGACAAATACCATATGATTTCACTTATATATGGAATATAAAAAACAAAATAAACAACAAAAAAGAACTAGACCCATAAATACTGACAAGAGACTGTTGTTTACCATAGGGGAAGGGATTAGGGGGATGGGGGACATAGGTAAAGGGGATAAAGAGGTAAAAACTTCAAATTATAAAATGAATTAATCATAGGAATGGATGTACAACACAAAGAATAAAACCAATTACAATATCTTGTTATGGTAACTGGGCTAACTACATTTATGGTGGCAAGCATTTAATAATGTATATAATTATCAAGTCACTGTGTTGTACATCTGAAACCAATATCATATTGCATATCAACTATGTCCCAATAAAAATATATATGTTCAAAAAACAGTGAAAAGATTATCTTCACAAGATCTAGAGTCACTCCCAAAGGCAGTCGAAGAAAGAACTGACAACCTGCATATCTCAGCAGGCAGAAAGCCGAGCCAGGTCCTTCACATGAGCAAGCAAGAAGGCTATAGCTATTCCTAGGAGAGAAAGGGTCAATAACCCCGCTGGTCTGGATTAGAAAAGGAAGGGACAATGTGCAATTTCATTTCCCTCTCTCAACTCACCTCAGGAGGTAATCTTTTTACAAACATTTTTGAGGATCCTCCCTGGGTTTCAGAAATGTGTCAACTATGTCCCTTCTTCAGCCTTTGCCCAAAAAGGGAAAGATACTGAAAAGGATTGCCTGTAGTCCCAGGGGGTCTTCCTCTTAAAAGGTAACTGTTTTAATAGTCCCTTCTGAGTGGAAAGGCAGTTCAGACAGGACACAAATAGAATGAATATTAAAATAAAGGAGGACAGAGGGGAGCAGGAGCTACATCCAGCTTACACATCAGTTTTACAGTCTTTTGCTTCAGGTTATTTTACGTCTCTTAATTCTTCATTAGTCTTTGCAATGACTCTTTCAGTGAAACTACTATGACATTTCAAAGCCTTTTGGAGCCTTCTGCCTGCCATAAGTATCCCATTCTGTGTGTTTAACTTAGGAAGCCTTATTTTCGAATGCACTTCTTGAATGAGCTTATCTAATTGGAGAGTTCCCAGTTGGTGGGCATTGTAATTCTAGGTTGTCTGTAGTAAGATTTTGCCATTATGTTAGGTTATCTTCTTCTGGGACTATGATTCTTGTACATAAAATAAGCAGGTGTGCCAGAAGGCAGAGCACTCAACTCTCTAGATATAAAGGATCCCATGTCTAGCTAGGCCTTTCGGTTACTGAGAGACACACCAATAATCTGAGAAGTAAGGAAGGGACTGAACCTGCAGGCCCCAAAGAATGGGGACAGCAGACTGATTCTAAACAAACGGAGAAGTGCCACTGCCACCAACAGTCCCCGACATGGCATCTGGGGAAGGATTCCAAACAAATGGGGAATCGCAGACTATACCATCAGCAGTTTCCAGCCTGAAATCCAAGGAAAACCCCAGGGCTGGGGTTTAGACATTACTGCAGACTGGCAAACTGAAGGCCCTGTGCATACCACCAGCAGTTCCAGTGTGCACTAACCCAGCAGCCCCAGTAAATGAGGCCTGTGGACTGGTCCTGGGGAAGCAGTTCCCACATGGAATTGCAGACTGAACCAAAACCTAAGGACTGGCTGTGTGTTAGAGCTCCCTGTCAGTCTACACTGACCTGTTAACCCGGGACTGTAAAAGCCAGTCAGACTGGGAACTTTGCAAAAAGAGCAGAGTGCGAACAGAGAAGCAACTCACCAGTGGTCCTCAGAAGGGATGGGGAAGACAGTGGGCTCAAAAGGGTTCACGGGTGCCATACTCATGTTTCTGCTTGTCCCCAAAGGCTGCAGGAGGTTTGCTTCAGATCCCATTACTGCCACCAGATCTGTTAAAAAACAAAATTCAACTGAGTAAAGTTGAAGTTCTAATTGGCTTTATTGAGTGATTCGTGAGTTGGGCAACATCCATCTGGCAAACAAAGAGATGCTCTGCCGACTTAACAGAAAATGGAAGGTTTTTATAGATGAGAGAATAGGGCAAAAAGTTATTAGCAAAAGGAAAGAAGGCATTGTTTCAGGCAAGGCCACCCTCCCTTAGGAGGAAGAGTGGGGAGTCTTACGCAGATGACCTCTCTTCCTTTTGAGGGGAAGGAGAGAGAGCTCGTGTAACATATTACCTCATTGGCGCTGGCCAGAAATTTCCTGATTGACTAAGACTGCATTTCTGGGGGAGGCTGAAACTGCAGTTAGCCTAGTCATCAAGGCCCAGGTTGGCGACCTGGCACAGCACACACTCCTGGGCCCGCGGCTTTCCTTTTTACCAGTTGGCTGAATCAGGTGCTGCTTGCCCCTATGTTTGGGATTTTACTGGCTCATGAGCAGTGACCAAGGGCCTGCCTATATGGTCAAGCAGAAGGACAATGGGACACTTGGCTATTAAGGGGTGCCCATATGAGGCAGGATCCTATGGAAATTACTATGGTAATTTGGGGGTGCATTAAAATAGGATATGTTAATACCCATCAGAAGAACCACTTCCGGGATCGGGAGGTAATTGGAATCAAGGAGCAGGTTTTCTGCTGCACTCACTTGAGGCAACCACCCTGGTCCAGGAGATGAGTGACCCTTAGGGGGCTGTCACAGCACAGAGGTGGGCTAAGTCTAGGCATACTCCTCTTGCTCCCTCTGAGGCTCAGAATGTCAGTAAGAGCTGCTCTGGGGTAATAGTAGTGCCACTCCCCTTTCCGCTCCTTGACACGTGCACTGTGAAACCTGGCTGTGGGAGAAACAGCACTGCATGTCAGACACTGATTCAGAGCAGATATAGTCTTCTGGAGAACCTTGCCCCAGACTGGCAAGGTGTTATCACCTGGTTAGTGCTGTAACTAATTCTTCAAAAAGCCATTCCACACCTCTACCAAGCCAGCTGCTTCAGGATGGTTGGGAACATGGTAAGACTCGTGAATTCCATGAGCACCGGCCCACTGTCACATTTCATTTACTGTGAAATGAGCTGCTTGATTAGGTTTTGCTGTATTGAATACCGTGACAGCGGGTAAGGTATTCTGTAAATCCATAGATGGTAGTATAGACAGAATCATTATATGCAGAGAAGGCAAATCCATATCCAGAGTAAGCATCTATTTCGAGTGTCTATATATATAAATAACAAAACACTGCCCTTTGCACGATGGGTGTGGACCAACATAATTAACCTGCCACCAGGTAGGTAGCTGACCACTCTGGGGAATGGCGTCATCCTGGGGACCCAGTGCTGGTCAGTGCATTCGCCAGCAGCCATAGGCAGGTCAGCCCTTGTGGATGGGAGTCCATGTTGCTGAGCCCATGCATAACCTTCATTCCTGCTACAACAGTGACTTTGTCCATGAGCCCACTGGGTGATTACAAGGGCAGCTGGGGAAAGAGGCTGACTGGTATCCACACGACAGGTCATACTATCCACTTGATTATTAAAATCTTCCTCTGCTAGTCACCCTTTGATGAGCATTCACATGGGACACAAATATCTTCATGTCTTTTGCCCACTCAGAGAGGTCTACCCATATATTTTTCCCCAGATTTTCTTGTCACAATTTTTTTTAATCGTGTTCATTCCAAGTCTGTGACTGCCCAGCCATGCCATAGGCCAAGAGGCAGTATATAATTGCACATCTGGCCATTCTCCTTCCAAGTGAAGTGAACACCCAGATGCACTACTCAAAGTTCTTCCCACGGGGAGGATTTCTCTTCACCATTGTCCTTCAGGGACATCCCAGAAAGCAGCTGAACTGCGACAGCTGTCCACTTGCAAGTAGCACCTGCATATCACACAGAACCATCTGTAAACCAGGCCTGAGTCTTCTCTTTCTCTGTCAACTGAGCATAGGGAACCCCCATAAGACCTTAGGTGCAGGCTGAGAGAGAGAAGGCAGTGCATCGGGAGTGGGGTCCACGGCATTTGGGCCACTCCTTCATGTAACGTACCTGTGCCTTCAGGGCCTGCCCGAGCCCAGTCACAATCACACCACTTCTGTCCGATGATGCATGCCCAGCTTTTTGGCTTGGTGGCTCAGATGATACCCAGTCATTATGGGCAGCTCAGATCACATGGTAACTTGATGGCCCCTGGTGAAATGTTCAGTCTCTACTAGCATGTTCAGTGGCAGGCCAAGAGATCTTTCTCAAAAGGAGAGTAGTTATCCACAGAGGATTGTAGGGCTTTGCTGCAAAATCCTAAAGGCCTGTGCTGTGATTCACCTACAGGGGCCTGTCGAAGGCTCCAAACAGGATTCAAGCACCATGAGATCTGCTGCACATGTGACCCACGTGGTAGAGCAGCTTGCCCAGCTGCTGGCACCTGCTGTAGAGCCTCCTCTTGTTCTAGATGCCTCTCAAAACTAGAAGCCTTTCGAGTCACTCAGTAAATTGGTCAGTGTAGCACACACAAATGAAGAATATATTGCCTTCCAAATCCAAAGATGTCCACCTGGCATCGTGCCTCTTTTTGGTTGTATTTCTTGGTCATTGTTGCTCTTTCTTGGTCAAGATGTCCAATCAACACAAGGTCATCCATGTAAAGGACGAGGGTGAAGTCTTGTCAAAGGGATAGGCAATGAGATGCCTGCGAACTAAAGTATGAGATGAGGCTGGAGAGGTGATATCCCCTAACACCCACTGCAGCATTACCCTCCCAGCACACCATGTATCACAAAACACAGAGCAATGCAACCAGGGAAGCTAAGCTGAGCCTCGGTATACAGACTTTCTAACTGTGCTTTCATAATATGAGTGATTGATTAAATCATCACCCACATAGTTCAGCTCTGTCTTCCTGGATGTCAAGTTGATATCACTGTGGCTCATAGCCCCAAACCTCTAATCACATGATTGGTCTTTAGGAAATGACCTGCCTCCCATCTCCAGTCATCTCCTTTATAAACTATCAGGGCCCATTATGAGTAACAAAGACATTCCTATTACTTGGGAAATTACAAGAATTTAGAGGCTACTTCCAGGAGCTGGGGACAAAGGCCAGCCACATTATTTATTATATGAGCATACACATGTAAGAAAATCTTCTCCAAAACACAGGATTACAGGCGTACTTCCTTTTTATTGTGCTTTGCTTTACTGTACTTCACAGACACCGAGCTTTTTACAAATTGGACGTTTGTGACAAACCTGCATTGAGCAAGTCTATTAGTACATTTTGCTTACTGGGTACAGTAAGGTAACCTAAGTCACTATCCCCCATTGTTTAAAAATACATGAATAAGTCCTTTCTTGATGGCCAGAAATTTTACATCATTTCTTTTGCTCCTTGAAATCACATTTCCATTCCATTTCCCACATGGAAATTTTTTTGTTGAAGTGTCATTGATATACAATCTTACACTACTTTCAAGTATACAAAACAGCGGTTTAACAGTTACCCATATATTAAATCCTCACCCCCACAAGAACAGCTACTATCTGTCAACATAAGATGTTACAGAATCATTGACTACATTCTCCATGCTGTACTACCATCCCTGTAACCAACTTATGTTATGATTGAGAATTTTTGTGCCCCTTTATCCCCCTCAACTTCCCCACCCATCCACACCAACCCCTCCCACATTGTAACCACCAGTCACATCTCAATATCTATAAGTCTACTATTTTATTAATTCTGTTTTGCTTTGTATTTATATTCCACAAATAAGTGAAATCATATGTATTTGTCTTTCTCTGCCTGAGCATAATATCCTCTAAATCCATCCATGTTATTGCAAATGGCAGTATTTCTTTACTATGGCTAAATAATATTCCATTGTGTATATGTACCACATCTTCTTTATCCATTCATCTATTGATGGACACAAGTTGCTTCCATATCTTGGCTATTGTAAATAATGCAGCAATAAACATAGGGGTGCATATATTTTTTTGAATCAGGGTTTTGTTTTCTTTGGGTAAATTCTTAGAAGTGGAATTACTGAGTCAAATGATATTTCTATTTTTAGTTTTTTGAGGAACCTCCATACTGCTTTCCACAGTGGCTGCACCAACTGACATTCCCACCAATAGTGTAGGAGAATTCCCACTTTTCCATATCCTCACCAACACTTGTTATTTCTTGTCTTTTGGATAGTAGCCAGTCTGACTGGTGATATCTCATGTGGTTTTGATTTGCATTTCCCTGATAATTACAGATGTAGGGCATCTTTTCACATGCCTGTTGGCCATCTGTATTTCTTCTTTGTTAAAATGTCTGTTCAGGTCCTCTACCCATTTTTTAATCAAGTTTTTTTTTTTTTTTTTTGGTGTTGAGGTGTGTGAGCTCTTTATATATTTTGGATGTTAACCACTTACTGGATAAATCGTTTACGAATATATTCTCCCATACTGTAGGTTGCCTTTTTGTTCTGCTGATGGTGTCCTTTGCCCTACAGAAGCTTTTTAGTTTGATGTAGTCACACTTGTTTTTATTTAAGGAAAAGTGTCCAGGAAAAATTGCTCACACTTATGTTCAAGAGATTTTTGCCTGTTTTTTTCTAAGGATTTTAAGGTTTCATGTCTTACATTCAGCTCTTTGATCCATTTTGAGTTTATTCATGTATGGAGTTGAACAGTAATCCAGTTTCATTTTCTTGCATGTAGCTATTCAGTTCTCCCAACACCAGTTATTGAAGAGTCTTTCTTTTCCCCATTGTATATTTATGGCTCCTTTATTGTATATAATTGACCATATATGCATGTGTTTATATCTGGGCTCTCTGTTCTGTTCCATTGATCTATGGGTCTGTTCTTGTGCCAGTACCATATTGTTTTGATGACTGTAGCTTTGTAGTATAGCTTGAAGTCAAGAAGCATAATACCCCCAGCTTTGTTCTTTCCTGGATAGCTTTGGCTATTCATTCCCCCACAAAATTTTATCCAAAATTTCTTTATATTTGAAACGCTTTTAATTATCCTATTGCATTTCCCTTCAATAAAATACATATATTTGTTGGAATTTCTTTTTTATTTCCTGTAACTGTAAGACTCTGATTGTTAAAAATTTCTTCTGCATTAAATTATAATTAAAATTAGTAGTAGTAGTCACTTGATCAAGTCATATGTAGAAATAAAATGTTAATGGAAGTGTATTTCTTAGGAGAATTGTCCTATAAAAAACAAAGTTAATTTATCTTTTGATGAATAATATTTCATGCTAAAATGAGACAAGATCCAGCACCATCTTTATTTCTATTTTATTTTCTATAAACTAACCTGGGAAATCTTGTTCTTAGAAATATATGGGAATTAGAAGAGATTTACTATCTCAACTCAATTCTTTGGACTTAGTTTCTGAGTTGCACCCAGAAATGAGATAATAAGCCATCATCAGAAATTATATTTAATCTGCATCATCTGAGAACTCACTTGGAACCTACTGCAATTTTGTTGAAAGCACAAAAGTGGAAAACAGCTAACTCCCTAAAGAATTTGTTACCCAGAATTTGTCATTCAGTATCTCAATTTCTGGAAAGTAAACCAAAAAAAGGGGCTTTTACCAAACAAAGCTTAACAAGTGAATATTAATTATAGCTGTTACTCTTTCATGGAGAGGTGCTTCCTCTAGTTTGAGACCTAGAGCTTGGTTGGCCCTTCAAAGACCTTCCAAAGGAGGCTAGTGGTGGGGCCTTTTCAAACCTGCATCAGACTAATCACCGCATGTACTGCTGACCCCAAGGCAGGCAGTAGCATTGGGCAGGGCAGTTTCGTTTCACAGCGGGCAATTCCCAGAGGAATAATGAGTGATCGGCATCCTGAGAACAGGGGTGTGACTAGCTACCATTCCCAGAAAGCAGAACTGTGGTTCTGAAGGGAAGATCTGGGCTGCACATCACAGCAACCACTATGTGGTGGTTAATTTTATGTATGAACTTGACTGGCCGTGAGGCATCCAGATTAAACATTGTTTCTGGGTGTATCTATGAGGGTGTTTCAGAATGAGATTAGCATTTGACTCTGTGGACTCAGTCAAGTAAACTGTCCTTCCCAACATGGAAGAGCACCACCCAATCCACTGAGGGCCTGAAGATAATAAGAGGCAGAGGAAGGAGAATCATAATTTTTTTTCTCTCTTACTGTTTGAGCTGGTACATCTCATCTCATATTCTCCTGCCCTGGGACTGGGATTCACACCATCAGGTACCCTGGTCCTCGGGCTGTTGGACTTGCCTGAAGTATGCCACTGACTTGCCTGGGTCTCCAGTTTGCAGACAGCAGACTATGGGACTTCTCAGCCTCCATAATCTCAAGAGCCAGTTCCTTATAATAAATCTCCATATACGCTGGCTCTGTTTCTCTGGGAAACGTTGATTAATACACATCATATAATTCTTTTGTGTTACTACATTTAAGTATAAACATTTAACATTATGTAAATATTCAACCAAATCCTACATTTAAATTTACTCTTTCTACAAAATCTTAAAAAGCCTCCGATTTAGCAGAAGCTATTTATGCAAATGTCTTCCATATACTCTAATGAACATGCAGATCTCCATTGCCAAATAATTTTTTTAAAAGCATATTAATAGTCATACCTGTAACAAGCAGCTCTCCTCTGAATTACAATTCTGAGAAAGAGAAAGAGAGAAGAGGTACTGAAACTTACCATAAGTTTCTTACTGAATGCAGTAAGGTAACCTCCCTCCCTGGTTCTTTGTAAAATTCTACTGTTCACACATGACCCTTCCTCAAGGTCCCTCAGTGACTTTAGCTGGGGGAGGGAAGAGGAACAAGTTGGAGAATGAAAATTGTCATTGTTCCACTGCCCAAGGCCACATGAGTTTGCATTCAGAATATCACAAAAATACAGCAAAATACCTTATTTCTAGGGCATGCTTTGCCTTTCATGGAAATATATGTGAAGCAGAGGAAGCAAAAAAAAACAGAACGAAAACCTGGTGGCTGAACCAAAGGAGACTTCTCTGGTACCAGTACTTCAAAAGGTGCCTTCATCAAGAGCCCCCAGCTTTCAACCCCCAAGGGTGATGGAGCACAGCCCAGTTCTGGCTGAATGGGAGGTCACTTGTGGAAAGAGGGTAACAGAGAAGTCCAGAATATTCCTGTGCAGGTGGTGGACCGTCACAGGTTACTTTTAAGAAAGAATGTATTTCAAATTTGAGGACTAGAAATGAGTTTCCTTGAAACAATTTGTGAAGTAAAGCACCCAAGTTAGGCTTTTCTTATCCTTGGGGACCTATAAAATAAAGAAGAATAGCCAGATGAAGGCACAGAGGGGAAGTCCTCACAGGCTGCTCTTAAGGATGAGAAAGAGCCAGTGGGGCGCCTGTGAGAACCATGCTGTTATCTGTGGCTTTATGAGTGGGCAGGAACTTCTAGATAACAATACACTTTCAGGCCCACCAGTAATCATTCCTATACTCAAGCATGTGCTCATATTTTCTTCTTCCTGCCTGACTGACTGCCCACCCATTTTTGTCTGTCCAAATCCTTTTTATTCTCCAAAGTACAACTCATATTCAACCATATGACTTCCTTTCTCATCGCTGACAGTTCTGGAACCAATTCCAATGAGTGGAGGTGGGAGAGTTTCCCACACTACCAAGCAATTCCTGGACACCAGCTGGGTGTCCTACAACTCAGTCCTGATGCTATTTGCCCAGAGATAAGAGTCTGATGCCACAGGTGAAGGCTCAGTCCCATAAGACTGTCCCCTCCTTCAGACACCAGTCACAAGCCCAGGCTGTTACCCATTCTTCTGACCAGCCAGCTCTCAACTGGGGGTTCCAATTACTCCCTGCTTGGGTTCAATAAACTTGCTAGAGAGGCTCACACAACTCAGAGAAACATTTTACTTACTAGATTATTGGTTTATTATAGAAGAATAAAACTCAAGAATAGCCAGATGGAAGAGATACACAGAGCAAGGTATGGGGAAAGGATGCAGAGCATCCATGCCCTCTCTGATTCTGTCACTGTCCCTGAATCTCCACATGTTCACCACCAGAAGCTCCCCAATCCCTGTTCTTTTGAGTTTTATAGAGACTTCATTATATTAGGTGTGATTGATTAAATCACTGTCCATTCACCATTGATTCAAACTCCAGTCCCTTCCCCTCCCTAGAGGTCAGACATGCGGGACTGATGTTCCAACACTATAATCACATGGCTGGTTCTTCTGGCTATCAGACCCTTAGTTGCAGTCCCAAAGTCACTTCATTAACGTAACAAAAGACAGCTTTGTTATTCTCATCACAGGAAATTCCAAGAGCTTTAGGAGCTCTGTTTCAGAACTGCGGATGAAAACCAAATATGTATTTCTTATTATAAATCACACTATCACAGTCTCCCTCTCTTCAAAACTCCCTGTCTACCATCTGTGCCCAGAATTTAGCACTTGTTCTGAGTTATAGTGTTTCCTTGTTATCATGTATATTCCTAGTTTCTGTCATGAGATCATGAGGGAAAGCACCATTTCGTGTAATTCTTCTGCATTGTACTATTTGAATATTCATTTGTCTGCCTCACTCCCAGGCCATGTGAGTTCCTAAAAGAGAAAGACTTTGCCTCTAGAGTTTCTTATCCTCAGCACAAGGGCTGGGCACTCAGTAAATATTGTTCAGTGAATGAATGAAACTCCTACTTGGCTTAGATGAATGAACACTAAGCAAACTCTGGAAGAGTAACAGCTACTATAAATGAATAATGATAACACAAAAGAAATGTATACATCATATTTCATCTTTATCACAGACCTTCAGAGTAGAGATTATTATCTCTATTTCATAGCTATAGATATGAAGATTCAGAATGATAAATTTGCCAAAGTCACACAGGAAGTAGTGAAACCAGAATTTGATTCCAAAGCCATGCTCCTTCTGTTACATCACTCTTGATTTAATGAATGCTCTTTAATAAATTGTGTTTCATGCAGCAACTGGATTGTCTTTAATTGGTGGCACTACCAATTGCAGTGAGTTTTAGTCTCTCTTGATCATTAATATCTCATGAAAGAAAGGTAACGTGACTGTAAATGAGTCATGAGATGACACATAAAACCAATATTGTATAGTCCATGTGTATGGCAAGTTGCTTCTAGTAAAATGCCATCTGCCTCCTAATATTGTAAACAATCCTCCAAATGTTAAAAATTTCAAAATTCAATCCTTCTACAGTTGAGGAAGTTCCAAATGTTGGACTCAAGTTCCAGCTGGACTCTGTCCCCACATTCCTATAACAATAGCAATTATGCTACTTTTCTGAGAGGGAAAAGGAAAAGTCATACTTAGATTTCATCCCAAAATAATAAATGAATAAATACTCTAAACCACAGTCAGAATATTTTCCTTTATGAGTTCTGCATTTAGTGTTAAGCTTAGAAAAATCTTTATAATTTCAAGAGTATGTAAATATTTGGTATTATTTTCTTCTAGTCTTTCCATGATTTCATTTTTTTATGTGTATCTTTGTTGTAGAATATTTTAATTATTTATTTATGAATGAAATGCAGTAGAAATTAAAATCTTTTTTCCATCCCAACAATCCGCATTGGTTGGAATTGCCACCTTTATTGCATACTATGTTTTTATAAATGTTTATGTCTATTTCTAAGTTTTATACTTAGTTCTGTATGCCAGAACCTGTATTTGTTTTCATTTTAGTTTTTAATATCTGTTCTTTGCTTCATTATTCCTTATTTTCAAACCTTTCTTGACTGTTCTTTATCTTTCTTTTTTTTTTTAATTGAAGTACTGTTGATATACAATCTTATATTGTTTTCAAGTATACAAAACAGTGGTTCAACAGTTACCCATACTATTAAATCCTCACCCCACTAGTACAATTACTATCTATCACATATGAAGATGTTACAGAATCATTGACTATATTCTCCATGCGGTACTACTATCCCTGTGACCAACTTATATCCCTATGACCAACTCATATCATCAACTTTATAATAGTGATTTACAGAGAATTTTTTGGATACATGTGCATAGACTATAGTAAACTGTTAACAGGAAATATGTCTGGATGTTTGGATTGTGGGTAATTCTATTTGCTTCTTTGAGCTTTACTGTATTTTGCAATTTTTCTACAAGGAATATGTATTATTTTTGCTTAACTTTTATAATATTTATTATTTTTAATTAAAGAAGTGATATATATTTATAACAAATGAAATAGTGCAGATGTGTAAAGATAAAGTTATTAATATTCCCTCTAACCACCACCCCACCTAACTCGTCCCTTTCCTAGCCCCATGAGGTAATCAGATTAACAGTTTAGTGTCCATCCTTCTCTACAGTCACATACACTCACACAACAAGTATATATATAGCTTTTGTAATTTTCTTTTCAAAATAGGGCTATATTGTTAAACACATATTATTCAACTACCTGCTTTCTTCACTCTCCAAATCTGTAGAAAAAGGTCTAAGTTATTCATATTTAGAACACTATAGATAAGCCATAATTTATTCAAGCAGTCTCCTTTAATGACAAATGAATTTCCAATTTGGGGTCATTAAAAAACAATTCAAAAGGCATCTTTCAACTTTTATTGTTCTGTTGCTGTCCTTATTTCTATAAGATGGAGTTCTGAAAGTAGGAATACAGAATTAAAAGGTATATGATGCTTAATTGCAAACATATTGCCAATTACTTTCCCACATTATAGTAACTACAGTAGGCAGAACCCTAAGATGGCCTTCCCCTTCCTCACCACATACACACCCTGCAATAATACGCAGTGTCATGAGTATTGCAGACTCCCTGATTATGTTATGTCATATGACCTCGAAATAGGAAGATTATCCAGGTGCCCCTGACCAAATCACATAAGCCCTTCAATAGCAGAGTTTTCTCCAGCTGATCACAAGTAAAGAAGTCAGAGATTCAAAGCACAAGAAGAGTTTGATATGCCATTATTGGCTTGAAGATGGACAGGACTATATGGTAAGGAATCTGGACACCTATGGCTGCTGAGAGTGGCCTGTGGTGACAGCAAGCAAGGAAATAAGAACCTCAGTCCTACAACTACAAGAAAATGAATTCTGCCAATAACCAGTTAGCTTGGAAGAGTCGGCAAACACTTTGATTTCAACTCAGTATGATCCCAATCAGAGAAGCCAGCTACACTGTCCCTGGACTTCTGATCTATAGACACTGAGATATATACTCTTGCATAGTTTTGAGCCACTAAATATGTGGTATTTTTATACAGCAATAGAAAATTAATACAGTAAGAATTCACCCTAGCTACAGCAATGTACCAGGTACCTACTTTCTTCATATTCTCACCAGCATCAAAAGTTAACTGTATTTTTTGAGTCAATTTGGTAAGTAAAAAGAGAGTATCTCATTTTAGATACATTTTGATATCTTCATTTTGTATTTCTGAGTAACAGTAAGATTTAGCACCTTTACATAAGTTTTGATTTATTCAGCTTTCTCCTTCCGTGACTTGCATGCTCACATACTTTGATCGTTTTTTTTATTGAGTCATTTATCTAATTCTTGCCAAGAGTTTGAGCAGTCCCTAAGCAGTAGAGTAGGTACTAAATGACTTACTGCACTTTCCAAATGTAATAGGTAAGAAACTACGTGCCCAAATGGATTCAGGCAATTTGTACTCATGGCAGAGCAGGAAGCATGTCTTCTGTTCCCCTTGTCCCCGAGTCCCGTGTTGGGTAGGAGAGGGCCTGTGTGGACACTGCATACATGGGCCCACTTTGCCACTGAGGAACATCAAGCTTAGGAAACTTCCAATCTTCTAAGGGGCTGCAAACAGTCCTGTTTAAACTTTGTCCCACAGAGAGATATCATCTTTATTATCCTGGCCAGGAAACAAATCTATCCTCTGACCCAAAAGAAGGCTCCCTCTCTAGTTGCCAAGGCTGTTGCTATACAACCCTTGGAAAGATAGTCTGGAACAAAGGCTGACACAGATGTGTAAAAACATCATAGAGGATCGCCTCTGAACTAACCCACCTCTTGTTTCCATACTTTCACGAGCACACCACTCTGTCAGCCGCTCTAATTAACCTGGTTGATGGGATGAGACCAAATTCATTCCATTTGTGAACACTTGCAAACCTCTTATGACATTATTTCCTAGGGGAGAGGCAGAAATTACACAAAAGTATTACAATCTCAACAGCACACATTGTGCACCCGGAAAAAACTGTTTTCTATTGTTGGTGACCTTCCCATCACCCTGCCCCACAGCGGGACACACCTCCGTCACAGAGCACAGGGTGACAGTGCCTCCTGGGTTCAATTCCAGGAATGTAGTGATGGGTTATTATCTGTAATTTATTATGAATTTTAATAAGAGCTAACACTTACATGACATGTTTCTAAGACGTTTACATACATTCACCTATTCAAATCTTACCACAGTGTGGTTGATAATAATACCATTATAGTAAACAAGAAAAACAATAAAAGCATCTCCATTGGCCATTGTAAAAAACAAATTCAATAAAATCAAATGCTATTTCTTGATTTTAAGTAACTCTTTCAGAATTTATAGTAGGTGATTCCATAACACGATAAAGAATATCAGTTTCAAGCCAGCAATTGACATATGCCTAAAAATGAAAAACTGAAGATAAGTGTGTTAAATCTTTACCAACAGAGAAGGCCAGTGACAATTGTTTTATGAAAAAAGATCTCAATACAGGCTTATGGGAATATTAATCTGAACCTGCCTGTCTATAACTCTGCTGTGCAGTGAGTGAAATTTTTCCCTAGGAAGACATCCTCTAAACTACAGACTCCAGCCTTTCTCCCAACTATCCTCTTCCTCTCCTCATCTCTACCACTAATATCCTCAGAGTGAATACAGTGGCTCCTAACTTCCAATGACTGGGAAAGACTCTCAGACATTATGTTGGCAGGTCAGCCCCCTGTAATCTTGCCCAAGGGAGAAGCACCTTAAGTGGAAGTGAATGAGGCAACAAGGAGTAGGAGTAGAGAAAAGAGGGCTGACCCAGTCACAGCCTTCAAGCCACAGGAAAGGAGCTGATAGCTAGCCCAGTTGCCTCTCTGGTTAGCTTCTGCGACCCTCATTAATTTATGGCTCAACTTAGCAGAGATTTCCTATTTTATATTTCAGATTTACAAAAAGGTTGATGAAATATTACTGACAAGAAAATTGTCAGTATCCCATTTTACGAAGGGATATTAAAACAGGACATTGGATGAATCAAACACAGAATCATGGGGGGAACTTGCTCCTCTCTAGCTCCTTCAAACCCAAGAACCAGGGTCCTGAGTCCATCAGTCCCCCATGGGCACATGGCATGGCTGCCTGCTTTCTGACTTCTAACTGTGATGCTGGAGAGAACTGTGATGCCTGAAGGCATCAGTTGTCCCCCTTGCATACAATTATATTCCTTAAAAATAAGAGAAGTCTAAAATTCATATGGAATGACAAAAGACCCCGAATAACCAAAGTTATCCTGAGAAGGAAGAATAAAGTGGGGGGAATTACACTCCCTGACTTCAAGCTCTACTACAAAGCCACAGTAATTAAGACAATTCGGTACTGGCACAAAAACAGACCCACAGACCAATGGAAAAGACTGGAGAGCCCTGATATAAACCCAAGCACATATAGTCAATTAATATATGATAAAAGAGCCATGGATATACAATGGGGAAATGACAGCCTCTTCAACAGCTGGTGTTGGCAAAACTGGACAGCTACATGTAAGAGAATGAAACTGGACTACTGTCTAACCCCATATACAAAAGTAAACTCAAAATGGATCAAAGACCTGAATGTAAGTCATGAAACCATTAAACTCTTAGAAAAAAACATAGGCAAAAACCTCTTGGACATAAACATGAGCAACTTCTTCATGAACATATCTCCCTGGGCAAGGGAAACAAAAGCAAAAATGAACAAGTGGGACTATATCAAACTAAAAAGCTTCTGTACAGCAAAGGACACCATTAGTAGAACAAATAGGCACCCTACAATATGGAAGAATATATTCATAAGTGACATATCCAATAAAGGGTTGACATCCAAAATATATAAAGAGCTCAGGCACCTCAACAAACAAAAAGCAAATAAGCCAATTAAAATGGGCAGAGTTGCTGAACAGACACTTCTCCAAAAAAGAAATTCAGATGGCCAACAGGCACATGAAAAGATGTTCCACATCGCTAATCATCAGAGAAATGCAAATTAAAACCACAATGAGATATCACCTCACACCAGTGAGGATGGCCACCATGCAAAAGACAAACAACAAATGTTGGCAAGGATGTGGAGACAGGGGAACCCTCCTACACTGCTGGTGGGAATGCAAATTAGTTCAAACATTGTGGAAAGCAGTATGGAGGTTCCTCAAAAAGCTCAAAATACAAATACCATTTGACCCAGGAATTCTACTCCTAGGAATTTACCCTAAGAATGCAGTAGCCCAGTTTGAAAAAGACATATGCACCCCTATGTTTATCGCAGCACTATTTACAATAGCCAAGAAATGGAAGCAACCTAAGTGTCCATCAGTAGATGAGTGGATAAAGAAGATGTGGTACATATACACAATGGAATATTATTCAGTCATAAGAAGAAAACAAGTCCTACCATTTTCAACAACATGGATTGAGCTACAGAGTATTATGCTCAGTGAAATAAGCCAGGCGGAGAAAGACAAGTATCAAATGATCTCACTCATCTGTGGAATATAATAACAAAGAAAAAACTGAAGGAACAAAACAGCAGCAGACTCACAGAACCCAAGAATGAACTAACAGTTACCAAAGGGAAGGAGACTGGGGAGGATGGGTGGGAAGGGAGAGACAAGGGGGGAAAGGGGGCATTATGATTAGCACACATAATATAGCAGGGGGGGGACATGGGAAAGGCAGTATTTACAGAGAAGACAAGTAATGATTCTATAGCATCTTACTATGGTGATGGATAGTGACTGTAATGGGGTATGTGGGGGGGGACTTGATAATAGGAGGTCTAGTAACCATAATGTTGTTCAAGTGATTGTACATTAACGATACCTAAATAAATAAATATATAAAAGAGGAGTGCCTTGTTCTTCGAAACAAGTCAGCTATGATAATAATGTTTAAATGTCCCAGGTTTTTGTAAGGCCATCAGTTAGAGCGAAACCTTCTCATTAAACCCGCCCAATCAGTGAAACTCTGCCTGTGATAAAGAAGAAAGTGCACATGACTGCAAGGTTTTCGCCCTACCACCTTCCACAGTGAGGAGAAGAAGCCTGTCTAGGGTGAAGAACGGGAGGAAATTTGTAGCAGTTATTTTCAGTCATAAAAGTAACTGGTCCAGATCTGTTCTGTGCAGCCAGCTTCTGAAGTCTTGATCATGAGAATAACCAGAAAAAGGTCCTAAATACAGACCTGAGGGAAAGTGGAGTCTTAAACGTGGGAGTCAGAGCTTGGAGTCCTGCCACGAACTGTGTAAACCTCCTAGCCTATTGACTCCAGTTTTTAGGGAATGCTCTATTTCTAGGCCTCTTGGGAATTTTGATAGTAGGAAGAAAAAATGAGGGGTAAAAGGTAAAAAGGAGGAAGAGATAGTGTCAACTCACGTGTGAACTACTTAGCATAAAGCTGGGACATACTGAGTTCTTGATGAATGAACCCAGGGCAATTTCAATAATGTGTATACTATGGGTCAGATATTAGGCTAAATATTTATTTCATTTAATCTTCATGACAGTCCTATGAAGTAAGTATTGTTATTGCCCCATTTAACAGACAGGAAGCTGAAGTTCAGGGACAGTGAGTACCCTCAGTAATGAATGATACACAGTTTATCAGTGACAAAACTGGAAATGGAGCACCCATCAGTCTGATTCCGAAATCCATGTTTGTAATTATTGTATGTGACCAAGCTTTAAGGAAAAGTTCCTGGCGAAAATAGCATAATGAATATGAGAGCGGATTATACCAGGTGAAGAATGAGACCGCCAAGCGTCTCAGGCACCATACAAATGTTGGTGAGGTCTGAATCCTTCTTGTATAAGACCTGAATTCTGTACCAGTGAGATTCGCCCATCTAAGAAAAATGTCCTCCAAATCCTCTCAGATAATTAAGTGGGCGGCCCCAAGTCTCATTTTCATTTTCCCCAGCCTTTCCGGACAACCTGAAGTTAAGAATATGCACATATTATGTTCTTCCATTAAATGCATCCAGGCATTTTTGACTATCCTGTTAACTACTGTATCGCCAGTACTTCGCACAATGCTTTGTATAGAATAGACGTTCAATTAATTATTTGAACTAATGATTGGATGAATGTGTGAATTTATGTATCTCTTATACTCTTCTTCCTGATCCTTCAGCATAATGCATTTCTGGTTATCTCTAGCCTCCTTGAGATTGGCAAGAAATATTCTTTTATTTTTCCTTTATACCATATATTTCAGGGTCTAGCTGGGAAGGAAAACTTTAATAACTCTTGTCTTTGTCTTTATTGGGTAAATCCACCACCATCACTTTTGCCATTCTCACACCAGCATGAAAAGCCTATATATGTAAGAGGCAGAACTCAATGAAACTCTCACTGGAAAATGAAGTCCTCAAAATATTGCACTTAACAGCTTAACAGATCAAACATGACTCCAGAGTACAGCTAGTATATAGGTGATTGTATAAATATGGAGAAACCATCTTTCCACACAAATGATGTTTCGATTCTAATTAGGGGAATGATAAGCACAGCAAGGGGAGGAGATTTCCAGGAAAACTGTCCCAGCTACCAGATCAATTTCTTGAAAGAAACTGATATGATAATAAAATTTGGTTAATGAATCAAGATGAAAAATAAGGCCAGAATGCCCCGTAACAGCACCGGAAGCCCTGTAACAATGTAAGATCAGCCAGAGTGGCTGCATACAAAATAGGTGAGGTTGACCAACGGTCAACCAAAAACGTCTTGAGCAAGATCATATTTGTAATCCAACATAAAAAAATCAAAATTACATATTACAGGAAAAATTATTCCTAGCATAAGAAACAGTAGCTGCTTTCCTTGTCCAATGAGCATTAATTATTACTGCCAGAAACTCTGTTCTCCTGGCCACCGACTCAAATTTGACTTGGTGATTCTCAAAAGTTAGTCGGCTAGTTTCCTATAGCAAACTGTAGGTTAAAAGGACTTGATGGTGACCAAGGACACCCCCACGTTTCAAAATCAAATGTATCTGCATTCACCTTTCTTTAAATCTTTCAGTAATATTCAGTGCTGTTGATCACTCTTCCTTTATAAAACTCTCTCCTCCCATGGTCATTTCTCCTGGTTTTTCTCCTAGTTCCTTGGATACTCTGGATCTTGTTTTCAGTATATGGAAGAATCAAGACATAGAGGGATATGTTATACTCCAGTGGAAAAATCTCATGCTTAACATCCTGGATGCTATGATATAGAATCCTGGATTTTTGGCTCTTTGAACTTAGGCAAGTTACTCCATGCATTTAAGCCTCAATATCTTTATCCTCATAATCAGAGTATGAACATGGGAATCTGACAGAGTGGTCTGGACACGCTGTATTTCATTTATATGTCATCATCAGAAACTAAAGAAGCAGTAATGCATAACTGCATTTCTGTTATTGCATACCCCTTCAAACTACAAATTTTCATTATTATTATTATTCAAATCAGTTTACATACAAAGCTGAGTTTTATGATACAGTTAGATATTTTCTGGTGGCTCAAGGTAATCAAGATATATATACATCAGTGGTTCTCCTCTGAGTTGGTTTGGGGCTGCAGGTAGAGGATGGGGTGATCATAACATCCACAGCTGAATTTTACTGAGCTCATTATGCATGGGATATTTGCTAAATGATTTACATACCTATCCCATCCCTTTACTCACAACAGTCCTATGAAGGAGGTACTAAAATTATTCCTATTTCAGATAAACGTAAACTCAGGCACAGAAAGAATGAGAATTTGCCCAGTCACACATCACTAAGTGGCAGAGCCATGTACGTCTGACTCCACGTCGTCTCATGCTCACGCTCCACCCCAATCTTCTTATCAAAAATATACTTCTCCTTTGTGGTTCTAGAGTCAGTTTTAGGATCTTAGGCCAGACATTTAAACTCCCTGGGTATGTATATGAATATGTATAATAATATTATTCAATTCTATAAAGTCTAAAGCTTCTTTTAGCTTGAACATGTGATGATTCTTTGATCTCATGCTTCTAATAAATTTGTACTGAGATAAAAATGATAAATGACTGATAACAATTTTGATATGTCACTTGCAGTGACCAACCAAATAGGCACTTGACATTTATTAAGTAATAATAAGTTTTTAATAATTTATTAAGTAATAACTGCTTTCACTTAAAAGGAAGGTAGCTCATTTTGAAAGAGAGTTGCAGGCATCAACTACAAGCAATTACAGAAACATCTTGGAGCGGCAGATCTGTCCCAGGTCTATGATGACTACCTCTCTATCTATGTCACAAGCAAGTTTTCATTCAACACACAATTGTGCCAGGAGTTCAACTGAACATAGTTCTTGAAGACCTCCACTTTGTGTACATGGTGGACCACATACTCCAAAAGACTCTTCTGCTACAAAACAACTAGATGCTGAATGAGACTGACCTCTGAACGTATTTCTGGGATATCTTTGAAGGCTACCATCAACAACTTCCGCACAGGACAATGCCAAAAAAAAAAAAAAGAAAGAAAGAAAAGTGAGTTGACACCAGAGTGGGAATCAATGAGTAATAAGCAAAAGCAAAAGATAAGATTTTCTGCAAGTTTTGATTAGTACTACAGTTAAGTGAGAAACCAAGTCTCAAAGTGGGTGATCTAAACCAAAGACTCCCACAGAAAGTCAAAAACCTAGAAAGAGGTGAAAATGGTTCCAGTTTAGTAGTGCCTCCTGTTGCTGGTAAAAACAACTGGAAATCTTCTCTAGATGAAAGCCCTCCTGATGTATGGCCTCAGGGATACTCATCAATTAATTTCAACCAACTAGGAACTTTAAGGGAAATGACTCTGTTTCCCAGTCACCAAAAAACACCATGACTAAGGACAAAAAAAAAACAGCAATTTTAGAGGACAAATTACCTAAAATTCTGGAATTAGCTGGTACATAATATAGAATAAATATGTGTGAAATGCTTCTAGAAATGGAGTCACAAAATGAACAGTAACCAAAAAAACTATCGAAAATGGGCTGACATGTGAAAAATAGAACTTTCAGAAGTAAAAAGTATAATTGTTGAGGAGTTTTTAAAATCAGAGAGACAAGGCAGATCACCTACAAAGGAGTGAAAATCAGATTAAACTGACAGGTGACTTTCAATTATAACAATGGAAGCCACACTAGTTGTTTTCAAGGAATTGTCAGGAGGTAACTGTCAACCAAAATTGTATACTATCAAAAGTACCTTTCAAAAATGAATGTGAAATAAAGACATTTCTAGATAAAAAAAACTAATAGTCACCACCAAGAGACTTTCACTAGAGACTTTTAACAATGTATTTCAGGCAGTAAGAAAAATATTGCCTAAAAATAGTCTAAAATGCTAGAAAAAAATTATAAGCAAGAAAAATGGTAAACATATAGGTGAATCTAAACAAACATTTTATTTATAGGAAAATCATAATAATAAAGGCTAATAGATGGGTTAAAAAAGGACCCAAGTAAATGCATGACAATAATAGTATGTAAGTTAACAAGAAAATTAATGGAATTAAAATATTCTAGATCCTTTCATTGTTCAGAAAAAGGCAGACTTTGATAAATATGGTATGAAATTTCAAGAGTAATTTCTGATAGCAATATTAACAAAGAGGGGAAACTGAAAGAAAATAAAGTTTTCATTAATAAAAAGACAAAAAGAAATGCATGAAATAGTTGAACAAATCCAAAGCAAAAGTAAGATGGTAGTGGGCAAAAGTCAATGTATATGAGAATCATTATTTTTTTTAAATATGATGAATTAAAGCCAACAATTAAAAGACATGGATTATTCACTTAAACTTTTCAAAATTCAGTTTTATCCTCTTTGCAAGAGAGCCAGTTACAGACTACTTACAGGAGAACCATCTAAAACTGTCAGCAAACTATGGCATACAGGCTGAATTATGTTAATTGCTTACTTTTATAAATAAAGTTGTACTGGAACACAGACATACCCATTTGTTTGCATATTTTCTATGGCTGCTTTCAGTCTGCCAGAGCAGACGTGAGCAGTTGCAACAGAGACTGTATTGCCTGCAAACCTAAAAATACTACTCTGGCAGTTTCCAGAAAAAAGTTTGCTGACACATGACCTGAAATAAAAAGACACAGAGGGTTAAAAGAGTCAGTTAATCTAAAAGATTTCTTTTTTAATGATTATTTGCAACCAACAAGGTATCCTCAGAAAATAACAAACATTGCCAAGAGAAATTAAAGACATAACTAAATAGAAGAGTTTATTATGCTCCTGAATTACAAAACTGAAAATTATTAAGATGTCATTTCACCCCAAGTTATTCCATAGATTCAGTTCAATCCCAAGTTAAACTCTCAGCAGAGCTTTGTTGTTCTGTTTGGAATTTGACAGGCTAATGCTAAACTTTATATGGAAATGTAAAGAACCTAGAATAGACAAGGCAATCTTATAGAAGAAAACTAACGGTGCAAGACTTACACTATCTGGTATCAAGGCATTATGAAACTGAAGAAGTTAAAACACTATTATTTTGGCATAAGAATAGAGAGCACTGGTATGGAATAGAGAGCCAGAAACATACCCACACGTAGCAGTCAACTGATTTGTGTCACAGATGCCAATTCAATGAGGAAAAGATGGCCAAGTCAATAAACAGTGATGGCTCAACCAGATACCCATTTTTAAAAACAGACCTTAACTCCAACCTTAACCCCAATATGATACATGCAACAATCTTTTCCAAGTGAATCATTGACCTAAATATGAACACTAAAACAGAAAAGATTCTTAAAAAAAATAGAGAAATATCTTCTAGAACTTGGAAAAGACAAAGGTCTCTTAAACAGGATATACCAAAAACATGAATCATAAAAAAGAAAAAGATTGATGTATTGTACTTCCTTAAAAATCAAGAACTTCTATTCATCAAAAAACACTATTAAGATAATGAAAAGGCAAGCCACATGCAGAGGTATTTTTAATACATATATCTGACAAAGAATTATTATCCAGAATATTTTTTTTTAATTCTGTAAATCAAAAAGGAAAACACGGGCAAACCAGTGAGGGGGGAAATGAGCCAAAATCTAAACAGTAATTTAATAAGAAAAAAAAAGGCATCCAAATGGCCAATAAATATATGAAACTGCTCCATATCATTAGTCATCAGAGAAATGCAAGTTAAAAACCACAAAGAGATACTACTACACAAACACCAGAACTACCAAAATTAAAATACAGACAAGACCAAGTGTTTGCAAGGATGTAGAGCAATTATTTGGCAATTTGCCAAAACTGTTTGGCACTATCTTCTAAAGGGAAACACATGCTTGCTGTATGACTTAGCAGTTCTATTCCTGGGCACTTACCAATAAATGTGAATGCTTATTCCCTCCACCAAAGACATATACAAGAATGTTCATTGAAGGGTTATTCATCATCGTATTATTATTATTCAAAGCAAGTTGAAAAGATAAGGAAAGAATACGAACAACTTTATACCAATAATTTCAACAAACTGGGTAGAAATTCTTAAAAGACAAATTAGCAAACTAACAAAATAAAGAAAAAAACGGAAAACGTTAAGCCCTACATAGTCAATAAGTTGAATTTATTAAATTAAAAAAAATACTTCCCACAAAGAAAATCCAAGTTCAGATGGCTTTACAGTTGAATTATATAAAATATTTAAGAAAGAAAAAATGAAACCTTTACACAAAACCTTTCAAAAAATAGAGAAGGGAACAATTTCCAACTCCTCTCATGAGGGCAGCATTAACCTGATACCAAAATCAAACAAACTCACTCCAAAAAATAAATAAATAAAATAGTTTTTTTTTCTCATGGACATAGATGAAAAAAATTCTTAACAAAATGTGAACATATCAAATGCAGCTATACATAAAAAGAACAGTATGCTATAATAAACACCAAGTGCGGGTTATCTCAGAAACACAAGGTTTGTCTAACACTCAAATATCAGTACATGTAATTAGCCATATTATCACTTTAAGAAAACCATATGAACATCTCCATAGATGCAGAAAAGCACTTTTAACAAAAATCCAGTACCCATTCACTACAAAACCTCTCAGCAAACTTGGAATTAACTAATTTTCTCAACCTGATAGGGGCATCTACAAAAAATCTACAGCTAGTACCACAATTAATACTGAAAGACTAAGTGATTCCCCCCAAAACTTAAGAAGGCAACACTGGTTCCCACAGTTTCTATTCAATATTGTACTAGAGGTTCCTAACCCATGCAACAAAGAAAGAAAATAAAATCATGAATGTTGAAAATGATGTAGTAAAGTTGCTTTATTCTTAGACAACTTGTTTGTAAATAGAGAATATCCCAAGCACTCTATGAAAACAAAAACTTTATTAGAATAAGTGAATTTAACAGTATCACAGAATATGAAAGACAATATATAAAAACCAATTGTATGTCTAAATTACAATTGAAAACTGAAATTAATAAAATTCATTATAATAAAAAGAAATAATACGAAATGCAGATAAATTTCACAAAATATGGGTAAGACTTACACACTGAAAACTATAAACCACTGTTGAGGGAAATTGTAAAATATCTAAATAAATGAAGAAATATACCATGTTCAGTGATTAGAATTCTCAGTATCATTAAGATATCATTCTCCTCAAACTTACCTGTAGGTTCAGTGCAATTTCAATCAAAATTCCTGCACGTTTTTGTGGAAACTGACAAAACTAATTCTAAAATTTATATAGAAATGTAAAATACCTAGAATAGCCAAATATTGTTAAGAAACACTGGAAAACTTCACTATATGACTTCAAGATAATTCAAAGCTATAGTAATCAAGGCAGAGTGGTATTGTCATAAAGCACACATATAGACTGTTGGAACAAAATAGACAACACAGAGATAGATCCATTATATTGCCCTCATAAATGTGGTCAGTCTATTTTCAACAAAGGTGCCATTATAATTCATTGAGGAAAGGAAATCCAACAAATGGTGTTGGAACAACTGATCAACTGCTCTGTTTGGAAGAAAATAAACTTTGACACTTTCACACCATACACCAAAAAATCACTTAGAATGGGTCATAGACATAAACACAGAAACTGAAGCTATAAAACCTCTACAGGCAAACATAGAAGAAATATCTTTGTGACCTTAGGGTAGACAAAGGTTTCTTACACAAAAAAAGCACAAAAAACATGAACCATAAAAGACAAAAGTTGATAAGTTGAACTTAATTAAAATTAACGTCTGCTTTTCAACAGAGCAGACTGGGAGTAAAGCCACAGACAAGGAGAAAATATTTGCAATACAAACAACTCATGAAAAATTTTGTATCTAGAATAGGTTAAGAACTCTTTTTTTATTGGAATACAGTTGATATACAATATTATATGGGTTTTAGATGTACTCTGAACATAGTGAACTCAATAACTAGATGCATTGCTAAATGCTCACCACCATAAATGTAGTTACCCCATTACTATACCAAGATATTAAAATATTATTGGTTATATTTTCTATGTAGTACTTCCATTCCTATGACTAATTTATAATTTGAAATTTGTATCTCTTTATCCCCTTCACCTATTTCTCCCGTCCTCCCACCTATCCCCACCCTATGATAACCAACAGACTTTTATCAGTATTTATGGTTCTATTTCTTTTTTGTTTCCTTGCTTTGTTTTTTAGATTCCACATATAAGTGAAACAATAGGGTATTTGTCTTTCCCTATCTGACTTATTTCACTTGGCATGATACCCTATAGGTCTATCCATGTTGTTGCAAATAGCAGTTTTTCCTTCTTTTTATGGTTGAATAATATTCCGTTGCATATATGTACTACATCTTCTTTATCCATTCATCTATTGATGGGCACTTGGGTTGCTTCCATGTCTTGGCTATTGCATATATTGCTGCAGTGAACGTAAGTGTGCATATATCTTTTCGAGTTAGTGTTTTCGTTTTCTTTGGGAAAATTCCCAGAGGTGGAATTGCTGGGTTATATGATATTTTTAGTTATTTGAGGAAACTTCGTATTGTTTTCCACAGTGGCTGGATCAATTTACATTCCATCAACAGTGTAAGAGGTTTCCCTTTTCTCCACACCCTCACCCAGAATATATAAGGAAGTATTTCAACTGAACACCAAGAAGATAATCAATCCAATTTGTTAAATGGGCAAAATATTTGAATAGGCGTATCACAAAAAAATATCTGATGAGCACATGAAAAGATGCTGAACATCATTAGTCATTAGGGAACTTCAACATAAAACCACAGTCAAATTCCACTACACACCCACTAGAGTGGCTAATATTTAAAAGACTGACCAAATAATAAGTATTGATGAGGGTGTAGGGCAACTGAAACTCATATATTACTGGTGAAAGTTGAAAATGATACAACCATTTTTTTAAAACACTTGGGTCATTTCTTTTTTTTATTTCTTTTTTAATTTTATTAAGGTATTATTGATATACACTCTTGTGAAGGTTTCACATGAAAAAACAATGTGGTTAGTACATTCACCCCTGTTATCATGTCCCCCCCATACCCCATTGCAGTCACTGTCCATCAGTGTAGTAAGATGCCACAGAGTCACTATTTGCCTTCTCTGTGCTACACTGTCTTCCCAATGATCCCCCCACACCAGTGTGCCAATCATAATACCCCTGAATCCCCTTCTCCCTTCCTCCCCACCCATCCTCCTCCACCCCTCCCCCTTGGTAACCACTAGTCCCTTCATGGAGTCTGTGAGTCTCTTGCTGTTTTGTTCCTTCAGTTTTGCTTCATTGTTATACTCCACAAATGAGGGAAATCATTTGGTACTTGTCTTTCTCTGCCTGGCTTATTTCACTGAGCATAATACCTTCCAGCTCCATCCAAGTTTTGCAAACTGTAGAATTTGTTTCTTTCTTATAGCTGAGTAGCATTCCATTGTGTATATGTACCACCTCTTTATCCATTCATTTACTGATGGACACTTAGGTTGCTTCCATACCTTAGCTATTATAAATAGTGCTGCAATAAACATAGGGGCGCATATGTCTTTTTGAATATGAGAAATTATATTCTTAGGGTAAATTCCAAGGAGTGGGATTCCTGGGCCAAATGGTATTTCTATTTTTAGTTTTTTGAGGAACCTCAATATTGCTTTCCACAATGGTTGAATTAGCTTACATTACCACCAGCAGTGTAGAAGGGTTCCCCTTTCTCCACATCCTCACCAGTATTTGTTGTTCTTAGTTTTTTTTGATACTGGCCATCCTAACTGGTGTGAGGTGGTAACTCATTGTGGTTTTTATTTGCATTTCCCTGATAATTAGTGATGTGGAGCATCTTTTCATGTGCCTGTTGGCCATCTGAATTTCTTCTTTGGAGAAGTGTCTGTTCATATCCTCTGCACATTTTTTAATCGGGTTATTTGCTTTTTGTGTGTTGAGGCATGTGAGTTCTTTACATATTTTGGATATTAACCCCTTGTCGGATATGTCATTTACAAATATATTCTCCCATACGGTAGGATGCCTTTTTGTTCTGTTGATTGTGTCCTTTGCTGTACAGAAGGTTTTTAGTTTGATGTAGTCCCATCTGTTCATTTTTGCTTTTGTTTCCCTTGCTCGAGAAGATACATTCAGAAAAAAGTTGCCCATGTTTACATTTAGGAGATTTTTACCTATGTTATCTTCTAAGAGTTTTATGGTTTCATGACTTACATTCAGGTCTTTGATACATTTCGAGTTTACTTTTGTGTATGGGGATAGACAATAATCCAGTTTCATCCTCTTACACGTAGCTGTCCAGTTTTGCCAACACCAGTTGTTGAAGGGGCTGTCATTTCCCCATTGTATGCCCATGGCTTCTTTATCATATATTAATTGACCATATATACTTGGGTTTATATCTGGGCTCTCTATTCAGTTCCATTGGTCTATGGGTCTGTTCTTTTGCCAGTACCAAATTGTCTTGATTACTGTGGCTTTGTAGCAGAGCTTGAAGTCAGGGAGTGTAATCTCCCCAGTTTATTCTTCCTTCTCAGGATTATTTGGCTATTCGGGGTCTTTTGTGGTTCCATATGAATTTGAGAATGATTTTCTCTAGTTCATTGAAGAATGCTCTTGGTATTTTGATAGGGATTGCATTGAATCTATAGATTGCATTAGCCAGGATGGCCAATTTGACAATATTAATTCTTCCTATCCATGAGCACGAGATGTGTTTCCATTTATCAGTATCTTCTTTAATTTCTCTCATGAGTGTCTTGTAGTTTTCAGGGTATAGATCTCTCACTTCCTTGATTAGGTTTATTCCTAGGTATTCTATTCTTTTTGATGCAATTGTGAATGGAATTGTTTTCCTGATTTCTCTTTCTGCTAGCTCATCATTAGTGTATAGGTGTGCAACAGATTTCTGTACATGAATTTTGTATTCTGCAACATTGCTGAATCCAGATATTAGATCTAGTAGTTTTGGAGTGGACTCTTTTAGGTTTTCTATGTATAATATCATGTCATCTGCAAGCAGGGACAGTTTGACTTCTTTCTTGCCAATCTGGATGCCGTTTATTTCTTTGTGTTGTCTGATTGCCGTAGCTAGGACCTCCAGAACTATGTTGAATAAAAGTGTGGAGAGTGGACATTCTTGTCTTGTTCCCAATCTTAAAGGAAAGGCTTTCAGCTTCTCACTGTTAAGTATGACGTTGGCTGTGGGTTTGTCGTATATAGCCTTTATTATGTTGAGGTACTTGCCCTCTATACCCGTTTTGTTGAGAGTTTTTATCATGAATGGATGTTGAATTTTGTCGTATGCTTTTTTGGCATCATGGAGATGATCATGTGGTTTTTGTCCTTTTTGTTGATGTGGTAGATGATGTTGATGGATTTTCTAATATAGTACCATCCTTGCATCCCTGAAATAAATCCTACTTGATCATGATGGATGGTCTTTTTAACGTATTTTTGAATTTTTGCTAATATTTTGTTGAGTATTTTTGTATCTGTGTTCATCAGGGATATTGATCTGTAATTTTCCTTTTTTGTGGTGTCTTTGCCTGGTTTTGGTATTAGGGTGATGCTGGCCTCGTAGAATGAGTTTGGAAGTGTTCTTTTCTCTTCTACTTTTTGGAAAACTTTAAGGAGGATGGATATTAGATCTTCTTTAAATGTTTGATAAAATTCAACAGTGAAGATATCTGGTACAGGTGTTTTGTTCTTAGGTAGTTTTTTGATTACCAGTTCAATTTCATTGCTGGTAATTGGTCTGTTCAGATTTTCTTTTTCTGTCTGGGTCAGTCTTGGAAGGTTATATTTTTCTAGAAAGTTGCCCATTTCTTCAAGGTTATCCAGTTTGTTAGCATATAATTTTTCATAGTATTCTCTCATAATTCTTTGTATTTCTGTGGTGTCCATAGTGATTTTTCCTTTCTCATTTATGATTCTGTTTATGTGTGGACTCTCTTTCTTTCTTGATAAGTCTGGTTAGGGGTTATCTGTATTGTTTATTTTTCTCAAAGAACCAGCTCCTGCTTTCATTGATTCTTTCTATTACTTTATTCTTCTTGATTATATTTATTTCTGCTCTAATCTTTATTATGTCCTTCCTTCTACTGACTTTGGGCCTCATTTGTTCTTCTTTTTCTAGTTTCGCTAATTGTGAGTTTAGACTGTTCATATGAGATTTTCTTCTTTCGTGAGGTAGGCCTGTATTGCAATATACTTCCCTCTTTGCACTGCCTTCACTGCGTCCCACATATTTTGCAATGTTGAATTATTGTTGTCATTTGTCTCCATATATTGCTTGATCTCTGTTTTTATTTGGACATTGATCCATTGGTTATTTAGGAGCATGTTGTTAAGCCTCCATGTGTTTGTGGGATTTTTTGTTTTCTTTGCATCATTTATTTCTAGTTTCATACCCTTGTGGTCTGAGAAGCTGGTTGGTACAATTTCAATCTTTTTTAATTTACTGAGGCTCTTTTTGTGGCCTAGTATATGATCTATTCTTGAAAGTGTTCCATGTGCACTTGAGAATGTGTATTCTGCTGCTTTTCGGTGTAGAGTTCTGTAGATGTCTGTTATGTCCATCTGTTCTAATATGTTGTTCAGTGTGTCTGTGTTTTTATTTATTTTCTGTCTGGTTTATCTGTCCTTTGGAGTGAGTGGTATGTTCAAGTCTCCTAGAATGAATGCATTGCATTCTATTTCCTCCTTTAATTCTGTTAGTATTTGTTTCACATATGTAGGTGCTCCTGTGTTAGGTGCATAGATATTTATAATGGTTATAACCTCTTGTTGAATTGACCCCTTTATCATTATGTAATGTCCGTCTTTGTCTCTTGTGCCTTTCTTTGTTTTAAAGTCTATTTTGTCTGATGCAAGTACTGCAACACCTGCTTTTTTCTTCCTATGAGTTGCATGAAAAATCTTTTCCATCCCTTTACTTTTAGTCTGCGTATGTCTTTGGGTTTGAAGTGAGTCTCTTGCAGGCAGCATATAGATGGGTCTTGTTTTTTTATCCATTCAGTGACTGTCTGTCCTTTGATTGGTGCATTTCAACCATTTACATTTAGGGTGATTATCAATAGGTATGTACTTATTGCTATTGCAGGCTTTAGACTCGTAGTTACCAAAGCTTCAAGGATAACTTCCTTACTATCTAAGAGTCTAACTTAACTCACTTAGTATGCTATTACAAACACAATCTAAAGGTTCTTCCCCCTCTTTTTTTTCCCCCTCCATTCTTTATATATTAGGTATCATATTCTGTACTCTCTGTCTATGCCTTTTTATTACTTCTGGTGACAGCTATTTAACCTTAGGAACACTTCCATCTATAGCAGTCCCTCCAAAATACACTGTAGAGATGGTTTGTGGAAGCTAAATTCCCTCAGTTTCTGCTTATCTGGAAATTTTTTAATCCCTCCTTCAAATTTAAATGGTAATCATGCCGGATAAGGTATTCTTGGTTCGAGCCCCTTCTGCTTCATTGCATCAAATACATCATGCTACTCTCTTCTGGCCTGTAAAGTTTCTGCTGAGAAGTCTGATGATAGCCTGATGGGTTTTCCTTTGTATGTGATCTTATTTCTCTCTCTGGCGGATTTTAATAGTCTGTCTTTATCCTTGATCTTTGCCATTTTAATTATTATATGTCTTGGTGTTGTCCTCCTTGGGTCCCTTTTGTTGGGAGATCTGTGCACCTCCATGGCCTGAGAGACTATCTCCTTCCCCAGACTGGGGAATTTTTCAGCAATTACTTCCTCAAAGACACTTCCTATCCCTTTTTCTCTCTTCTTCTTCTGGTACCCCTATAATGCGAATATTGTTCCATTTGGGTTGGTCACACAGCTCTCTCAGTGTTCTTTCATTCCTAGAGATCCTTTTTTCTCTATGTACCTCAGCTTCTTTATATTCCTCTTCCGTAGTTTCTATTTCATTTATAAACTCCTCCACCATATCTAATCTGCTTTTAATACCCTCCATTGTGCTCTTCAGTGACTGGATCTCCTTCCTAAATTCGTTCCTGAGATCTTGAATATTTTTCTATACCTCCATGAGCATGTTTATGATTTTTATTTTGAAATCTCTTTCAGGAAGATTTATTAATTCAGTATCACTTAGTCCTTTCTCTGGTGTTGAGATTTTGTTCTGAACCAGGTTCCTTTGATGTTTCAGATTTGTATGTGGCACCCTCTAGTGCCCAGAAGCCCTGCTCTCTGGAGCTGCTCAGGCCCTGGAGCGATGTCAGGGGTCACAAGGGAGTTGTGCTGGTGCCTGGGGGTAGGAAAGAACTATTTCCTGTTTCTCAGCTGTTATGCCTGTCCCACCTCCAGAACCAGTGGACCGAACACACAGGTGTAAGCTTCTATGCTTTGTGTTTGTAGCTGCCATAGGCAGGACTTCCCTCTGGCTGGCCTAATGCCAGGGTAGTGGCTGCCGGTTTGCGAGCTAGGTGCAGCCTAGCCGGGAGGAAGACACAGCACGCTGCATATCACAGTGGGGGGCCTTGGAGCTGCATAGCCAGCTACAGGGATGGAGTGCCTGAAGCTCCTGAAAGTTCCCAACATGCTGGGCAGAGTGCACCTGGATAATTTTGTCTACCTGTCTTTTCTCCTGAGCAGTAAGCTCTGTGCAGTCCTTGCCCCTTTAGCAGCCCTCTCATTGTCAAGAAGTCTCTCAGACTGCCCACCCAACTCAGCCAGATATGAATTCCTGTTTTCCACGAGCAGCTGGAATCTCTGTCTCTCCAGGTATTCCACCTGTCTTAGCTTTCGAACCCCACTGATCACCAGAGCACCATGCAATGTAGGTTCGTGCTCCCAGAGCAGATCTCCAGGGCTAGGTGTTCAGCAGTCCCAGGCCTCCACTCCCTCCGCTCTCTGTTTTGCTTCCTCCCACTGGTCAGCTGGGGTGGAGGAAGGCCTTGGGTCCCACCGGGTCACAGCTTTGGTATGGTACCCTATTCCGTGAGGTCTGCTCTTTTCTCCAGGTGTATGCAGTCTGGTGCAGCCTTCTTTCCTGTTGCTCTTTCAGGATTAGTTGTATTGATTATATTTTCATATTATATGTCATTTTAGGAGGAGGTCTCTGTCTCACCTCTCATGCCGCCATCTTAAATCCAATCTTTGGGTCATTTCTTAGAAAGCTAAACTTGCATGCACCATATAACCCAACCATTCCACACCTAAATAACTACCCAAGTTTTCATTTCATGGAAAACATCTCCACTCAAAAACCCGTACATATATATTCATAGCAGCTTTAATCATAGTAGCCAAAAGCTGAAAACATCCCAAATATTCATCAAGAAATAAAAGGATTAGCAAGTTTTGATATGTCCAACCCATGGGATACTAATCTGTAATAAAATGGAAGTAATTATTGTTACATACAACAACATGGATAACTCAATAACAGTCTGTTGAATGAAAAAGACAGAGGCAGAGAATACATTCTGTTTGTTTCCATTTACACATTTGTATGAAATTCTACAAAAGGCGAAACTAATCTGTAGTGACAATAGATTAATGGGATAGGGAACAACTGCAAAGGGGCCTGAGGGTATATCTTGGAATGATGGGGAAAAGTCCACATTTTAATTGTGGTGGTGGTTAAATAGGTGTTACATTCACCAAAACTCATCAAACTGTGCCCTTAAAATTGCACACTTTAATGTAGGTAAATTAAATCTCAGTAAAGTTGATTTAAAATACTACAGACTAAATTTGTGAAATATAATAAAGCAACAATCAGAGGAAAATTTACAGCTTTGAGTGTGCTCATGAGAAAGATGAGATGTTAAAATTAATGATATAAGCCTCCTGCTTAGTAAGTTAGGAAAAGAACAAGAGGATTAAGCACACACACACACACACATACACACACTCAAAAAAAGTAGAAGGAAATGATAACGATAAGAGCAAAATGGACTGAACTAGAAACGAAAGAAACAAAAAAGAGTCAATAAAGCCAAAAGGTTGTTCTTTGGAAAGAAATAACAGAAATAGACAAACTTCTAACTGTGCTGTTCAATCCCATAACCACTAGTCACATGAGGCTATTTAAATTTAAATATAGATTAATTAAAACTAAATTCAATTAATGTAGTTCCTCAGTTGCATGAGCTATACTTCTAGGGTTCAATAGCCACATCTGGCTAGTGGCTACCTCATTGGACAGAGCAGAATAGAGCATTTCCCTCATCCAAGGAAGTTTTCTTGAACAGCACCACTTAAACAAGTCTGAGCATAAAAAAGAACAGGCCACATTCAAGGCCCCTGCCATCAAGAAATATTTGTTTTTATGGGAGGGAAAAACAAATTACACAAGCAATTGCAATGTAATAAAACTGCAATACACTCGTATTATATGAGGAAGTAAAAGGTACTACGGAACCACATGAGAGGAACATCAAGCCCACATTTGCATCATCTTTGAGAGCTTCTCAAAGGAAGGTATTTTTAAGAAAAGTACAAGTTAGCCAGAAAAGGAGTTAAGAAGATAATGGGCTTGGCTAGAAGCCTTGATGTCTTAGACACAGAAGGCGATGATATCAAGCATATCTACCTATCACAACCTGGACGTCTCACCACCTAAATTTCAACTCTAACCAAAGAATATCGATTAAAATCCTGCTACATGGAAGACATCTGTTCTACACACTGGAGTCAGAGAAAAAAAGAAAGAGCCATGTTTTCAAGGAGCTTACAGTATGTTGGGGAGACGCTAAAGACAAAAAATGATGCAAGTGTTGCACAGTAAACTAAAGCAGCTCTAAAAGCCACCAAGCCGCACACAGGTGATCGTTTACTCTAAGTTATGTAAGATGGGGTGGCCTGTTTAACTGGCAGAAGAGAAGGCTGAAAGCGGGTATCAGTGGAGGTAGGGAACAGAAGAAGAAAAGAACAGAGACTGGGGAAGCCTCTTGACAGCATGGATACACTGCTAAGCATACCTCCTCACATTGTGATTGGAAACGGATAAGCAGGAAGAAAAAGACATGTTATCAGCAGCATGCTCTTTCCTCCTGATCTCCTTTCCCCATGCCAGCCATGCTTCCTCGTGGAGAAGACTATGCTTGACAAGTTCTAGGCCCAGCAAGGAAGATGGTGTGGATGGACAGAACTGATGGAGAGACAAAATCCTGTGTTCGAATCCAGAATCCATTCACCCTCCGCACTGCCTCTCAACAGGCCGCAGAACTGTGGGAAGACGGCACCCAGGAGAGTAGATTTTACCACTTCTCTTACTTCTCAGGGAACTGGAAGAGGATCCACACTTTCCAAAGGTCAGTTAATTCGTGAACAAATATATAGTATACACTCTTCTGTGTTCTAGACTCTGGAAACACAATGGTGAACAAGAGATTTTTTTACTTCATGATAGAGTGTAAAAAGAAAGATAGAAAAGAGAAAGATATAGAAAATACAGGGAGGGCACATGGTGCCATTAAAGTGCATAAGAAGGGTATCCAGTCTACTCTTGGGCAATCAAGACAGGCTTCCATAAAAAATATGCTTCCATTATATCCATATACTATCTAATGATACATGATACCTTTTTTCCTTCACTAAAACAGAAGAAGGAGAGAGTTATCTGGCTGCACAGAAAAAGGAGCATTGGTACGGAGGCCAGGTCTGTCACAGCCCAAGTCAAGTCAGGTTTCCCAGGTGTTGGTGTGACCCCCTTTTAGGGGACCTTATGGATAAAAATAAACATGTTCTAATAAGAACCCAGGCAAGGCTGAGGTTGAGTGCCAGATTCATCCAACCCCTAAATCTTGAAATACCAGGAAGCACAAAGCAAGCCTGACCCAAATCTGCCCTGCTGCTTGGTTGAAACTGTCTCGGCCAATCACCAGCTCCCAGAGATGGAGGCCAAGCCAGAAAGAGCATGGAACCCAGGAGCAAGGCACTGGAGTTGGCTGAGCTCATCCACATCTGACCCAAGCAAGGAGGGAACATGAAATATGCAGAGCAAACCAAGCTGGCTTCTTAGCCAGAAAGGAAGGAGGGAGATGGATGCATGGGTGGAAGTTAGAGGGAGGAGAGCAGAATGTGCAACATGAAGCTCTGGGGTGGAAGGGAAATCTAGCCTCTGTGGGAAACCAGTTGGGGAGTGCCTCTGATCAGAAATAAGCCAACCACACCTCCCTGGAGTTGACCGTGTGATACTTTTCTCCAATTGTCCACCAAAGCCAAGATTGTGCCATTGGGTTACAGAAGCTTAAAATTCATAGGAAACATTTCCATTGCAGTGGGTAGAGTCTGGGACTGTCCGTGCTAATTCTTGCCTTGACCTGAAGGATGATCACTTATTCCAGGACAGGAACTAAGAGAGGGTGCTCACAGGGAAAGAGTAAAAATGAGACCAAAGCAGCCACCACCACAACAGAAAGAGAGACTTAGAAACGAACACCCACTTGCTTTCAGGTGAACGAGTTGAGTCAAGTTGTGTTGAGGGGATAGGTCCCATATTGTAGCCCAGAACCCCAGAGCTAAACACATACAGTGGTTTTCCTCCCCTTCCTCCCCCAATAATATGATTGCTGTGAACTCTACCTGGTGGGGAAGGGATGGGAAGCAGATATAAAGTACATGAAAACTCACTTAATAGATACAATTCATTCAGTTGAGTGATTTCTCTGTCTCTTTTGTGGTTCGCTCTGTTTTGTTTTGAATTTAGATCCATTTAGCCGGTCCAAGTTGCAATGGTGAAGTAGAAGGAGATGGTTTGGGGCACTTGAGGAAAATTCCACCTTTCTTCCTTTTGTGGCCTCCTCTCCATTCCTCTTTGTTTGAACTGTCCACACTACTCTAAGCCTGGGACTCGCCATGCTGACCGAGGGCTCCCACAGCTCAGTCAGGCCCTTCTTCACCAGCACTTTATGAAGGACTTTGACAAGCATCCTTTTGTTATCTTGTGCTACAGCCTGTTAGAGAGACAGCCAAAATACCACGTTTGCCATTTGACAGATAAGAAAACTGAAAACGAAGTAAAATGACTTGTCTTTTGTAAGTGGCAGAGTTCTAATAAGAATCCAGATCTTTTCATTCAGTACTCAGAGTTTCTTCAAGCAGACCCCACTGGATACATGAATTTTATGCCCAATAAAATCCATGCCACAACCGAGTAGCTACAGAACTAGTTCCTAAAAATGATGCTTCTGAACTAACAACGAGGAGTGACACATCCCCAGCTAGTTAAAATATTCCACTTACGTATGTGAAATCAAGCCCACCAGTCACTTGGAAAAATGACTGGACTGTGATATCGCTTATTTTGTAATATTTTTGGGTCCCATAGTGCATGCTGTCGTATGCCACACAGAGCCCTGCATTCAGCACTGAAGCACACTCATTACTTCCCCCAGCTTTGGGGAGCATTGGCAGCAGCTGACAGCTCTCAGCCGAGTCTCTCTCTGGCAACTGCCCTCAGCCTGTGAAGCTGCCTTGCGTGAGGTCAGGCCTCACTCAGAGAACCAACCTGCATCCAATGACCAGAGGTCCAGCTTCCTTGTGTCAAGGTGGGAGAATTCTGAAGAGGTCAACCCAGCTTTAGAGTCACCCCATGTGTCTCTTGGGTCTTAGGGTCTTACGAGGCCTTTGTGGTGATTGTTTTGTATTGCAGCTCTTCCTTCTGCCCAGTCCTACTGTCTGCATTCCCCATAAGTGTCGCTCATGGGGATCCCCCTGTATACAAATCACTGTCTCACCTAATGTTTTCCAGTGGAATCCTATCTCAGACAAGCAGAGTGAAACCAGTGCTGTGAGCTGCCTTTAAAGGTCTTGGCCTAGCGAGGGAGGCAGGGAAGCAAAGGAGTATTAATAGTAGAGGGTGGTAAGTCTACAATGGAACAGTATATGCTGGGAAGAGCTGGGATGGGGAGGTGCAAATGCTAATCACAGAAAACAGTGTATCCCCTGATATTCTTTAGTGATAGAATGTAGATGTCTTTGCCGTCATCTCGTTACACTGATTTTGATGGCCTAGAAGGCTACGGTAATCTATTTGGGAAAGTACTGTCATACAGGTATGAAGAGAAAATGCTGAAGGAGTAGTTCAACAAGATCAAGGGTTGGCATTTGTGTGATTTCAGGGTGCTGAGGATATTTTCTGCCTATTTCCTTGAAATAATTTTCTACTAGTTTAGGACAGCCTAACTTCTAAATGTCACATTTTATCAAAAGATTCACAGCAGGTAACTCATACGTGCCCTGTGTACAGACGGTTTGATTTATGAGCCTGCAAGTAAGGCTTTTTCTGGGCTGCTGCATAACAATGATGTTTTAAAAGCCACCTAAGTTTGTAAACATGAATGCAGAGTCCATCTGTTTCTCAGACTGTGATAATTAGATCCCCACGTGTCCCCAAAGTGTATGTGTGCAAGGGGGTAGAGGGGTGGGGAGTACAGTGTCAGGGCTGAGGGGCTCCTCCACTCCAAGGACTAAGGGATATTTAAACCCATCATCAAATAGCCTCAAACTGATAAAATTACTTTTAGGGTTATCTGTCCCAACCTCTGGAAGGCATGTTTCATTGATTTGTTTTATGAGCTCAGTAAATCCCTAGGCTCTATTGGTTGTTTGACGGTTGCTCATTATAATCCCCTACCTACCTCCTCCAAAATAGATATGATTGGACAGTTAGATGATAGATGATTAGTCTGATAGATAGACAGATGATATAGGTAGATAGATAGTAGATAGACAGATAGATAGATAGATAGATAGATAGATAGATAGATAGATAGATAGA
>JAQQAC010018689.1:26561346-26716507 GCA_029783875.1 Phataginus tricuspis | reverse complement strand
AGATAGATAGATAGATAGATAGATAGATAGATAGATAGATAGATAGATGATAGACAGATAGGAGCTAAAGTTGATCTTTAAAGCCCCTGGGGAAGACCAAGCAGTCCCAGAGTCCTTTATCTTTTAGCCCACCCATATTGGGGTTTCTCCAGCCAGGAACTTCCTATGAGGAAGAGAAGAAAAGAAGATCAGATGCAGAAATCCTCGGTCATTCAGAAAAGACATGAAAGACAGAATCTGCCACTGCTATTAAGATTGCAATAATCAGCACTTAGAGAACCTCAAAGGTCCCTGGGGCACTTTGTTGTCATGGAGGGATTTTCTTAGGGTTGGGATTTTCCCAAGAGTCTCTGTCAAGTTTCCCTCTTTGTAGTTGCTGAGAGCCAGCTGCCTCACTGCCCAAAAGAACTGGATTCTGTTGATCGTTGGACGTGTAATGCTACGCGCATTAACTGAAACATAACTGGATCTTTTTTCTACCCTTTACTTTTGGGTGGAGAGACATTTGCGCCTCCCCCAAAATAAATAAAATCAACATTATTTCCAGGATCCTGGGTTGAGTAAAATACTCAGTCCAAACTGCTATAATTTCTGTGAATCAATCTTTAAATTATTTTGACTGTGAATTGATCCTATCTGAGGAGTATCAGTCTGACTACTAGATTAGTATATCTATTAGATTAGAATACCTGACTACGAATCCCACCCAGGTCTACCATTTACAGTCAGTGTGACCTTGAGCAAGTTACTTAGGCCCCTGAGCCTCAAGTGCTCTATCACTGAAGTGGGGGTCCTAATGTCATGTCATTGTAGTTCTTATGAAATGGGAATGAACTGTTTGCAAAACTGGTGATTTTCATGCTTAACAAATGACAGCCATTCTTGTTATTATAGTTTTACTCACTCCAAACGCTCACTACAAAAATCCATAGTAATTAAAGAAAAAAAAGGTTCATTTATTTCTTGATGCCTAAGTCTTTTTATACATAAAATAGTGCTATTGGACTAGTTGGATTCTATAATTGCTTCAACTCAAAATTTCTATGATTCAATGATAAATAGCACATGAATGAAGCAGATAAACTATTACTTTTATATAGAACATTTAACAAATATGTTTCATAAAAAACTATGTGAATCAGAATACCACATTTCACAGCATTTGACTAATTAAAATGTGACTAAGTGTTGTTCTTAAAGTGTTTGAAATGAAAAGGAACAAGAAAATCAAAAAAAATTAAATATAAAATGTCATTCCCTTTACCACAAATGATAGCCCTTACCTAGAAAAAAAATTGGATAATAATATAACTCATTCTTTGGGTCGTAGTGAGGATTCAGCTTTTAAAGAAATGTAAATATGAAATGTATACATACACTTTTACCTACTTGTGACCATTTTCTACTTACCGTTCTCCACTCCATATGATAGGCCATGTTCCAGGTTCTCCACTCCATATGATAGGCCATGTTCCAGGTTCTCCACTCCATATGATAGGCCATGTTCCAGGTCCATAAGAGAGACCTACCTTTTTCTTTTCAATAGCTGCATAGCAGATATACCATAATTATTATTTTCTTCTTCTTTGTTTAGAAACTTAACTTGTAATCTTTTTGGAAGAAAGATATATTGCTCCACCAACTTCTTTTCATTCTCCTGTCCAGTTTCAACCACATAGAGTTTTAGTTGTTCCTACCATATAGGTGTGAAAACAGTCATTTCTTTCTTTCACAGAAGCTTTGGTCCCTTGGTCCACTAATTCTATGTATATGAGAATTATTGTATTCATTTCTAGAGCAAAAAAATTCTCCAGGTTATGGTGCCTTCTGCTTCATACAGAACTTGTGAAAAATAAAATTTTTATTGCATGAGATTCAAAACCAATATCCCTTGGCCAGAGAAGTGATTACAGTCTCCCATCATGGCAGGACTTAGAGTTCTTATAAACCAAGTAAAGGAGTTTGGATTTTCTCTTGAAGGCAACAGGAGTTGATGGGGCATGGCTGCACTGTTTAACCGGAGGGTGGCTTGATCAGAAAAATGATATAGAAGATCTCACTGGTTTATAATGATGAAAGTCCAGGGACAAGAAGACCCAGTTGCTAATGAACAAAGAAATCCTTATTCAGGAGTTAAGCATTATACCTTATTAATACTTTTCCATTACTTTACTTTTTAAGGCATCACATACTGTATTTTCTCAAGGTATTAAGTGTTTTGGGGCAAACTGACTCTGGGCCTTGATATACTCACTGCTGACAGAAGTATAAATACAAACTCTGACCTTTCCTTCTGCCATGTTCCCTGCCCTCAGTAAATTGCCAGAGAAATCACTCTGCACTTCCAAGACGGCATAATGACACAGCCGTTGACTGGAGGACTCTGTTCCTCAGCATGTGGACCTCTCACTCTAAAGGGCCGCCTGAGTGTCCTCAAGACACCAACGCTAGCTTCCTCCAGAGCAAGCAACCCAACAGAGAGGGCAGGGAGGAAACCTAGTGCCTTACAACCTAGTCTCAGAAGTCACGCAGTGTCATGTCCACCATATTCATCTCATTAGAAGTCACTTAGTCCACCCCACACTCTAGTGGAGTGGAATCAAGTGCTATCTCTTGAAGAGAGGAATGTCAAAATTTTTTGGATATATTTAAAGCCACCACAGGAATCTAGTTTCAGATCCGGATTGATGCACAAGAAAGTCAAAAGCGGAGGGCACTATGAGACGTAATTCTCCAGGAATTCACAAAAGCAAAGGGAGTTCTTCAGGCTTTCACAGACCATAGAGTCGGGAGGGTTCAGTTTAGTTTATCTAAACAACTGAGAAGCAGAGAGGCCAGATGATATTTTAGTAATATTAACCTTCATGTTATCAGATATATTAATGAAAGCATGACATCTAACTCTTTCCAGTTAGTCTTCATAAATTATAAGAACATCCCAGGTGTTTCATTATTTCAATGATCCCAGCTTTTAATTCCAACCAAGAAAATTTGATACCTACATTAGCACTGAGGGAGTGTGTTCTGCTCTTTCTGGGCAGGATTAAGCATAAATATTTAAGTTAGAGAAGGTGAACCTTAAAACAACCTTCAAGCACCCCCTTTTCTGTTCAGGCTTTTGTGAAAAGGCAGATTTAACTCCTGTGTGTTTGTTTGCTTGAAACTAGACAGAAATTACATTGTTTAACCAGTTTATTGAACCAACTAGGGTACAGGCAGGAATTACTTTATATCATCACTGCCCCCTTTTACCCTCCTTAATTAATTAATGTACCCTCCCTTCAATGAAATAGCAGGCAGATCTCATAGCTTTTCTAATCCCTTTAGATAGTAAAATATTACTATAGTTCATCTATTCTAAGATAAACATACCTTCCCATTTTAACATCTCACCTCTGAATCTCAGTGTCATCTTATAATTAGAAGGGATTTTTCTTTTCCTTTCTAAGTGGAATGTAAAACAATGGAGCATCTTATAATCAATAGTATTTTTGACTCAATGAAATTTAGTAATCTCCTTTTCCAGGTATTAAAAAAGTCTAGTCAAGAATTAGGAATACCTCTGTTCTCATCAAACTTAAAACTTCTCCCTTCTCTGAGCTGTGGCTTACTTGAGGCTGGGAGCCTACCGTGAACATGTCCACCTTCCCCTTCACTCCTTAGCTGATGCTGTGGGACCTTTTCAGGAACTGGAGTGAGGTGAGTAAAAAGCAGCAAGGGTAAATAGAAGTATTATTTCATAACAGTTATTCTGGGGTAGGTGCTCTCTCTCTCTCAGGGATGTTCTAAATGTCAGTTCGTTCTTTCTTGGAGTGGTTTTGTGGCTTTTTCAGAGACAACTTCCATCACTGGGGATCTTAGGCCTACAGTTCCTTTGACGTAGGCTATGCCTCCTCCAGCTGGCCACTTCACTTCACCTCTAGCCACAGGTTTCTTGTGGCCACCCCTCTGTTGGGCTCAGTCCTCTGTGTGGAGTCCCATTCAAAACAACCCAGTGCTATTCCCTCCTGGGGGCCTCATGGGTTCATGGGAAATTCAAGCATCCTTTGTCACACCAAAGGCTAGAAGTTGGGTGGATTCCAACAGAGCCCCTTTCCCTCACTCTGTGCCAAGTACATGGTACACGGGCCACTGGCTCTGTTGGACTTTGCAAGGTGAGTCAGGTGCCAGTCCCTGCATCAGGGACATGTGAGAAAACCCTTCAGTGATTCTCTCGCAGTAGTGCCACTGAGGCTGAAACACTATCTTACGAGTTACCTCTTGGAACAGTCAGCCCGGGCAACCTCACTCTGTTTCATGTTTCATCGGCCACACTGAGACAAACACACTCACACATAAAATGCTATTTAAAAAGGTTTTAGTTACGAAACCAATTTATTATCTACCTTTTTCCCCCCAAATGCTAAGAAATTGCTCAAAGTAAAAAAATATATAACAGTAAGATGAGATACAGTGCTATCTACTTTATGCCAGGTCCTTTAAGTTATATACTATGGATGTATTGAGGACACACTGTCACTGATGTAGTATGCCAGCCAAGAATGCATAACCTAAATCTAATCATGAAGAAATAGCAGACAGACCCAGAAGATGGACATCAGATCGAATTATCAGCTCTCCTGCTGACAAAGATAATTTGGGGAGTGCAGAGGCCAAACGCTAATACTTCCTAACACTTCACTCCCGAATTAATCAGACTTCACACCAGTCCCTTCCCCCAGTTACATGCATAAACCTCAGGCCTCTTTTAATTCAAGAGATAATGTCTCTGCCATTAAGTTTGTCATGTGGAGAAAGGAAGCCCAGAGCACTGGCTCTGGGGTAGGCAGATCTAAACGTGAGAAGAATCCAGAAAAGTCTGCAATACACACACTCTCAGGGCCCTCAGCCAGCCCAGTGGTAACTCTGTAGATGGCAAAGCCTCCAAGGTGGATCCAGACCCTCAGACACAGGCCTGGGAGACTCTGCAATATCTCTGTTGGAATCAACCCTTTCCTCCCAGGAACCTAGCTCTCTTCCTGGGCACAGTTGAGTTTCGGCCCCCACTCATCCTCGGCAGCGCAGATGGGCAGCCCTGTGCAACTGGCAGCCTTGCGTGAATGATTCTTTCTCTCAATCTCACTGAATGTCTGAGTAGGGTAGAATGCAAGCTGGAAATTCCCTTCTTTTTCTCTAGGTATGTCTTACACACACTTTTACAGAGTCCAGCCTCATCCCCTTATTCTGAACTGCCTAGTCATTCAGGTTTAGGTGAATCTGTTCTATGTAAATAATAATATTTGGGTTTTATACTGGGGCCAGCCTAGGAATCTTGGTCTTACAATAGGGACATTTGGAGCAGTCATAATGATTACTGTAAGTGATCTGTCTGATATGACGACAATCATCTTATTATATGCTTTCTATTTTTATACTTCTTGCTATTTCCCTTCTTTATAATCCTACCTCTTGCTACATGACTTTTCTTAGCTGTTTCTTCTTTTCTAGTGATTTACTAGTCAAACGTGCTGCTTAGCCTACTGTCAGCTTTATGTAATAATTTTAAGAAATACATTTGAACCCATATTTCTAGATCAAAATCAATAATGATTTCCATCCATGAAATATGATAACCTCCTCTCTATCTCTCAAAGTTTAACTGAGCTTTCTCCCCAAATGATTTTATTTCTTCTTCCTTTATATATCTTTTCTTCTAAGAAATATTGTTTATATTATCATTGTTTTATGATCTTTGTAACAACTCTAAAATTTACTGGCTTCTCTGCTTATTGATTTTTGTCTTATACCATTCTTCCCATGACTGAGCTCTTAATTTTTCTTCATTTCTCAGCCTCCTGAACAAAAGAATACTCGCTGACTTTCAATCAGACTATATATGTTATCATTTTTATTCACACTATTTTCTCAGCCTTCAATGTCCTCCCATTTGATGATTTCCAACTTTCTTTGCTACGTTCCCACAGCATATTTATTGTGTGCATACTTCTTGTAGAGAACTCATTTCATTCTGTGAGTGCATTACTGGAATTTAAGTTCCTTGAGAGCAAAAGCTCTCTCTGTCATCTGCTTTCCCTACATAATGCTGCCAAGGACCTAGAAGGCACAAAATAGACTCGGTCCCTGTTGAAAGAAGAAAATCATTAGCTGAATTATTTAGTATTTGTTGTTCACTGGGAACACTGAAGTCCTTCTGTGCATAGTGAGTGCTGTAATGCTGAATTCTGTAGACAGAAATGCAGAGGAGAGAGGAGTGAATGGCATCAGAATTGAAGATACCCGCCCCTTTGAGGAGCCATTCACCTGATAGTCAAAGCCACACTCTACCAAATGAGATACAGTCAAGAGGAAGGCTAAGCATTAAACATGAGCCATGGCTACAGTTAAGTGACAAGAGAATGGAGGGTGAGAGTTGCTGAGGAGGAAAGGCAGGCAACAGGGTGAACTGACAGAGTGGAGACAAGCGGGACAAAATTCAAGATTGCAGAAGTGGTCAATAATATCTAATAATGAAGAAAGATCAGGAAGGATGAGAGATGAGAACAGAAGCAAGGTCATTAGAGGTTGATTATCTTGTTTTTCCACTTTTTTTTTTTACATGGTTTAATATTCTCTGTGATCTTCAGTTATTTAAAACTATGAATATTTAGATAAACAGAACCTCTGGCCAGCCTGGGTACCTGCTAAGATAGGTCAATTAGCATACTTGAAAGTTCAGTCATATGCATGGAAATGGATGGTAAAAAGGTTTTAAAAATTAATCTGGGGATGGGCTCAAGATGGCAGCGTAAGTAGGGCAGCAGAAATCTCCTCCCAAAACCATATATATTTTGAAAATACAGCATATACAACTATTCCTAAAAGAGAGACCAGAAGATACAGTACAACAGCCAGGCTACATCTACATCTGCGAGAACTCAGCATCTCATGAAAAGGGTAAGATACAAAGCCGTGACCCTGTGGGACCCAAGCACTCCTCCCCACCCCAGCTCACCATCTGGAGGAAAAGAATCAGAGTGAGGAGGGAGTGGAAGCACAGGACTGCTAAATAACCAGCCCTAGTAATCTGCACCGAGAGTACAGATGCGCATTGCATGGTGTACTGGATATTAGAGAAACAGAAAAGTAAAATCCAAGACAGAGACTGTGAGTGGGTCCCCACAGCCGGCTCCCCTGGGACAAAAGTAAAGCGGGCACTGAATTCAGATATTAGTTCTAGTAGTTTTGGAGTGGAGTCTTTAGGGTTTTTTTATGTACAATATCATGTCATCTGCAAACTGGGACAGTTTGACTTCTTCCTTGCCAATCTGGATGTCTTTTATTTCTGATTTGTCTGACTGCCATGGCTAGGAACTCCAGTACTATGTTGAATAAAAGTGGAGAGAGTGGGCATCCCTATCTTGTTCCCGATCTTAGATGAAAAGCTTTCAGCTTCTCACTGTTAAGTATGATGTTGGCTGTGGGTTTGTCATATATGGCCTTGATTATGTTGAGGTACTTGCCATCTATACCCATTTTGTTGAGAGTTTTTATCATGAATGGATGTTGAATTTATTCAAATGCTTTTTCAGCATCTATAGAGATGATCATGTGGTTTTTGTCCTTTTTGTTGATGTGGTGGATGATGTTGATGGATTTTCGAATGTTGGACCATTCTTGCATCCCTGAGATGAATCCCACTTGATCATGGTGTATGATCCTCTTGATGCATTTTTAATTCAATTTGCTAATATTTTGTTGAGTATTTTTGCATCTATGTTCATCAGGGATATTGGTCTGTAATTTTCTTTTTCTGTGGCATCTTTTTGCCTTGTTTTGGTATTAGAGTGATGTTGGCCTCATAGAATGAGTTTGGAAATATTCCCTCTTCTTCTACTCTTTGGAAAACTTTAATGAGGATGGGTATTAGTTCTTCACTAAATGTTTGATAAAATTCAGCAGTGAAGCCATCTGGTAGAGGTGTTTTGTTCTTAGGTAGTTTTTTGATTACCAATTCAATTTCTTTGCTGGTAATTGGTCTATTCAGATTTTCTGTTTCTTCCTGGGTCAGCCTTGGAAGGTTGTATTTTTCTAGAAAGTTGTCCATTTCTTCTGGATTATCCAGTTTGTTACCATATAATTTTTTCATAGATTTCTCTCATAATTCTTTGTATTTCTGAGGTGGCCGTAGTGATTTTTTTCTTTCTCATTTCTGATTCTGTTTATGTGAGTAGACTCTCTTTTTTTCTTGATAAGTCTGGCTAGGGGTTTATCTATTTTGTTTATTTTCTCAAAGAACCAGCTCCTGCTTTCATTGATTCTATTGTTTTATTCTTCTCAATTTTATTTATTTCTGCTTTAATCTTTATTATGTCCCTCCTCCTACTGACTTTGGGCCTCATTTGTTCTTCCTTTTCTAGTTTCATTAATTGTGAGTTTAGACTGTTCATTTGGTATTGTTCTTCTTTCCTGAGGTAGGCCTGTATTGCAGTATATTTCCCTCTTAGCACGGCCTTCACTGTGTCCCACAGATTTTGCAGTGTTCAATTAATTGTTGTAATTTGTCTCCATATATTGCTTGATCTCTGTTTTTATTTGGTCATTGATCCATTGATTATTTAGGAGCATGTTATTAAGCCTCCATGTGTTTGTGGGGTTTTTCATTTTCTTTGAGTAATTTATTTCTAGTTTCATACCTTTGTGATCTGAGAAGCTGGATGGTACAATTTCAGTCTTTTTGAATTTACTGAGGCTCTTTCTGTGGCCTAGTATATGATCTATTCTTGAAAATGTTCCATGTGCACTGAGAAGAATGTGTATCCTGTTGCTTTTGAATGGAGTGTTCTGTAGATGTCCGTTAGGTCCATCTATTCTAATACGTTGTTCAGTGCCTCTGTCTCTTTATTTATTTTCTATCTGGTTGACCCACCCTTTGGAGTGAGTGGTGTGTTGAAGTCTCCTAGAATAAATGCATTGCATTCTATTTCCCCCTTTAATTCTGTTAGTATTTGTTTCACAAATGTAGGTGATCCTGTATTGGGTGCGTAGATATTTATAATAGTTATATCTTCTTGTTGGACTGACCCCTTTATCATTATGTAAAGTCCGTCTTTGTCTCTTGTGACTTTGTTTTGTCTGATAGAAGTACTGCATCTCCTGCTTTTTTCTCCCTATTAGTTGCATGAAATATCTTTTTCCATCCATTTACTTTCAGTCTGTATATGTCTTTGGGTTTGAAGTGAGTCTCTTGTAGGCAGCATATAGATGGGTCTTGTTTTTTTATCCATTCAGTGACTCTACGTCTTTGATTCGTGCATTCAGACCATTTACATTTAGGGTGATTATCAATAGGTATGTACTTACTGCCATTGCAGGCTTTAGATTCATGGTTACCAAAGAGTCAAGGGTAATTCTCTTACTATCTAACAGTTTAATTTAACTCACTTCATATGCTATTACAAACACAACCTAAAGATTCTTTTTTCTTCCCTCCTTTTTCTTCCTCCTCCATTCTTTGTATGTTATGAATCATATTCTGTACTCTTTGTCTATCCCTTGGGTGACATCTATTTAGCCTTAAGAATGCTTCCATCTATAGGAGTCCCTCCAAAATGCACTGTAGAGGTGGCTTGTGGGAGGTAAATTCTCTCATCTTTTGCTTATCTGAAAATTGTTTAATCCCTCCTTCAAATTTAAATGATAACCTTACTGGGTAGAGTATTCTTGGTTCAAAGCCCTCTGCTTCATTGCGTTAAATATATTATGCCACTCCCTTCTGGCCTGTAAGGTTTCTGTTGAGAAATCTGATGATAGCCTAATGGGTTTTCTTTGTATGTGATCTTTTTTCTCTCTCTGGCTTCTTTTAAAAGTCTGTCTTTATCCTTGATCTTTGCCATTTTAATTATTATATGTCTTGATGTTGTCTTCCTTGGGTCCCTTGTGTTGGTAGATCAGTGCACCTCCATGGCTTGAAAGACTATCTTCTTCCCCAGATTGGGGAAGTTTTCATCAATTACCTCCTCAATGACACTTTCTGTCCCTTTTTCTCTCTCTTCTTCTTCTGTTACCCCTATAATGCGGATATTGTTCCATTTGGATTGGTCACACACTTCTCTCAATATTCTTTCATTCTTAGAGGTTCTTTTTTCTCTCTGTGCCTCAGCTTCTTTGTATTCCTCTTCTCTAATTTCTATTCCATTTCTACCACATCTAATCTGCTTTTGAATCCCTCCATTGTATGTTTCATTTCAGATATGGAATTTCTTAATGACTGAATCTCCATCTAAAATTTGTGTCTGAGTTCTTGAATATTTTTCTGTACCTCCATAAGCATGTTTATGATTTTTATTTTGATCTCTCTTTCAGGAAGATTGGTGAGTTCAGTTTCATTTTGGCCCTTTTTCTGGTGTTTGTGAGATTTTGGTCTGAATCATGATCTTTTGACGTATCATATTTCTGTGCAGTGCTCTCTAGTGCCCAGAAGCTCCAGTCTCTGGAGCTGCTCGGCCCCTAGAGTGAGGTTGGGGTCATAGGGGAGTGGAGCTGGTGCCTTGGCAGAGGAAAGATCTGTTTCCTGATTCCAGTCTGCCGTGCCTGTCTCCCATATCAGAGCCAGTGGGCCAAGCACACAGGTGTAAGCCTCTGTGCTTTGCATCTCTAGCTGTTGTAGGCAGGGCCTCCCTCTGACTGGCCTGACACCAACACAGTCACTGCCAGTTTGCAAGGCAGTGCCATCAGCCAGGAGGAAGGCTTGCAAGGCTGTGTACACAGTGGGGGGCCTCAGAGCTGAGTAGCCAGTCAGGGGGATGGAGCACCTGAAGTTCCTCAAAGTTTCCAATCTGCTGGGCTGAGCGCACCCCGACAACCTTGTCCCCCTATCCCTTCTCCCGTACAGCAAGCTCCATGAAAACCCCGCCCCTTCAGCAGCCCTCTTGCTGTTAGGAAGCCTCTCAGACCTCCTGCCTTTCCCTTGTCCCAGAGTGGCCGAGTGTGGATCCCGTCCTCCACAAATGGCCAGAATCTGTCTCTCAAGCACTCTGCCTGTCCCAGCTCCCCATCCTCCAGAGCACCACACAATGTAGGTTTCTGCTCACAAAGCAGATCTCCAGGCCTAGGTGTTCAGCAGTCCTAGGCTTCCAACCCCTCCCCGCTCCATTTCTCTTCCTCCTGCCGGTGAGCTTGGGTGGCAGAAGGGCCCGGGTCCCACTGGATCAAGCCTTTGGTAAGTTACCCCTGTTTCTTGAGATCTGCTCTGTTCGTGAGGTCTGTATGCAGTCTGGTGCAGCCTTCTTTCCTGTTGCTGTTTTAGGGTTAGTTGTATTAACTATATTTTTGCACTATATGTGGTTTTGGGAGGAATTCTCTGTCTCACCTCTCATGCCACCATCTTGAATTGGAAAAGCCTGAGCAGGGTGCCACAATATAACCAGAGTAATCTAATCACCGGGAATAAGGCTCATCCCAGGGACATCCGGGCTGTGGGAGTGGGGTGACATGCTGATAGTATTTTCTATGAAATTAAAATATTGGAAAACCACAAGTGTCCAATAACAGGTAAACAAGTATATAAAGTGTAGGCTATCTACTAAAAGAACTATTACGCATCCTAAAATTATGCCTGAAAGAACTACAAAGTTGCTTATGCAATATTTTGCTTACATAATTTTTTTAAAAAGCAGAGCGAAAATACAGAATATAGTATGATCATAATGCATAACAAACACAAAAAGAAAATACAATGTGAAAGTTGTGTGAGCAGAGCTTTGGGGCATTCTTCCCTCTTCATCTGACAAATGCAAAGCAAACCTCTCAGCTGTAACAAATTTGATGTAATTTGGGCAACTTGTTCAGTTCAATGGGCAAGTCTTGGGGCCTAAAAAATGCCCTCGGTTATATTATCGGTAAACATTCTGTGTTAAGCAATTTCAAAAGGAAAACGTGTTTTGACCATGTGACACTTGAGTCTTGACAAGGAAGGAAGGAAGGAAGGAAGGAAGAGGCAGGAAGCAGGAGCATTTTGCAGAGCTTTCACAGACTTACAGTTTAGTTCTGCACTTCCTCAAAAATGCTGTCATCAAGTGCAGTCCTCATAGCTTTCCCAAAATAAATGTAATCAGTGGTGCAAAATTCTATTCACCATTTCTCCATGGTATATGCTTCATACCTACAGATCAGCTCTCCTGTCCATGAGATTTGTTTAGGCCAAAGGAAAGTAGCAGTAGCGTTTCCAAAAATAAAACCAGAAAAATGAGAACAAAAAAAATAAGTAAATCAACCAAATTCGGAGAAAAATATGAGAAACTCAAATACCAACCTACCTTCTTGATCAGGAATGTTCATAGCTGTTCAAAATCAATTCAACATACTCAAAACTAATTATTAACAGTATTATTAATTAATAGCTAATACTGGTGTTAATTATTCTTTCACATAATTTTCATTTCATATCACTTAATGTTAAGGATTAATTAACCATATCAGTGACATATTATTAATATATAAGGTGATTAAATTATATTAAGTGCTACTTTAATATTCAGATTTCACATAATTTCTTTCATTCTGTCATCACAAAGATTGATATTGTTAATCAAAATAAAAGGGTCGGTATTATTACCACATTTTTCAAAGGAGGAAGCTGAGGCTTAAAGAGGCTACGTTATTTGCATGAGGTCAAATGTCTAGAAAAGGCAGAAGCCTATTCACACATGTAGAAAGGCAGATCTTGACAAGTCTCCAAACTATGCTGTGTACTCCAGCATGCTGCCTCCCTTTCTAAATGAAGCTGCTGGGATAGTGGTGGCCTCTCTTAATGCTGATAATTACCATTAGTTACACTGTGGTTCCAAAATGATGAATTTAAAGACTGATGCCTAACCATAATGGAGTTATATTTCAAAGGCAAAGAAATATATCTGGACAGGAATAAAAATGTTTTCATTTAACTAAAATCTCATATTGAAATAGATACTTACCCCAATTTAGCCAACTTTAGTTCTTTACCACCAGACATCAATTTAAAATAACACGTTACCTTTTCTCTCGTCAAAACCCAAAAAGCAAAATAATTATTTATAGTCTCAGAAATGTCATGTCTTGCAGACACTGATTTCAGGAATTCCAGTTTTCTGATCTAGACTCAATAACAACCCCTACAAACTTTTGTGTTTAAGGGCAGTAATGTGTTCTGGCTTTCTTGGAAACCACTGGGAAGGTTACATATACAGTTATCACAATGACGCATCTTCAGGAGGAAGTGACCAAGTTTTATTAGGACCTTCCCTGTCCTCTTAAAAGGTTTGACAGATTTGGAAACACTGGCATTCAAAACTGAAACTACCTACCTAAGAAAGGAAATCTAAATGTCTTCCATTTCAAAGAGTGACATACAAAGTCATCAAAACAAAATTAAGACACAGAGTCTGAAAAGAGCAAAGTGGATAGTAGTAGCCCTTTGTCTAAACCTGTAATTTTCACCAATAATTTCATTCCTCAGCTCAAAACTGACATCTCCTTCAGGACGGGGCCAGGTTACTCTCTTTTAATCACTCATCCCTCAGGATCTCTCTCACCCTACCGTTGGAGATACATAAGAGAAAGAGCTGTAAGCTTAAAGTCAGAGATGCGAGTACGATTTATTTTCCTGCCACTTGCTCAGCTGTATAAAACAGAGAAAAGAAAAGGGACCTTCCAGAGACATAGAAGGGATAACATAGGTGAAACTCCTTTGTAGAGAACAAAGCCCAAGACCAGCGGTTTTCAAATGCTTTGGCTGCCCAGCAGGCATTGGCCAATATCGGGAGACAGCTTTGATTGTCACAGCAGAAGGTACAGGAGCTACTTGGCAGGGATGTCGCTAAACATCCTACAGTGTACAGGACACCCCTCACATCAGGGAATCATCCAGCCCAAAGGCCAGGAGTGATGAGGTAAGGAGCTCTGCTCGAAACACATGTGAGCCACCCTCAGCTTCCCCAACCAATGCTCGGTGTGGGGAAAATGGAAATTCCTGACCAGGATTCCCGCCTGGCCTTAATAGCACCCCTTGTGTGTATAATAAGAGCATGTTTGCACACTTATGGGCTGTTTACTGGTGACAGAGCCACTGTCAGTCACAGGAGTAACACCCATTCTCCCCGCCCCTCAGTCCCTGGTACATAATTGATCAGACATCCGCCAGTCACCAGGGACCTTCAGCAGCTCCTGTTTGGGGAAAACAAGGTTCCCCGCAGGCAAATCAGATTACATTATTACTTCTTGCTTGTCAGTTTTCTAACAAGTGGGGATTTGAGTCCAATTCATTCTTCCTTCTCAACAAAACCATACTGCTAACAAAGCATTACACAAAAACCCACATTCAACACCTAATAAATGTTACATACTTCCCAATATTTCATTCTGCTCCAGAACTCTAATTTTCTTGTCACCCACCTTCCCCAGTCTCATCAGTGAAGATTCAAAATGTCATCATCTCTACCCCCTACCCTCCCTCAACAGATGATCCAGTCTCTGACACACAAAGGAAACAGAGGCCATTAACCCAAAACTCCAACTTCTCTGTCCTCCTGAGCTCTACAGCATGACAGTGAACGGTACTCAGGAAATCCATAGTTCTGCAAGAGAAGAATCCTGTGTGTTAGTTAAAGGGGAAAACCCTGCCAAGAAATCTGGAAGTGGAGAGGGGAAAGTTAGTCATCCCATCAACCAGACTGAAATGTTTCCTTCCCTTTAGCAAAGTCAGGTCTCAGCAAGAGTCTAAGGAAGGAGGTACCACACCACTGTACCTGCAAGTCTGTATACAATAAGGGACCTTAGAAGGAATCAGGTCAAATCAGAGTCCGGGCATTTCCTTTGAATTTCTTACATTCCTGCCCTTGCATTTCCTATTTTTCAGCCTTTCATTCATTCATTTGATGGATATTCACTGAGACTTTCTATGTGCCAACATTCATTCAGACAGTGTAAACAGAGGTGATTTAAAAAGAGTCAAAAAATTCCTGTCCTCACAAAGCTTACATTCTTCAGGGAGTAAGTGAAATAAGCAAATAAATGCACAGACGATCCAAGGGGATGTTTGCTAGGCAAAAGAAAAGGGGATGGGGAGTACAGATAAGGAGGGGAGTTGATGAAATTACAAATAGGAGAGAAGACCTCTGTGATAATGTAAGCGGGTCTCCAAGGAAAAGAGGGAGTTAGTCATGCAAATAGCTGCGAGAAGGCCATTACAAGCAGAGGGAAAGGCGAGTGCAAAGGCCCTACGGCAGGAGACAGCCTGCTACATTCAAGCAACAAAGAGCCTAGTGTGGGGAAGGAGAGTGGGGAGAAAAGTGGGAAGAAAAGAAGTCAGAGGGCTAACAAAACCCACACCACCATAGTTTTGTCAGCCATTGTGATTAGTTTGGTTTTTCCTGGGGGTAAGAACGGAATTCATTGGATAATTCTGAGGAGAGACATGATAGGTAAAATATGTAGTATGCCAGATATCAAAAAGTACTATGGAGAAAATGAGGGAAAGAAGTGGTGATACAATGGGGAGGGACTTTGTCGTAGTTATTTTGCTCTTCTCTATCCTCTTTGCCCTATTTTAACTCAACTGAGTCTCCCAGGCTCAGCTCAAGATGGCATTCCTCCAAGAAGCCTTCTCTGAATCTCCCTCCCTGAATTAGGTAAGAGTAAGTCTCTTCTGTGCTCTCATAGCTCCCTAAACAAGCTTTCCCCACATTTATCGCACTGTGTTGTGAAAACCTGTTTATTGTGCCTAGTGAGTGCTCACAAAATGTTTGTTGAAGAAGTGAAAGCATGAATGGCAGTAGGGAACAGTTCCTGAGCGTAGCTGGAATAGAGGTGCTGATAGTGGAAATAAAAGGAAGAAGCAGGTGTTAGAGACGTTGTTAATGTAAAATGACATATCTGATAACTTTATGAATGTTAAAGTGGCCAAGGAGAAAAGTTCCTTGAATGATCTCATAGGTGGAAGGCTTAAGAGAAATAGGAATTCTTAAAGGAGGAGCTTCTTTGGATTAGCTTTTTAGGATGGACAAATCTAATTCATTCAACCATTTAACAGTCTTTTACTGAGCTTTTCCTAAATTTCATTCCCATGCTAACTCCTGGTAAGAAAAAGCTAGAATATGTCATGCTCTCTGCCCTCAAAGGTATAGGGAATGGGGGATGAGACATACAAAGAAAGGCTAAAGTGCTGTTGTGTGCAAGTAACGTGATAGGGTACCATTGTATAGCTGACCTTCCCACTCCTGAAGTTGACAGTACGGTGTGAGGGAAAGTGCAAGAGCTTCTAAGTCAAATGATCCAGTTTCTAGCTTTGTACCTAAATATCTGGGACCCTAAGGTAACTCTCTAAGCTTGACTGTCTTCAAAGCAAAAAGAGAGAGAGAGAAGGAGAGAATAAAACCCACTTGCTAAGGTTGTTAAGAAATGTAATGGGATAATATATGGGAAACATCTACAATGATAGCCTGAATACTAGGAGCTTTAACAATATAATTCAGCTTCCTTCTCTTGTAGTCCAAAGCATACGGCAGGGTTGCATCACTGGTCTCACGAATTTAAAATTTGCACCCACCTCATTTCAGACTTAACGTCAGCATCTTCCATATTCTGTTTCACGCTGACACTTTTATTTTCCAGAGAAAATATTACTCACTTCAACAGCTGGAGAACAAACGTATTGTAAGAAGACAGGAAGGAAGAGAGCCGATCCCAAATTACTTTCTATACGAAGCTTACTCACAAAAAATATACATAATTTTAAAAGTTTTGTACAAGCTCTCAATGTTCACTTAGACAGGAGTCATCCCAGTCACTGACATGTCCCCATTCAGTCATGGGCAAAGCCATCTATAGGAATAAAGATCTCTCTTCAAAGAGTTGACGCACTCTCTCTCGTTGGAACAGTTCTGCCCTTCATAGTGTCAGGTATGTCTGTCCATACTCAATATTTGCAAGGTGACACTAAAGTCTCAACCACATCTGTCACAGGAGAAAGTTGGGGGTCAAAGGGAGAGAAACAGTTTGATTATGGAGGCAGGAAGTCTCGGTTAATCCAAGGACACTTTGTAATGGGAAGTAGGTGAGAAAGGAAAAATGTGCCTGCAACAAAACAAAACGAGCACCTGTTTTGTTTTGTGTTTTCACAAGGAGTAAAGTCAAGGAATAAGATTACACATGCCTTGCACAGAATAGACCAAAAAGTTTTCTGGAAAAAATTAATTACTCCAGTGGGGGAGTGTGTTTGTCCTCAAGAACTTTAGGAGAAAAAAATGGCATTGAGAACAGAGAGAGATGGGACTGACATTAAAGCAATCGCCATTCCCAGTGACCAGGAAGTCAGCGAAGACAGAGCAGAGGAAGCTCCCCGTGTTACCCAGCTGGTGCCTGAGGTAGCAGTTGGTGGGCTAGGAAGGGTCTGAACCTACAGGAAGGCCATCAGTGACCCTCAGGGTGAGGGTAGGGCCTCTGGGTGGGGAGGACACAGAAAGAGGACAGGGGTAGGACTGGAAGGAAAGAGGATGAAGGAAAGAGGAAGCGTAGGTATGGTGCACCTTGATGACCTCAGATGAGGCCCTATCCACCCCCCGGACCCCCGTGAGTAAGTTGGCTCAAAGACGCCACTGATGACACCTGTTGGGGGAGGTCATGGAGAAGATGTGACCGCTGCCGCCACCTGAGCTGGGCCCTGGCAGTCAGACGCCTTACCCCTCCCCTCTCCTTGGAAGGTGGGTTCCGCCTGCCTCTCCTGTGCCCAGAGGCTGCCCAAAGACCCAGCCTGGAGACAGTGAGGTGGTGTTGAGACCATCTGGACAGGATACATGACTGAGCCCCACTAGGGCTTCTGTGAACTGTCAAGATCTGGCAGTGGGTGTGGAGAGCTACTCATCTTGCTGCCACCCAGGACAAGCCTCACAGGGAAGTTCCTGTTTATTAAACCTGCCACCTACCGACCTGGAGCAGCCTGCCTCTTTCGTGCGTCTCTCCCTGCCTTCTGTGTACCAGGCCGCCTTCAGATCCCACCTGGGAAGCTCTCCTGAGGTGCTTGCCGACCCGCAATCTCTCAGATCCACCCCAGCTCTGCAGCCGTAGGACATTTACCCAAGAATGTCGGTAAAAGAATTGCTTAACCATCTTAAACAGATTATATTTTCCATCCAGAGAAGAGAGACAGGTCTTCAGAAAGGAGCAGGGTATAGGACAAATGTCTGCGCACCCCGTGGTGGCTCGCTAGACCCCAGAGGACCGACAGATGAAGACCACCTCAACTGAAAAAATAAAGAGCCGTCTGGCTTCTGTCCCCACTCCCACAAAGGAGCTCTCAAAGCCCATGCCCCAGAGGCCCCAAAGACAGGCCATTCATGTCGGTCATTACTTGTTCCCTACCTTAAAACTGAGTGTGCATAACACTGGACATGCAATTAGGAAGCTCCCTAGATGGTATGAAGAAAGGAACTGATGGATTTTAGAGGCTCCCTAAAATTCAAAAGGACCAATACGTCTAAAAGAGCTACCAAGGGAGAGAGAAAGACAAGTGAAGAGAAGGGTGTTAGTTTCAATTAGAAAAAAATGCAGGGGAATGTCTTTTAAATTATAAACCCACTTCCCTGGCATGGCCAGCGACTGCTGTTGGGGAAACATAATCACATCTGTCAAGTCCCTTTTGCCCTGGAATGGAATGTGCTCGCAGGTTTGGAGATTGGGATGAGGGTGGCTTTGGAGGCAAGGGAGGACCATCCAGCCTACATACTGACCGGCTCCTTGTTGCCGCTCCTCATTGAGGGGCCTCCCAACAACGAGACTTGGAACCTCTCTTCCCCATCTAAGGAGACAACCCAGTTCTCTGCAAAAGCCTGCCTAGAAGAAAGTTCCTCAAGTCTGGGGAATACTAATTGGGGGTCTCCAAAAGACTCTTTGGGGCCTCTACTCATTTCCCCCTCAGTTCCATATATATAGTGTTCCCCTCAGTCCTCCCACACTGAGAAAGTGAAAGTATGAAAAGGGTAAAACGTCCCCTCTTTGACCTATGACTTAGAAGGGGTGAGAAATAAAACCTCTTATCGTTAGGCCCCGCTGAACACGTACATGTCAAAAGCTCCCCATTATCCATGCTAGAGTAGAGATGAGGTCTACTCCACGGAGTTACAGCTCGCCCAGACCTGCTAGGTGGCGGCCACACTTCCCACCCTCAGATGCCTCACTGTGTGAGGCTGAGGTCTCAGATGTGTGAAGAAGCCAAGTGTGAGACTGCAGAGAGAGCTGGTTACTCTGTTGAGCGCAAGGAGTTTCTACCTGCCCCAAGACGTTCAGATGCAGAAGTGATAGACATCACTCTGCTGCCCAAAGAAAACAATCCTGCAGCTTAGACTGGCACTCCTGCTCACCACCCACCAGACCCACAGATAGATGAAATACACCCAAAGATGCACAGATAGATAAAATAACTTCGGTTATCAGTATGTTTTATAAGGAAAACAAAACAGGTCTACATGATGGCAAATAACTACTCTGGGGGAGGGACGCTAGTCCTTTAGGAAAGGCAGTCCAAACCAGAGCACAGCACCTCTGCATCTCTACCAAGATTTTCCAGTGAGGAACTCCTACCTCAGAAGAGGCATCTTCTCTGACATTTGGTTATGAAGTGAAATTATCCAAAGGTCCATGTTGATGAAAAGAGCCATTAGAATAAACAGAAAGATTGCTTCTTCTTTGGAAAATCTTACAAACCAGAAATAGAGTTCAAAGAGTCAAGTCTCAGTAAGTCCAGGCAGAATCTGGTAAGGGGTAATTGTCTTAATAGGAAATTGCCCTTTCATTTTTCAGAATGCATTCCAGAAACCACAGCTGGGAAACAGTTTGTTCGGCTCTTCTGGGGTCCATCTAGTACCTGACTTGCCTTTTGTGGGCAACTTACATATAGCTGAGTGTTTTATATGACACGCCTTCCAGTGGAAGTGAGTTCACACCCAGTCTCAAGCTTTTTCCGTGGTCCAAGCTTACATGTCTTTAATGTGCTGTAGCTACCCTCAGTGAGATGTTTCCTATGTCTGCTCGTGTCTGGTTGCCAACTGCTCTTGAGAGAGTTCCTCCCAGTCTATGGGTCTGGCAATAAGCGATAGAGTGGGTTGCAGTGTTCTCTGTGTATTAGGATAAGGCAAGCTCTGTCTAGAAATCAGAAGGTAAAAAAAAAAAAAAAAGGACATGAGCTTTTAAGTATAAGTGTAAGTGTAGGTATAGGTGTAAGTACAAGTATAAATTATAAAGTATAAATAAGTACAAGGACACACTGACAGTACACAGGGTCTTGCATGTGGTGACAGGACAGTTTCTGGGTGGGCAATTCTCATCTATACCTGATTGGTAAGACAGCTAGGAGAGCTTTCGGGCCTTTTTTTTTTTTTTGTCTTTTTGGTCCTAACTTCTCCCTTCAGAGAAAAAGCAGAGGGCTATCAAATACTGCTTAGCCAAGTTGATAGGTCTTGAAAAAACTGGGGGGAGAAAATATATTGAAAAGGAAGGAAATCAGTAGACTTTGGGCATTCAATGATCCATGCTGAGGCCAGCTGAGTTTTGGCTGGATATGTATTTTTACTAGTTTAGGTCATAAGCCCCACAGATGATCTTTTCCAGGAAAAGAAAATAGATTTTGTCTAAGTATCACTCTGGCCACCTGGCAGTAGCTGCTTGGAAGTCTGAGAACGAGCTCAAAAGAGAAAATGCCTTGAACGAGTCGCCATCTCTGGTATGGGTGTAGGGGGAAAGGCTGACAGTATATTCACCCAGTATGTGCCATCTAGTCCAGTACCCTCACTTCACAGTTCAAAATGAAAGGCAAGAAAGTTTAAACGATTTGTCCAAGCCCTCACAGCGAGGGACTGTTAGGTATGCTAACTGCAAACCAGTGTTCCTTCCGTCACACCTTTCTGCCTAGCACCTGAGCCTCACAAATAAGAATAACTCACACCACAGGGGAGGTGAAGCTATAACATGACTATGGTAGGCTGAATAAGGGCGCCCCAAAAAGATGTGCAAAGCCTAACCCCCAAGATTTGTGAATTTGTTACTTTGCAAGTGGGATTAAGTTAAGGATCTTGTGATAGGATTACCCTGGATTATCCAAGTGGGTCCTTAATAAGAGGGAGGTATGCAATAATGGCAGCAAAAGTTGGAGTGATGTGTGGCCATGAGCTGAATGAGTGAATGAGTTCCTTCTTTTCAATTAGTTTCTGCCTGGTCTTTTTGACAAATTCAGTAGGCACTGTGTTAGTTGTTTGGAATAAAAAAATTTATGAAACACAAAACCTATCCTGAAGTTCATAGTCTAGTAGAACAGGAAGTACAAACAAATTCCATTCAGCCTCTAGGAATTATTTAAAAAGGAAAATTCAAAGACTTTCTTTTTCCTGGTTGCAAAAAAAATCACTAATCTGCTGTCTTCTTACCCAGCCAATGGCATTCTCCTTTTCCTGCTCACTGTTTTCACATTAGCATATTGCACTGATCCTGGTCACATTTTCCTTCATTTTTCCTTCTAATGCTGCACTTTCCATCCATCCTGAACCCTATACTATCTTTAACCACGAGCCTTGAAGGACAGGTCTGCTAAACCAAGGTAGTTTCCTATCTTTCCGCTTCAGGGCACACAGAGAAAGTGATGCTATTTTGTTCCACACTCTAGGGTAATTGGGAGAGGCTACTTGAGGCCACAGCCCAGGTACTCCCTAATACTCCACTCAACTCAGAAGGGTAAGGGGTCAACATCCCGGGACCTTATCATTCATTTTTTGCACATCAGTACCCATAACACACTGGGTGGGAAGTGTGTCAATCTGAGGAACTGCTCAGACCATTTAACTGCAGGTTCGATAATTTATCATACTGTCTACCCTAGCTCTGATGACCACACAGACAAGCAGCCATACTACCAACCGTTAACCTTGGCCTCATCCTAGTCCAACTAGCCTGGCTGATAACATAGATTCAGTTCTGATTCCACCCTCGGAAAGAGATATACGTCTATCTTCTTTGCTTAAAAAAATACCTTTTGTAAAAAAGTACCTATTGACAGGTGAAGACTCATATGACCATGAAATTGACACCCTTTTCTCTAAAGTCTTCCCCAGTTTCTCATTTCAAAGCTTGTGCCCTATTAAAAGAGGGCTGTCAAGATCAAAGCTGCACCTCAAAGTTGTTTGCCTGACAAGTCGCTGCTGACTCTTGCAGAAAAGCCTTTGAAGCACTTAAAACTTAAACATTTCCTCCCACTACACAAGGGCTGCAATAGCACGGTGATAAAATAAATAAAATTAGTACCACAGTTTTGAAGATCAAAGATTGCCTTCACAAAGGATACGGTTAATTCCACTTACCATGTTTGATCTGTATTTACCAAAGACGGCTAGAAATGCTGAGCCTGGCAATGAAGTTCCCACTAGCTAGTTGCTCTGTTTTTCACCGATGAATTAGAAAAGATGGATAGCTTATCGAATCTAGCTATGGAACGGCAAGTAACAGAAACAGGAAGAGATCCAAACAAATAGGAAAGAATTTAAACAAGAAGCTAGACTGAAGCAGCCTTGTGGAAAAGAAACTTCACAGAACAGGACTCAGTAGGCGGGCCAGGAACCCAGTTGTGAGAAATTAGGGGTTGGAAGGGAAGTAATAACCCACATGTATTATTAAAGTTATCATCTGAGCAAGAATGAAGCTGCAAGGAAAGCTTTGAGGTAACGTATGCCAACACTTGACACTGCTGCTGGGGAAAGGAGGGCTTTTCACATAGGTTGCTATGATGATCCATGGGATGAGAAGATGAAGGGGCTATCCATGCTGACTGCAGGACAACAGTCCTGGAAATCTAAGGAGGTGGAGAAAATTATGTGTGTTAGAACTCATCTCAGAGAGATTACTGAACGTGGTTACAAAGGTGGGAGGAGAAATCCCCTCAAAAGCATGCTTGAATAACATCAGCTCTGTATTCAGCTGTCTTTTACAGAGGTGGTTCAATTAACTGCAGGGCCTTTGATCTACAGAGTGGATCTTGCAAATGGGTCAGAGCAGAATTGCTCAAGATGATGAAGAGAAAGCACTCTGCTGCAAGGGCTTGCCTCCCTGCCTTTCCCGACTCATCATGAGGCCTCCCCTCTATATGATTGTGACCAAAGGCTAAAAGAAGGCTAAGGGGCCATTATCTCAGCCTGCTGGGGACAACCACATATCACAAGCTGGCCCATTTTATAACAAGAGCTTGTAACCATGTGGAAATCAACCACTCTGGAAGGATAATAATGAAGAACAGAAATATTCAAGTCCAAAGCCTTTCATCCAGAAACTTAATTTCTAAGGATCTGACCCCAGAAGCATTCATAAATGTGTACAAAGATATTTGTATTGATTTTAGTGCCACATTGTTTATAATAAGGAAAGAATAAAAATAACCTAAATGTCCATTTTTGAGAGATTAATTAAATTATGTTAGATCTATATTTGCAACTAAGAAGAATCAGGTAGGTATATATGTAGTGATAAGGAAAGAGATTCATAGCACGTTGTTCCAAGGAAAGAAAAGATACAATTTTATCTTCTCAATTTTGTTATAATTTTATTTTTTAAATTTTAAATAGATTGATAAGTATACATATATGCTGGCTATATGTATATATATATATATATATATGTACACACGTGTACACATATATACACACATATATATACATATTATTTATGTATATATACATAGATAAACTAAAAAATTCACATCAAACAATAAATTGTTTATAGGGGACCGGAATGGAGGAAGAGAGACCTTTATTTATTTAGTTTTGCTATGTTACTTCTGTATTATTTGAATTTTTTAAATAATTGGGTGATGTGGTGGTGTTATTAGCTAACCCTAGGGTGGTAATCATTTTGCAAATTTTAAGTGTATCACACATGGTGTGTGGGGGGTCACGGGAAGACAGTGTGTCACAGAGAAATCAAGTAGTGACTCTGTGGCATCTTACTACGCTGATGGACAGTGACTATGGTGGGGCGTGGGGGGGACTGGATAATATGGGGGAATGTAGTAACCACAATGTTGTTCATGTGAAACCTTCATAAGATTGTATATCAATGATACTTAATAAAATAATATACATATAAACATATGTGTGTGTGTGTATCAAAACACAAGGTATACCTTAAACTTGCACAATGTTCTATGTCAATTATACCTCAAAGTAAAAAATAAAGCCAATCATAATCACTGTTAAGTTGCTGTGCCTGTGTGACCAGTAAGATACTATTGCCAAAGAACATGGGATGAAATTACCATAAAGGAATTAAAATTAAACCCCAATTTTGGATGGTTTAAATAGTATTAATTGTTAAAATGTAAATAGATGTGAAGAGCTGTTGTAATTCTCAAGTTTTAAATCATAAAAGAACATCTTTTATGGCAATTAAAGTGTAGAAGTTCTTAATGACTTAGAAGAAATACACAAAATATGCTTACAGGAGTAGAAAGGATTAGATTACATATATAAACAATCTTCCTAAGAGTATATTTATCACTGAACAAGTATTAAAGGTTTGTAATTCCTTTTCTTATTAAGTATCATTGATAAACAATCTTACAATGGTTTCAAATACACAACACGGTGGTTCAACTTTCTCCCATATTATCACTTGCAGTCATTGTCCATCGTAATAAGATGCTATAGAGTCACTAATTGTATTCTCCATGTTGCACTACTGTCCCTGTGAACTATACTGTAACTGTGAATTATACTGCCCCTTAAACCCCTTCCCACCCCACCCCCTACCAACCCTCCCCAACCATTCCCCTTTGGTAACCACTAGTCCCTTCTCTGTGTCTCTTCCTTTTGTTTCGCTTTGTTTTTACACTCCACAAATGAGTGAGATCATTTGGTATTTGTCTCTCCACCCACCTTAGTTCACTGAGCATAATACCCTGTAGATCAATCCATGTTGTTGCAAATAGCAGTATTTCTTTCATTTTATGGCTGAATAATATTACATTGTGTATATCTACCACATCTTCTTTATACATTCATCTATTGACAGACACTTAGATTGCTTCCATATCATGGCTATTGTAACTAGTGCAGTGATAAACATAAGGGTACATATGTCTTTTCAAATCAGGAATCTTGATTTCTTCAAGTAAATATCTAGGAGTGGAATTACTGGGTCTAATGGTCTTTCTATTTTTAGCTTTTTGAGGGACCTCCATACTGCTTTCCACATTGGTTGAACCAATTTACATTCCCACCAACAGTGTAGGAGGCTTCCCCTTTCCCCACATACTTGCCAGCATTTGTTGTTTGTTGTCTTTTGGATGTTGGCCATTCTAACTGATGTGAGGTGATAGATACCTCATTGTGATTTTAATTTGCATTTCCCTGATGATTAGCGATGTGGAGCATCTTTTCATGTGCCTCTTGGCCATATGTACATCTTCTTTGGAGAAGTGTCTCTTCAGGTCCTCCACCCATTTTTTTTTTTTTAAACAGAAGCATATCAATCACAATATAAGTTGGTCATGGGGATGGTAGTACAGCGTGGAGAATATAGTCACTGATTCCATAACATCTTTCTGCATCGATACATATCAATCACACTACAGAGGGTGATGATTTAATAATATGGGTAACTGTTGAATCACTGTGTTGTACATTTGAAACCATATAAGATTTATATATCATTGAAACTTTAATTTAAAAAAGAAGTATATTTATGGAATATGTTTATGAATGGTTCAGATGAGGGCATCATTATTTAAAGCAATTTGAAAATAATTGGAAGGTTGAATTGAATTTAAAAAGATGAGATTTTTTAAAGGATAAATTCAGAATCTTTTTTTTTTAGTTTATTTTGGTATCATTAATCTACAATTACATGTACAATATTATGGTTATTAAACTACCCCCTTCATCAGGTCCCCCCCACCAACCCTATTACAGTCACTGTCCATCAGCGTAGTGAGATACTATAGAGTCACTACTTGTCTTCTCTGAGTTGTACAGCCCTCCCCGTGCCCCCCCACACTATATCTGCTAATCGTAATGCCCCTTTTTCCCCCTTATCCCTCCCTTCCCACTATCCTCCCCAGTCCCTTTCCCTTTGGTAACTATTAGTCCATTCTTGGGTTCTGTGAGTCTGCTGCTGTTTTTCCTTTCAGTTTTTTTCTTTGCTCTTACGCTCCACATATGAATGAAATCATTTGATACTTGTCTTTTTCCACTTGGCTTATTTCACTGAGCATAATACCCTCTAGCTCCATCCATGTTGTTGCAAATGGTAGGATTTGTTTTCTTCTTATGGCTGAATAATATTCCATTGAGTACATGTACCACATCTTCTTTATCCATTCATCTACTGATGGACACTTAGGTTGCTTCCATTTCTTGGCTACTGTAAATAGTGCTGCGATAAACATAGGGGTGCATCTTTCTTTTTCAAACTGGGCTGCTGCATTCTTAGGGTAAATTCCTAGGAGTGGAATTCCTGGGTCAAATGGTATTTCTATTTTGAGTTTTTTGAGGAACCTCCATACTGCTTTCCACAGTGGTTGAACTAATTTGCATTCCCACTAGCAGTGTAGGAGGGTTCCCTTTTCTCCACATCCTCGCCAACATTTGTTGTTGTTTGTGTTTTGGATGTTGGCCATCCTCACTGGTGTGAGGTGATATCTCATTGTGGTTTTAATTTGCATTTCTCTGATGATTAGTGACATGGAGCATCTTTTCATGTGCCTGTTGGCCATCTGAATTTCTTCTTTGGAGAAGTGTCTATTCATATCTTCTGCCCATTTCTTAATTGGATTATTTGCTTTTTGTTTGTTGAGGTGCATGTGTTGTTTATATATTTTAGATATCAACCCCTTATCGGATACATAATTTATGAATATATTCTCCCATACTGTAGGATGTCTTTTTGTTCTACTGATGGTGTCCTTTGCTGTACAGAAGCTTTTCAGCTTCATATAGTCCCGCTTTTTCATTTTTGCTTTGTTTCCCTTGCCTGGGGAGATATGTTCCTGAAGAAGTCGTTCATGTTTATGTCCAAGAGATTTTTGCCTATGTTTTTTTCTAAGAGTTTTATGGTTTCATGACTTACATGCAGGTCTTTGATCCATTTTGAGTTTACTTTTGTGTATGGGGTTAGACAGTAGTCGAGTATCATTCTCTTACATGTAGCTGCCAGTTTTGCCAACACCAACTGCTGAAGAGGCTGTCATCTCCCCATTGTATATCTAAGGCTCCTTTATCATATATTAATTGACTGTATATGTTTGGGTTAATGTTTGGATTTTCTATTCTGTTCCATGGGCGTGTGGGTCTGTTTTTGTACCAATACCATATTGTCTTGATTACTGTGGCTTGGTAGTAGACCTTGAAGTCAGGGAGAGTAATTCCCTCTGTTTTATTCCTCCTTCTCAGGATTGCTTTGCCTATTCGGGGTCTTTTCTGGTTCCATAGGAATTTTAGAATTATTTGTTCGAGTTCATTGAAGAAAGCTGTTGGTAGTTTGATAGGGATTGCGTTGAATCTGTAGATTGCTTTAGGTAGTATAGCCATTTTGACAATATTTATTCTTCCTAGCCAAGAGCATTGGATGAATTTCCATTTGTTAGTGTCCTCTTTAATTTCTCTTAGGAGTGTCTTGTAGTTTTCAGAGTATAGGTCTTTCACTTCCTTCATTAGGTTTATTCTTAGGTATTTTATTCTTTTTGGTGCAATTGTGAATGGAATTGTTTTCCTGATTTCTCTTTCTGTTAGCTCATCATTAGTGTGTAGGAAAGCAACAGATTTCTGTGTGTTAATTTTGTATCCTGCAACTTTGCTGAATTCAGATATTAGTTCTAGTAGTTTTGGCGTGGAGTCTTTAGGGTTTTTTATGTACAATATCATGTCATCTGCAAACAGGGACAATTTGACTTCTTCTTTACCAATCTGGATGCCTTGTATTTCTTTGTTTTGTCTGATTGCCATGGCTAGGACCTCCAGAACTAGGAGAGTGGGCATCCCTGTCTTGTTCCCATTCTTAGATGAAAAGCTTTCAGCTTCTCGCTGTTAAGTATGATGTTAGCTGTGGGTTTGTCATATATGGCCTTTATTATGTTGAGGTACTTGCCCTCTATACCCATTTTGTTGAGAGTTTTTATCATGAATGGATGTTGAATTTATTCAAATGTTTTTTCAGCATCTATGGAGATGATCATGTGGTTTTTGTTCTTCTTTTTGTTGATGTAGTGGATGATGTTGATGGATTTTCGAATGTTGTACCATCCTTGCATCCCTGGGATGAATCCCACTTGATCATGGTGTATGATCCTCTTGATGTATTTTTGAATTCGGTTTGCTAATATTTTGTTGAGTATTTTGCATCTACGTTCATCAGGGATATTGGTCTGTAATTCTCTTTTTTGGTGAGGTCTTTGCCCGGTTTTGGTATTAGAGTGATGCTGGCTTCATAGAATGAGTTTGGAAGTACTCCCTCCTCTTCTATTTTTTGGAAAACTTTAAGGGGAATGGGTGTAATTTCTTCTTTATATGTCTGTAGAATTCAGAGGTGAATCCATCTGGCCCAGGGGTTTTGTTCTTGGGGAGTTTTTTGATTACTGATTCAATTTTGTTATTGGTGATTGGTCTGTTTAGTTTTTCTGTTTCTTGCTTGGTCAGTTTTGGAAGGTTGTATTTTTTTAAGAAGTTGTCCATTTCTTCTAGGTTTTCCAGCTTGTTAGCATATAGATTCTCATAGTATTCTCTTATAATTCTTTGTATTTCTGTGGGGTATTTCATCGTGATTTTTCTTTTGTCATTTCTTATTCTGTTTATGTGTGTAAATTCTCTTTTTCTCTTAATAAGTCTTTCTAGGGGTTTATCTATTTTGTTTATGTTTTCAAAGAACCAACTCTTGGTTTCATTGATTTTTTCTACTCTTTTATTCTTCTCAATTTTATTTATTTCTTCTCTGATCTTTATTATGTCCATCCTTCTGGTGACTTTGGGTCTCATTTGTTCTTCTTTTTCCAATTCCAGTAATTGTGTTTTTAGACTATTCACTTGGAATTGTTCTTCCTTCTTTAAATAGGCCTGGATTGCAATATACTTTCCTCTTAGAACTGCCTTTGCTGTGTCCCACAGAAGTTGTGGCTTTGCGTTGTTGTCATTGGTCTCCAAATATTCTTTGATCTCTCTTTTAATTTGGTTGTTGACCCACTGATTATTTAGGAGAATGTTGTTAAGTCTCCATGTATTTGTGAGCCTTTTTGATTTCTTTCTAAATTTATTTCTAGTTTTATACCTTTGTGATCTGAGAAGTTGGTTGGTAGAGTTTCAATATTTTTTAATTTACTGAGGTTCTTTTTGTGGCCCAGGATATGATCTATTCTTGAAAATGTTCCATGTGCACTTGAGAAGAATGTGCACCCTTTTGCTTTTGGTTGTAGAGTTCTGTAGATGTCTGTTAGATCCATCTGTTCTAGTGTGTTGTTCAGTGCCTCTGTGTCTTTACTTATTTTCTGTCCAGTTGATCTGTCCTTTGGAGTGAGTGGTGTGTTGAAGTCTCCTAAAATGAATGCATTGCTTTCTATTTCCTCCTTTGATTCTGTTAGTATTTGTTTCACATATGTCGGCGCTCCTGTGTTGGATGCATATAAATTTTAAATGGTTATATCCTCTTGTTGGACTGACCCCTTTATCATTATGTAATGTCCTTCTTTATCTCTTGCTACTTTCTTCGTTTTGAAGTCTATTTTGTCTAACACAAGTACTGCAACACCTGCTTTTTTCTCCTTGTTGTTTGCATGAAATATCTTTTTCCGTCCCTTCACCTTTAGTCTGTGTATATCTTTGGGTTTGAGGTGAGTTTCTTGTAAGCAGCAAATACCTGGGTCTTGGTTTTTTATCCATTCTATTACTCTATGTCTTTTTATTGGTGCATTCAGTCTATTTACATTTAGGGTGATTATCAATAGATATGTACTTATTGCCATTGCTGGGTTTACATTCGTGGTTACCAAAGATTCAAGCGTTGCTTCTTTACTATCTAACAGTCTAACTTAACTTTCTTGTTTAGTTATTGTAAACACAGTCTGATGATTCTTTATTTCTGTCCCTTCTTATTCTTCCTCCTCCATTCTTTATATACTAGGTGTTTTATTCTTTACCTTTAGTTAGTATTTGGATGATCTTCTTTCTTTGCTATGATTTTACTTTTTCTGGTGACATCTTTTTAGCCTTAGGAGTGCTTCCATCTAGAGCTGTCCCTTTAAGATTCCTGTAGAAGTGATTTATGGGAGGCAAATTCCCTCACTTTTGCTTGTCTGGGAATTGTTTAATCTAATCCCTCCCTCGAATTTAAATGATAATCATGCTGTATATAATATTCATGGTTTGAGGCCTTTCTGTTTCATTAGGTTAAATATATCATGCCATTCTCTTCTGGCCTTTAAGGTTTCTGTTGAGAAGTCTGATGTTAGTCTGATGGGTTTTCCTTTGTAGGTGATCTTTTTTCTCTCTCTAGCTGCCTTTAATACTCTGTCCTTATCTTTGATCTTTGCCATCTTAATTATTATGTGTCTTGGTGTTGTCTTCCTTGGGTCCCTTGTGTTGGGAGATCAGTGGGCTTCCATGGTCTGAGAGACTATTTCCTTCCCCAGCTTGGGGAGGTTTCCAGCAATTATTTCTTCAAAAACACTTTATATCCCTTTTTCTCTCTCTTCCTCTTCTGGCACTCCTATAATGTGAATATTGTTCCATTTGGATTGGTCACACAGTTGTCTTAATATTCTTTCATTCCTAGAGATCCTTTTATCTCTCTCTGCTTCAGCTTCTCTGTATTCCTGTTCTCTGATTTCTATTCCATTAACAGTCTCTTGCATCTCATCCAGTCTGCTGTTAAGCCTGTCAATTGATTGTCTCATTTCTGCATTGTCTTTCCTCATTTCCCCCACTTCCTCCCTTCGTTCTTGCATATTTCTCTATAGATCCATCAGTATAGTTATGACTTTTATTCTGAATTCTTTTTCAGGAAGATTGTGCATGTCCATCCCATCAGGGTTCCTCTCTGGGGTTGTCTGGCTAAGCTTTGTTTGTACCATGTTCCTCTGTCTTTTCATGGTGAAGAAGTGGTCACTGGTAGGCTCCACATGATTCAGCTGGGCTCTTTAAGACTTTTAAAAAGAAAAAAAAAAGGAGAAAAAAAAAAACACCCGCCAGGAGTAGATTCTATGAGGGTGCTGTAGGTGGCACTGTTGCTCCACTGTTCCGTTCCGCCAGATCCTTTGTTGTGCCGGCCGAGGGGGTTGCAAATGGGAGGCTGCTGATCTCTGTGGGAAGCCTCGGCACGGCTCCTTTGTCCAGTCGCTGGCCAAGGCCTCTGAAATTCCCCAGGACTCCCAGCCTGTTGGGCTGAGTGCGCTGGGACGATTTTGTTCCGCTGTTGGGCCCCTGCCTCTTTAAGACCGCTAAAAAGGTGCACGCTTTTCTTTTGTCCCGGGGAGCCGGCTGAGAGGACCCGGCTGTGCTCTCCCTCTCAGATCCTGCCCGTCTGTCTCTCCAATCTCCAATACACCACATGATGTGTGTCAGCGCTCGCAGCGCAGATCACCAGGGCTGGTTATTTGGCCGGCCCATGCCTCCACTCCCTCCCCACTCCAAATCCTTTCCTCCCGCTGGTGCGCTGGGGTGGGGGAGCACTTGGGTCCCACCAGGTCACAGCCCTGTATCTTACCCACTTTGTGAGGTGCTGAGTCCCCTCAGGTGCAGCTCTAGCCTTGCTGTTGTACTGTATCTTCTGGTCTCTCTTTTAGGAATAGTTGTATTTGTTGTATTTTAATAAATATATATGGTTTCGGGAGGAGATTTCCACCACCCTGCTCATGCCACCATCTTCCCAGAATTCTCCTCCACCTGTTTTTTAATCGAGTTGTTTATTTTTGGAGTGTTGAGGCATCAGAGTTCTTTATATATTTTGGATGTTAACCCCTTTTCAGATAAATCATTTATGAATTTATTCTCCCATACTGTAGGATGCCTTTGTGTTCTGCTTATGGTGTCCTTTGCTGTACAGCAGCTTTTTAGTTTGATGTAGTCCCATTTGTTCATTTTTCATTTTGTTTCCCTTGCCCTAGGAGATGTGTTCAGAAAAAAGTTGCTCATGTTTATATGCAAGAGATTTTTGCCTATGCTTTCTTCGAAGAGTTTTATGGTTTCATAACTTATATTAAGGTCTTTGATCCATTTCAAGTTCACATTTGTATTTGGAGTTAGACAGTAATCCAGTTTCATTCTCTTACATGTAGCTGTCAAGTTTTGCCAACACCCGTTGTTCAAGAGGCTGTCTTTTCCCCACTGTATGTTCATGTCTCCTTTATTGCATATTACTTTACCATATATGCTTGGGTTTATATCTGGGCTCTCTATTCTGTTCCATTGATCTGTGGGTCTGTTCTTGTGCCAATACCAAATTGTCTTGATTGCTGTGGCTTTGCAGTAGAGCTTGAAGTTGGGGAACATAATCTCCCCAGCTTTATTCTTCCTTCTCAGGATTGCTTTGACTATTTGGGGTCTTTTGTGGTTCCATATGAATTTTAGAACTATTTGTTCTAGTTCATTGAAGAATGCTGTTGATATTTTGATAGGGATTGCATTGAATCTGTAGATTTCTTTAGGCAGGATGGCCTTATTCTTCCTACCATGAGCGTGGATGTATTTCCATTTATTGGTGCCTTCTTTAATTTCTCTCATGAGTGTCATAGTTTTCAGGGTATAGGTCTTTCACCTCCTTGGTTAGGTTTACTCCTAGGATTTTTATTCTTTTTGATGCAATTGTAAATGGAATTGTTTTCTGATTCTTCTGTCTGCTCATACATTGTTGGTATATAGGAATGCAACAGATTTCTGTATGTTAATTTATGTTAATTTTGTATCCTACATCTTTGCTGAATTCACTTATTAGTTCTAATAATTTTTTGGTGGAGTCTTTTAGGGTTTTCTGTGTATATATAATATCATGTCATCTGCAAATAGTGACAGTTTAATTCTTCCTTACCAGTTTGTATGACTTTTACCTCTTTGTGTTGTCTGATTGCCAAGGCTAGAACCTCCAGTACTATGTTGAATAACAGTGGGGAGAGTGGTACAATTTCAGTCTTTTTGAGTTTACTGAGGCTCTTTTGTGGCCTAGTATGTGATCTATTCTGGAAAATGTTCCATGTGCACTTGAGAAGAATATGTATACTGCTGCCTTTGGGTGGAATGTTCTGTAGATGTCTGTTAGATCCAACTGTTCTAATTAATTTTTCAGTGCCTCTGTCTCCTTACTTATTTTCTGTCTGGTTGATCTGTCTTTTGCAGTGAGTGGTATGTTGAAGTCTCCTAGAATGAATGCATTGCATTCTACTTCCCCTTTTAATTCTGTTAGTATTTGTTTCACATATTTAGTTGCTCCTTATTGGGTGCATAGATATTTAGAATGGTTATATCCTCTTGTTGGACTGACCCCTTTATCATTATGTAATGTCCTTCTTTGTCTCTTGTTACTTTCTTTGTTTTGAAATCTGTTTTGTCTGATATAAGTACTGCTACTCCTGCTTTTTTCTCCCTATTATTTGCATGAAATATCTTTTTGCATTCCTTCACATATAGTCTCTGTATGTCTTTGGGTTTGAAGTGAGTCCCTTGTAGGCAGCATATAGATGGGTCTTGTTTCTTTATCCATTCTACAACTCTATATCTTCTGATTGGTGCATTCAGTCCATTTACATGTAGGTTGATTATCAGTAGATATGTATTTATTGACACTGTAGGCTTTAGATTTGTGGTTGCCAAAGGTTCAAGCATAGCTTCCTTACTATCTAACAGCTCTTAAATCACTGATTACTCTATTGCATATACAATCTAAAGATACTTTTTACCCCTTCTTCTTCTTCTTCCTTGTCCACACTTTATATATTAGGTGTCATATTCTGTCCTTTTTTTGTATCCCTTGACTGATTTTGTGAGTAGTTGATTTAATTTTGTACTTTCTTGGTAATTAATTGGTCTACTGCCTTTACTGTGGGTTTATTTTCACTGGTGAAAGCTATTTAGCCTTAGGAACATTTCCATCTACAGCAGTCCCTTTAACATCTTGTTGGGCTGGCTTAGTGGTGGTTAATTCCTTCAACTTTAGTTTATCTGAAAATTGTTTAATCCCTGCTTCAAATTTAAATGAGAACTTACTGGATAAAATATTCTTGGTTGGAGATCCTTCTATTTCATTACATTAAATATATCATGCCACTCCCTTCTGGCCTGTAAAGTTTCTGCTGAGAAGGCTGCTGATAGTCTGATGGGGTTTCCTTTATAAGTAATCTTTTTCTCTCTCTGGCTGCTTTCAATATTCTCTCCTTGTCCTTGACCTTTGCCATTTTAATTATTATATGTCTTGGGCTGTCTTCCTGGGGTTCCTTTTGTTAGGGGCTCTCTGTGCTTCCATGTGCCCAGTCCATGACCGGAGTGTCTATATTCTTCCCCAGTTTGGGGAAGTTTTCAACAATTATTTCCTCAAAAAGACTTTCTATCCCTTTGTCTCACTCTTCTCCTTCTGGTACCCCTATTATGTGAATATTGTTTCAGATGGATTGGTCACACAGCTCTTATTTTTCTTTCATTCCTAGAGATACTTTCTTCTCTCTGTTTTCTGGCTTCATTGTTTACTTGCTCCCTAATTTCCAGATCATTTACAACTTCTTCAACCTGCAAAAGCCTGATATTAAATCCCTCCACTGTATTTTTCATTTCCAATACTGTATTTTTCAGCTCTGAGTGAATTTTTTGCAGGTCGGCTGTCTTTTTGTTGAGGTCCTCCCTGAGATGTTGAATATTTTTCTGTAGATCCATGAGCATGTTTATGACTTTTACTCTGCCGTCCTTATCAAGGAGATGGGTGATTTCAGTTTCACTCAGCCCTCTTTCTGTTATTTTGTCTTGTAATTTTGTTTGGACCAAATACCGCTGCCTCTTCAATTTCTTTTCTTTTTTTTTTTTTTTTTTTTTTAGTGTTTCCTATAGAATAATAGCTTTATGGAGGAGGCGCCCTCTAGTGCCCAGAGCTCAATTTCCTGTGCAGGAACCCCAGCTGTTTGTCTGTGGTGGGGGGGGACCTTTCTGTCTGGCTTGTAATGATCTGATTTCAGGTGGGCTATGGGGGCCATCAGCTGATTGCTCATGGAGGGAGACTACTCGGGGCTGCACTGCTGGAGTTGCTGTGGGCAGAGCTGCCCTCCACCCAGTCTGCAGCAACAGCAGGGGCCACAGGCAAGCAAGACCAGTGCCTACCAGGAGGAAGGAGCTTTCAGGGCTGGTTCCTGCAGTACTTCCCTGGCTGTGCTGCAACAGGGCCAGGAAAGCTGGGAGGGTCTACCTCTGCCTTTCTGGCTTCATCACCTGCTTGTAGTGGGAAAATGGCTTCATCCTCACTTCTGGGTCAAGCGGGCCATGCATGCAAGAAGAAGCTTTGATGCTGCACTCCTGGAGCTGCTGTGGGTGAAGCCACCATCTGCCTGGCCTGCACGCAATGGCAGGGGCTACGGCAAGTGGGATCGGTGCTTGCCAGGAGGAAGGAGCTCTCAGACCTGGCTGCCAAAGGCAGCTCATCAGCTGCTCCTGAATAGAGAGCACAGTGTAACCCTTGCCCCTCTGGTGCCCCTCTTGCTGCTGGAAAATCTTTCAAACTGCCCTCTTTGCTTTTGTCTCAGGTAGCCAGTAGATCGTACCTGTTCTCCACAAGTAGCTGGAATCTCCGCCCCCCCAAGTGTTCTGCCGCTCTTTGCTGTCCAGCCCCACTAATTACCAGAACGCCATGCAATGTAGGTTCATGTTCCCTGAGCAGATCTCCAGGCTGGGTGTTCAGCAGTCCTGGGCTCCTTCTCCCTCCCTGCTCCATTCCTCTTCCTCCAACCTGTTGGCTGGGGTGGGGGAAGGGCTTGGGTCCTGCTGGATCATGGCTTTGCCATTTACCCTTTTCTGGGAGGTCTTCTCTTCTTCCCCAGATATAGTCAGTTCAGTAGTCTTCAGGTCATTTTCAGATTTAGTGGTATTTGCTGTATTTTCATGTTCTATGTGATTTTGGGAGAAGGCTTCTGCCTTGCCTTCTTACACTGCCATCATTTTCCCAGAATTCTCTAATTCATTTTTAATGCTTTATTTTGTAATAATTTTCAACTTGCAGAAAATTTTCAAGGACATACAGAGTTCCCTTCACCCAGCTTGTCCCACTATTAAAGTATCCATGGTACATTTGTCAGAACAAAGAACATTGGTATAATAATATTAAGTAAACTACAGGATTATGCGTGTTTAACAAAAAACAAAACAAAGAATTGAAAAAAGGGTCTCAAAGAGATATTTGGACACCTATGTTCATAGCAACATTATTCATAATTGCTAAAATGTGGAAGCAACCAAAGTGTCCATCAATGGATGAATTAATAAGCAAAATAGGGTAGATAACTACAATGTAATGTTTTTCACCTTTAAAAAGGAAGGAAGTTCTGATATATGCTACAAAATGGGTGATCTTAAATATATTATACTATGTGAAAAAGACAAATACTTTGCAATCCACTTATATGAGATACTCAGAGTAGTCAAAATCATAGAGATAGAAAGTAGAATGGTGGTTACCAGGGACTTGGGGAAGGGTGAAAAAAAGGTTTGGTTTAATGTGTATAGAGTTTCAGTTTTACAATATGAAAAGAGTTATAGAGATGAATTGTTGCACAACACTATGAATCTATTTAATACTACTGAACTGTACACTTAAACATAGTTAAGATGGTAAATTTTATGTCATGAATATTTTACTTCAATTTTAAAAACTGAAAAAGAAAAAAAACTACCATTTAGCCTCAAGTATTTGAGAATGATGTGCTCTGGAGTTAGACATACCAAGACACTAATGGCTGTACAATCTTGGACACATCACTGAACTTTTCTAAGTCTCAGTTTCTTCTTTCTAAAGTGAAGGAAATAATAGCACCTTCCCCATATGTTCAGGGAAAGATTAAATCAGATAAATCATGTAAAACTGTTGGCACACTGCCTAATCCATAATGAACACTAGCTATAGTAATAATTAGCTATATATTAGTTTTACCTTTCTAAGCTGAAGATAGTATCACTGACATTAAGACTCTGGTACCCTTCTTTCATAGCAATCCCCCAATTACATTTCTTCCAGGAAGACCAGAAATCTTTAGATGTGTCCGGTTTTATATATATATATATATATATATATATATATATTCATGCAAGTATGCCTGTTTGCATGCATGTAACTTTGCTTGTATTTTGACTTTCCAATCCATGCACATTCAAACACATTTTCCACAGCAGTGATTCTCAAAGTGTAGTCCAGGGACCTCTCAGAGTCCCTGAGATGCCTTTCATAGGTGGGGGATGAAAACTATTTTCATAATAATGCTAAGATGTTGTTTGCCTTTCTCACTCTGATTCTCTCCCAAGGGTACAGTGATATTCTCCAGGGCTCCATGATGTGCAATATCACAACAGACCAAATACAGCAGCAAATGTTAGAACCCAACTGTCTCTATTAAGCCAAACACTAAAGAGGTCTGCCAAAAAATGTCAAACAATGCCATAATGCCATTCTTCTCACAAAATTTTGTTCTAGAGGATATAGTATATTATTTGTGTTAACGAATAATGGGTTTATTATTTTTTTAATGAATTAACAAGCACTTGTCATACTTCTGTTTTGATTTCTAATACAGTTATTAAGCATTGATATACATATTACTCATTGAACTCCTTGGGAACTTCAATAATTTTTAAGAGTTAAACAAATCCAAAGACTAAAAAGTTTGAGAAGTACTGATATACACTGAGAAATAACTCTCTCCCCATTACCTATTTACCCCCCAGGCATCCAGATCTCACTAGAGGCAACCCCTGTTACAAGTTCCCTGTGTGTTACACATATAGGTATTTGCATTACATGTTTTTTCTTTTTACAAATGACAGTATATTGTGTAGCCTGGGAATTTTGAAGTGAGAAAAAGTAATCACCATTTCATCACCCTTTCCAACTCTTCCTTCTCCTTGCACATGGAGACACAATCTGTGTTCTCTCTTCCAGATATTATTGAGGCATGCAAGGCCCTGTAATTTTCTTTGGATGCTCACCTGCCAATGACAGGGTGAAAGAAATCTGTATCATGTCTATGAATGTAAGAAAATTTCCATTTTCAATTTTTTTAACATCTACTTATCTTTAAGCTAAAAAGATAGTTCTAAATACATTAGAGAACTAACTCATTTTCATCTCTTTGGGACTCTAGTAACAGCCCCTATACCAACATAACTAGAATGCAACCCAAGGACATGTATTAATCTCACCAAAGAAAGCACCCATCCCTTTATCTATGGTGTATTTATTACTTCTGCATTCCTAACTTACTGAGTCTCTCTTTAACTGCATGTAATCTTTGATTTAACCCTTCTGTTGGGTTTCTAATGCCAATTATTATACATACATTGGTCTAGAAGTTCTATTTCATTCTTTTTTCTAACACCTAATCTCTTCTATTTGTAAGGTTTTGTTTCTCTCTGTTTTTTTATTCCCTCATTGACTTATTCATTTGAACATATTTATTTTTAAGATTTGAATAAAGCAGTATCTAAAGATCCTGGGGATTAATTCTGCAGTTTGTTTTGTAGGGCCCGGATTGAGGGTATGTATGTCCTTCCAGACAGATTTTGCACATGCTTCTACCAGGTGTCCATGGTTCACTTTTTTTTTATTAAGGTATCATTGATATACAATCTTATGAAGGTTTCACATGAGCAAACTTTGTAACATTGTGGTTACTACATTCATCCACATTATCAAGTCCCTCACACACACACCCCATTGCAGTCATTGTCCATCAGCGTAGTAAGATGCCATAGAGTAGCTACTTGTCTTCTCTATGCTATACTGCTTTCCCCGTGACCCCACTACATTATGTGTGCTAATCATAATGCCCTTTAATCCTCTTCTGCCCACTCGCCCTCCCCACCCCTCCCCTTTGGTAACTGCTAGTCCCTTCTTAGAGTCTGTGAGTCTGCTGCTGTTTTGTTCCTTCAATTTTGCTTTGTTGTTATACTCCACAAATGAGTGAAATCATTTGGTACTGTTCTTTCTCTGCCTGGCTTATGTCACTGACCATAATATCCTCCAGCTCCATCCATGTTGTTGCAAATGGTAGGATCTGTTTTCTTCTTGTGGCTGAATAATATTCCATTGTGTATATGTACCACATCTTCTTTATCCATTCATCTACTGATGGACACTTAGGTTGCTTCCATTTCTTGGCTATTGCTGAGATAAACATATGGGTGCATATGACTTTTTGAATCAGGGATCTTGTTTTCTTTGGGTAAATTCCTAGGAGTGGAATTCCTGGGTCAAAAAGTATTTCTATTTTTAGATTTTTGATGAACCTCCATATTGCTTTCCACAATGGTTGAACTAATTTACATTTCCACCAGCAGTGTAGGAGGGTTCCCTTTCTCCGCATTCTCACCAGCCTTTGTTGTTCCTTGTCTTTTGGATGTTGGCCATCCTAACTGGTGTGATGTGATATCTCATTGTGGTATTAATTTACATTTCCCTGATGATTAGTGATGTGGAGCATCTTTTCATGTGCCTGTTGGCCATCTGAATTTCTTCTTTGGAAAAGTGTCTGTTCAGATCCTCCATCCATTTTTTAATTGAGTTATTTGCTTTTCGGGTGTTGAGGTATGTGAGTTCTTTATATATTTTGAATGTATGTTAACCCCTTATCAGATAAATCATTTATGAATATATTCTCCCATACTGTACAATGCCTTTTTGTTCTACTGATGGTGTCCTTTGCCCTACAGAAGCTTTTTAGTTTGATGTTCATTTTTGCTTTTGTTTCCCTTGCCTGAGGAGATGTATTCAGGAAAAAGTTGCTCATGTTTATATTCAGTAGAGTTTTGCCTATGTTTTCTTCTAAGAGTTTTATGGTTTCATAACTTATATTCAGGTTTTTTATCCATTTCGAGTTTACTTTTGTGTATGGAGTTAGACAATAGTCCAGTTTCATTATCTTACATGTTGCTGTCCAGTTTTGCCAACACCAGCTGTTGAAGAGGCTGTCATTTCCCCATTGTATATCCATGGCTTCTTTATCATATATTAATTGACCATATATGTGTGGGTTTATATCTAGGCTCTCTATTCTGTTCATTGATCTATGGGTCTGTTCTTGTGCCAGTACCAAATTGTCTTGATTACTGTGGCTTTGTAGTAGAGCTTGAAATTGGGGAGCATAATCCCCCCTGCTTTGTTCTTCCTTCTCAGGATTGCTTTGGCTATTCAGGGTCTTTTGTGGTTCCATATGAATTTTAGAACTATTTGTTCTAGTTCATTGAAGAATGCTGTTGGTATTTTGATAGAGATTGCATTGAATCTGTAGATTGCTTTAGGCAGGATGGCCATTTTGACAATACTAATTCTTCCTATCCATGAGCACAGATGTACTTCCATTCATTGGTGTCTTCTTTAATTTCTCTCAAGAGTGTCTTGTAGTTCTCAGGGTATAGGTCTTTCACTTCCTTGGTTAAGTTTAATCCTAGATATTTTATTCTTTTTGATGCAATTGTAAATGGAATTGTTTTCCTGATTTCTCTTTCTGCTAGTTCATCATGGTTCACTTTTATGGTAAATTGCTGATGTGGTGCTTACTGGAGTATGTGGACAATATAAATCTGAGCCCCAAAACTACGTGAGAATTGTCCTGAAGTTACCATGAATCAGGAAACACTTTTTTTCAGTCAATGCCCACCCAGCAGCAATCTTTTTCTAGTGCACCCTCTTCACTGTTTTTGTTACCACTGAGGATCTCTGCTTTATACACAGAGATGTCAATTTCATCTCCAATGGACATAAGGCCTTGTCTCCTTTCCATATGACGCCACTAGAACCCATGCACATTGGTTACTGAGACCTACGAACGCTTCCAAGTTTTCATTTCACTCTCAAGTTTTGGCCCTTAGTATTTCCCCTTCTTTCTTGTAAATTCCTTGTGTATTGAATAGGATCTGTTGTATCTTATTCAGCTCTTCTAGGTGTTTTGCATAAGAATAGGTAACATAATCTAGCCCACCAAACTGCTAGAAACAGAAGTCCACATGATTATTTATTTCTCAAGTTTAAGCCACCTAAACAAAAAAACAAATTTATCCTCCAAACTATTTCTCTTCTCAAACCTAAGTCACTGTATTTCTCCAGGTTTGTAGGAGTGTAATGGCAGAACCCCTTGTCGATGTTATTTATTGTCAACCTAATTTCAACATTCTTTTTTATGTAAAACTGTAAATCATGGAACTGGCCGTGTTTAACTCTTGCTTTGACTACTGATGAGTACACAACCACAGCACACATGTTAAAAATCTACATTCAGCGTTTCTATCCTCAGCCTTCCAGGCAGTCTTGCCATCACAGGATTCTTGCTGTGGCCCCTCCCCTATGCAGCACCTGGTCTCACGGGCCCCTTTTTCTCCCTTCCTATTTATGCATCCCCATCCTCACCTTCAAATTCCCCCTAAATGGAGTGACAATGACTGGCAATTACCATGAAATATATATATAGTAATCAGTGCCCTGATACTCAGAGATCTCTAACCCTGGCTTATAGACCATGAAGCCTCCAAGGACAAAAATGAAAAGACTTTTGTTACAAAATTACAAATAAAAAACAGAACTTTGCAAACAAATGCTTGCTGAAAATCAGAGTGTCCAAACATCAGGACCCTTAAATTTTATAACTGTGTCCAAATGGGCCTAAAACCATCCACCTGACAAACACCCCCAAATCTTTGGGGAATATTGGTTATAAACTCTGAGCTAATACGAATTCCTGGGAGCCATCAGACCTCTCTGGAATTTATCAGTCTGAGCAGGGGCATTTGGCAGGCAGGTGTAAATGGAGTTCTAACTCTGTTACCTCACAGTAGTCCCGGGGGAGTTGACATATCCTGTAACTATTTCTCCAATTTAAGAGAATAAAATTAGAATGGCTATCTGGGCAGAATGCCCTCACTGACCCTAACCCACAGATCATTTTAGGAAGACCCCTTAGAAGACCTTGGGGCAGCTCTTCCTCCCCAGTGAAATAGTAGAATGAGGGCAGCACCTCGGCAATACCAAGTGTGCATGAGAAATAATGCCTCTCATCTCCCCATCTAATCCCCTGTGTTAGCCAGTGCCAGAAACCAGTGGGACCTAGGAAATAAGAATGGATTTCTGCAATTGTAACCCACTACAGATGGTGTTACAGCCATGACCTCCTTAATGGATCAGATTCATTAAGCCCCTGGAATTCTATATACCTCTATTGATTTGGTTAGTAGTTTGTGCAGCTTTTGTTTGTTTCCTTTTTTTCCTGCCTATGCTGACAGGTCCCAGGGAATAGAACACAGGATGCAGCAAACACCTTAAATGCTTTACTAAGATGTCATGGTGAGAGGAATAGATAATAAATCTAGTTGCTCCGAGCAACTAGAATGTCTAAGCACTGCCTAGTATTAAGTGATTCATGTAAGTGCCTTTATAAACACAGGGCAGTGGGAGAAGAGCCAGTGTTGGAGTCAGAAGTCCTGAACTGTACTGCAGCATTCTGTCTACCCTGTGAGTTTTCTGTTTACCTGTGGGTCTCAATTTCCTCATGTATCAAAGGAGGATTCATATCTATCTCATAGGATTGCTTAAATATTAAATACATGAAGCACTTCCAAATTTGAATAGATACTAATGAACACAACATTGTTCTTGCACGGTCAAAATTTTACTATGAGTAAAAAAAAATAGAAAAGGAAAGAAAAAAAAATTTTTTTTTTTAGACTTCATTCTTACCTCCAAGAAACTGTGTTACAGTATTATCTTTAGGATTAGAAATATAAGGTGTAAATTATAGTAGCTGCCTGGTGTTCACCAACTGGTAATTAGTATTTGCATTATTATTAGCTAAAGTCCCAGGAGCCTAGTCATTCACACACTGTTGCTCACTGAACACAAAGCTGAGAGATGGATGATGCCAAAATATTTAGATAAGTCTTCTGAGTAGGAAAAATATATATATCTTTTTCAACAAACTTTTCTAAGATTTTTTAGGAGGCAAAAAAATCAAACTTTTCTGAGCTTGGACAAACAGTGTAAGAAAAGCCTTTCCATAATTGCCTAATCAGGCAATTTGGGTGGAAAAGAGTTTGGGCAAAATTAGGAGGATAACCCTCATATTTAGTGTAATACTTAAAACCATACCATCCATAATTAACTATGAACAAAAGTCTCACAGAAACACATGAATTACCATTAACACTGTTTGAAGAAAGGGATTTCACTCCAAATATAATCATTGAAACGTTATCACAAGCCAGTAAATTTTGGAGTTTCCTTCCTGTAGTTGGCTATTTTATTTTCCTAACCCAGGGCCTGAAGCGAATGAACGTTTGGTTTTTGAGTACGAATGAAAAAGATGGGAGACTGACAGGAAGACAAGGCATTGAGGCTGGAGGCGGGCACCTAGCGAGAGGCACGTGGGGTCGGCAGGCCAACCAGTCAGATGCTTTTCCCAGACTACTGCCTCCCTGTCGTGTCTGCAAGAGGTTACCCGGATGCAGGAAGATGCCTGGATGTGGGAGGGTGTCGGGACGCGGGGGGCATACTCGGATGCGGAAGGGTGCAGGAGGGTGTGGGAGAACCCAAAGTGGAAAAGTGGTTCCTCAACTAAAACTTGGCTGAAAGCTCGGCCTGACTTGTATGTCTGTTCCCAAAAATTTATTACAAATGTGCTTGTCTCAGACTAGCTACCAAAAACCTGTCAAATTCCTCGCATCCTCAAACATCCTGTGAAGCCTGCCAGGTCCCTAGTTTACGGTGTCATTCCCGGTCCTCCAGCTCATTTTCCTAGTTCCCAACAGTCCAGCCTCTGACCTCGCCCCTTCTGGGCCCTTCACCTCCTCCAGCCTACAGCCATCCGAAATCACAAATGTGACTCCTGTGCCCCAGGATAAAGTCCAAACCCCTAACAGCACACAGGTCAGTGTCTTTGGCCCTGAGTACTCACAACCGGCATCCGCCCTGTGGTGTAAAGTCAAATGGTGTAATATGGGAAACGGGGGTGGCATTTCTGAGAACTCGTCCAGGGAAAGTCATTTAAAATTAAGGGAAAGCTACGTATCATAAAGTTTTCCCATAGAATGATGTTTTTATGTAAATCATATACAACTGAGAATACCTGTTTGTCATCCCTTTCCTAATTCATTCAAAAATGTAGTGCTTAACAATCACCACTGAAACAAAATCTAGCCCTTACCACTATTTACTGCGACACGTGAGAAGTATCTGTACTTTTGACACCACATGTATTTCTTTCCCCGCTTAAATCTTCACTAGGCTCACCTGTAGTAACCTCTGTTGCTCCTAAGCCCATTACTTCACTGCTTTGTCAGAATTACTAATCTTGTCCTTTGCCCTTTCTTGTAGTGGATTACTGGAAACTGGGGGTGTGCTGGTTAATAAACTGAGTTGCAGAGTTAATACCAGATGGGAGTTTAACAGGAAACACTCCAGGACCACTTGGGGGGCCAGAAGGCGGGATCAATGCTTAACTCCAAGAAGTTCCAAGCCCATGGGGAAGTTTCAGGACCCCTCTAGTTGTGACCTAAACCCTTACATTCCCTTGCCAATCATATCTAATCTGTCCTTCCACAGGCCCAGGCACATTTGGGAATGCTCCCTGCCTTCTTATCGGGCTGCCCTTCTGATGATAAGGCTTTCTCTGCTTTGAGCCCAGTGACTCAGAAATTGGCTTACTACACGGGAATGTAAATCCGGAGGTTGATAACCCTTTCATCTAATTTGTAAAACAAGCATCCTCTACCAAGTAATTTGTCAGAATAATTCTTTCTTCATATATTATTATTTTCTACATAGTTTTAGTAGTATTTCATGACAAAGAATGAAATTTACAAAAAATGACATTTTTCCCTCTCAATTATTTCACACATTTGTATTTCAGCAGGAAGCATATACTTTTCCCCCATGGTACGTAGCTTTTTGCATTTTGATGTTACAAGGAAAAAACTTCAAAATGACTTCTAAAAACATGTCAGTGAGTTTGGTGAAATATTGTAAAATACTGACGTGAGGCATCACTGAAATGGTTGTTCCATATTTCTGTTTCCTAAGATATATTCGTTTATACTTAGAGGTATACTGTATATTTGGGCAAGGCTCACCATTAGTAATAAATCCATTTTTTGAAAAGTGCTGATAATGTCATATTTTGGTCAACGGCTTGTCAGACTTGATTAGATATCATCCTTATTTTTGCTTGTAATGTGGCCAATGTAAAGCTTATGCGAGCGAGAGCGCTGTCGTTTCCTTATTGTTCACTTACTTTGTTAATACTGTTTTGAAAAGGTAACAAATGACCTCTTCCCAAGGATATTTTTAACTATTTGTCTCAAATTATAAGCTTTATTTCCTGTGCTCAGATATTTTATATTGGGGGGTAAAATTTGCCAATGTCTTTTAATCCTTGGTCAAAGATGCATTCCTAGGTCATCCTTCCCACACTTCAGCTAAATGTGCACCACATCTGCAATCCTGCAAGGCTGGATGATTAATATCTGTACTTCCTGTAAGCTGATTTGCCATAGGAGCCTGGAGAAGCCACTTTACCTGTTATTAATCGGCCTTCTGCTCTTTTTAAGAGGATTTTTCAAATTCCCTGCCCAGACTAGAGCAGAGCTTCTGGGACTCCATACTGTTCCTGTCACAGCCCAGTCAGTGTACATAGCCAGCCACAACTAAAGCCCAATCAGAGGTAAAATTCAGATATAAAAGAACATTTTATTTCAACATCTGACTTAATTACATAATTCCCTGGGCTATTCTTCATGCCAGTATGCTTCGTACCTTCATCAGCTAGAGGGAATATGTGAAATGAAGACAAGTGGAAACATGGTAAAATCTCAGCTTTCTCCAGAGCTTTTTCTGCCCCAAGGTTATCATCAGATTCTACAAAAGAAGCTCCCTGCTCACTCAACACGTAGCTTAGGCACTGGACAGAGCAGGGTGAGACCTGGCCAGAAACCCATAGACACAAGAGAGGCCAGTGCCTCTCACATTTCAGTGTGTCTCAAAATCACCTGGAGAGCTGTTCCAACATAGATTGCTGGCCTCACAATCAGAGTTTCCGATTCAGTGAGCCAGAGGTGGAGCCTGAGAATTTGCCTTTTTAACAAGTTTTCAGACTTTGAGAACCACCCTGGACTAAGATAAAGGATAACCTGGTATTTATTACTATACCAAGATTCTGCAATATTGCTGGTTATATTCTCTATGCTATATTTCCATTCCTATGACTAAATTATTTTATATCATTAAGTTTATACCTCTTTATCCCCTTCACCTATTCACCCATGTCCCACTCCCCTCCCCTATGGAACTAGCAGTCCATTGTCAGTATTTATGGATCTTTCTTTTTTGTTTCATTTTTTTAGATTCCCCATATAAGTGAAATCACATGGTATATGTCTTCCTCTGACTTATTTTGCTTAGCATGATATCCTCGAGGTCCACCTACATTATTATAAATGACACGATGTCATTCTTATTTATGGCTATGCAATATTCCATTGTGTATATGTACCACATCTTCTTTATCCATCTATCTGTTGATGAACAGGTTGCTTCCATATCTTGGCTGTTATAAATAATGTGACACTAAACATAGGTGTGCATAAGGCTTTTCAAATTAGTGATTTTGCTTTCTTCAGGTAAATTCCCAGAAGTAGAATTACTGGGTCATATGGTATTTCTATTTTTAGTTTTTTGAGAAACCTCCATACTGTTTTCTATAGTGGCTGTACCAGTTTACATTCTCACCAATAGTGTACAAGGTAAAAAAGAACTATTTTTTGAGAATTTACCATGTGCCAGGCATTATTTTTAGTTGTAAGGAGCTATCGTTATCCCTCTGCCTAGACTGGTCCTCCGCAAACACCCACATGGCTCACTTCCTCACCCTTTTCAAGTCTTTGCTAAAATGTCACCTCTTAATGAGTCCCACCCTGATGGCTCTCTTTTCAATTGTAACATCCTTCTTCCCCCCCAAAAAAATCCCTATCCACTTCCCACACTCTACTTTTTTCCATCACATTTATCACATTCTAACATAAATGATGCAATTTACTTATGTTTATTTACTGTCTTTCCCTATTACATGTAAGGCTTCCAAGAACAGAGTGTTGGTTTGCAACCTCAGAAACTTCCTGGGTCAGATTCAAAACTGGTCCCCATACATGGAGGACAAGGAAAGATGGGTGGCTGCAAAATGAGTAGATCTCCACTGCTGCCTGCCAAATCTTCAAAGTTTAATTAGAGGCCTTAATGGGGTTCGGTCATGTATACAGCCATATGGTCTCAACCCCACATAATATTTTTAAGGTTTCATCCTTGATATGGCTCCAACTATGGAATAGTGGGCAGAACATACATTCCAAGGACTTGGGAGGTGGTAAGGAGCCTCCAGTTGCCTGGGTCAAATTCTCAGGTCAACTGGAGGTCACATCCTCTCAATGACCTCCTCAAACACAGGGATCTTTGTGTTGTTCACTGATGTATCCCAAGCACCTAGAACAAAAGAAGGTAAACTTTTCTGTGAGGTCTCCTATAGCAAATATTTTCAGCTTTCTGGGCCATATAGTGTCTGTTGGAACTACTCAACTCTGCCTGTATAATTTGAAAGCAGATACTGCAAAAGCAAATGAGTGTGACTGTGTCCAATAAAACTTTATTATGGACATTGAAACCTGAATTTAATATAATCTTCACATGTTACTGAATATTCTTCTTTTAATTTTTCAACCACTTAAAAAAAATTTTTTTTAAAGCATTCTTTGCTCACATTCCATACAAAAACAGATGGTAAGCTGAATGTGGCCCATGGGTCACAGTTTGCCAACCACTGACCTAAAATATAGTAAAGGTTCTAATGGAAATTTTTATGCCAAAGTACTTGAGGGTACTTGAAAATGTTAAAATATTAAGCATTCCTGAACAATCGTGTTTATGTTACTATTATGTTTACCAACTGCCTTTTTATATTTAGCACAGAGGAATGTTTAACTTTATCCACTGCCTGAACTGTCTCATTTAAGTAAGTTAGATTAGAATAAAAAAGTTCTTAGTAAAAATGGTAGACGGTAAACAATTCTGGCCCTAAATATCTCATCCATCTCACATTGTACCTCATCAATACAACCAAGGTCTCAGCATGCACCTTGGATTTGATTTTATTATCGCTTAAAAAGTAACTAATGGAACTAAGAACTAAACCAGTGTGATGATGTGTGCATTTTTGACAGTGACTCATACTGAGAAAAGATGAAGTTCACTGATGTCAACACTCACGTCAAAAGGCTGTGGAGTGAGGATGTATATTATCGGAGCCAGAGGGTTATCTCAGCACATGTGTGACCTGTGAGCCCCGTGGATTAGAATGCTGTGCTAAGGAGGCAGGGCAGCTCAGTTCCCACACTGGCTGGCTAGTTCACGACTTTTTCTTATAGACACATCCTACTCGTCTAAGACTGAAGTAGACATTCCACAGTCCCTGACTGACACACAGAGGAAACAGAATCTTGGCATACAGCAAGCGACCCAGTAAATGTTTGAATGAACAGATGTAGATAGCTTTGAACTACCAAGGAAAAAAAAACACTCATGGTAGTAAACAGACCATCGACAAATATTATTTCCTCTGCCCTGGTCTCGTCCACCATGGGAAAAACAAGAAATAGAAACCCCGGTGCTTGGCCACTCATTTATTCACTTATTTCACATTTATTGAGTCCATTTTTGTTCGAGAAACCACAAGGAGCTGGACCTGCAGAGCTAAGACACTGCAAGAGGACGTCACAGCTCTCATGAGCACCCCCTTAAAAATACTAAAATTTTTATTTTGCATTGATATGAAAATAAGAATAATTCAGGCTGAATTATGACATTCATGATTATTTTATATTTGTTATTTTTCTTCTGAAATTAAAAGAAATTACAATTACAGTGTTGTTGTGGGCCCCTGAAAGCATCGCGGGCTCTGGGCACAGTGCCTACTGTCAGGTCCAGACCACTGCAATCAAGTGAATATTGCAATAAAGCAAATCAAATAATTTTTTTGGTTTCCAAGTGCAAATACAAGTTGTGTTTACACTATACTGTCGTCTGTTAAGTGTGCAATAGCATTATATCTAAAAAAAAAAGTACATACCTTCATTTAAAAATACTTTCTTCCTAAAAAAAAAAATGCTAAACATCCTCTGAGCTTACAGAGCATTCTAATCACAGATCATAGGTCACCCTAACGAATATAATAATAATGAAAAAATTTGAAATATTGTGAGAGTTACCAAAATGTGACACAGAGACACAAAATGAGCAAATGCTGTGGGAAAAGTAGCTCAAGGCAGGGTTGCCACAAACACTCACTTTGTCAAAACATTATCTGGAAAGCACAATAAAGTGAAGTGCTGTAAAATGATGTGCCTGTAACAGAAGAGAAAAAGGGTTTCCTCACAGCAGAGTGCCAACTAATAAGTGTAGAATGAATGATTCAATGAAATCAGAAAAGAATCACTATCTCGCAACCATCATCATCATATTGATTCAGACAAGAATAATCAATGGATGAATGTTTGATGCCGAATGGAATACTTAAATGGTCTCAAAGCAGCTCCCACAAAATAGAAATTATGAAGGGGCAAGAATACTTTATAATAAAGGATCCCAGCAGATACGCCTAACCAAAGTGATCACTACTAATAAAACAAATTGAAATTGTGCACCACCTATTGGAGGCAATGAAAAGATCATGACTTCTGGGATAGTCCTACCAAAAGTAAAAAATAAAAAAGCGTTCCCTAAATCTCACTATGAGGAAACATCAAACTCAAATTGAGGTATGGTCCACAAAGCAACTGCCCTGTAATTTTATGAAGTGTCAAGTACTGAATGTCAAGGAAAGATGGAGGAACTCTCCTACTTTATTTATTTTTTTACTTTGGTATCATTAATATACAATCACATGAGCAGCACTGTGGTTACTAGATTCCCCCCATTATCAAGTCCCCACCACATACCCCATTACAGTCACTGTCCATCAGCATAGTAAGATGCTATAGAATCACTACTTGTCCTCTCTGTGTTATACTGCCTTCCCCGTATGCCCCCCCCTGCTACATTATGTGTGTTAATCGTAATACCCCTTTTTTCCCCTTATCCCTCCCTTCCCACCCATCTTCCCCAGTCCCTTTGCCTTTGGTAACTGTTAGTCCATTCTGGGTTCTGTGAGTCTGCTGCTGTTTTGTTCCTTCAGTTTTGCTTTGCTCTTACACTCCACAGATGAGTGAAATCATTTGTACTTTTCTTTCTCCTCCTGGCTTATTTCACTGAGCATAATACCCTCTGGCTCCATCCATGTTGTTGCAAATGGTAGGATTTGTTTTCTTCTTATGGATGAATAATATTCCACTTCCACTGTGTATATGTGCCACCTCTTCTTTATCCATTCACCTACTGATGGACACTTAGGTTGCTTCCATTTCTTGGCTATTGTAAATAGTGCTGTTATAAACATAGGGGTGCATATGTCTTTTTGAATCTGGGATCCTGCATTCTTAGGGTAAATTCCTAGGAGTGGAATTCTTGGGTCAAATGGTATTTCTATTTTGAGTTTTTTGAGGAGCCTCCATACTGCTTTCAACATGGTTGAACTAATTTACATTCCCACCAGCAGTGCAGGAGGGTTCCCCTTTTTCCACATCCTCACCATTTGTTGTTGTGTGTCTTTTGGATGGTGGCCATCCTAACTGGTGTGAGGTGATATCTCATTGTGGTTTTAATTTGCATTTCTCTGATGATTAGCAATGTGGAGCATCTTTTCATGTGCCTGTTGGCCATCTAAACTTCTTCTTTGGAGAGGTGTCTGTTCAGATCCTCTACCCATTTTTTAATCAGATTATTTGCTTTTTGTTTGTTGAGGCACGTGTACTCTTTATATGTTTTGGATATCAACTCCTTATCAGATATGCCACTTATGAATATATTCTCCCATACTGTAGGATGCCTTTTTGTTCTACTGATTGTGTGCTTTGCTGTACAGAAACTTTTTAGTTTGATATAGTCCCACTTGTTCATTTTTGCTTTTGTTTCCCTTGCCTGGGGAGATATGTTCGTGAAAAAGTTGCTCATGTTTATATTCAGGAGAGTTTTGTCTATGTTTTCTTCTAAGAGTTTTATGGTTTCATGACTTACCTTCAGGTCTTTGATGCATTTCGAGTTTACTTTTGTGTATGGAGTTAGACAGCAATCCAGTTTCATTCTCTTACATGTAACTGTCCAGTTTTGCCAACACCAGCTGTTGAAGAGGCTGTCATTTCCCTATTGTATATACATGACTCCTTTGTCATATACTAATTGACCATATATGCTTGGGTTAATATCTGGACTCCCTATTCTGTTCCACTGGTCTATGGGTCTGTTCTTGTGCCAGTACCAAATTGTCTTGATTACTATTTCTTGGTAGTAGAGCTTGAAGTCTGGGAGCATAATTCCCCCTGTTTTATTCTTCCTTCTCAGGATTGCTTTGGCTATTCGGGGTCTTTTGTGATTTCATATGAATTTTAGAACTAATTGTTCCAGTTTGTTGAAGAATGCTGTCAGTAAGAGGATTAAAGATGGCGGCGTGAGAGGTGAGACAGAGGCTTCCTCCTAAAACCACATATAATATGAAAATAAAGCTACTACAACTACTCTTGAAAGAGCAACAGGAAAGAGGACTACAACAAACTGCATACACCTGGAGACAAGAGCAGCCCTCACAGAAAACGGTAATGTACTAAAGCTGTGGTCCTGCAGGATCCAAGCCCTTCCCCCACCCCAGCTCACTGGCAGGAGGAACAGGAACAGAGCAGAGAGGGAGTGGAGAACTGGGACTGCTGAATACCTAACTCTGGAGATCTACTCTGGGAGCACAAACCTACATTTCATGGTGCTTTCATGATACTCTTGTAATTAGGAGCTTGGAAAGCTAAGACAGGCAGAATTCCTGGAGAGACTAAGATTCCAGCTGCTTGTGAAATCAGGGATCCATACCCAGCTGCTCTGGGACAAAAGAAAGGCAGGCAGTCTGAGAGACTTCCTAACAAAGAAGACCTTAGCAAGAGGCCTGCTAAGGGGGCAAGGACTGCACAGAGCTTACTGCTCAGGAGAAAGGACAGGTAGACGAAATTGTCCGGGTGTACTCTGCCCAGCAGATTGGGAGTTTTCTGATCTTCAGGTGTGCCAGCTCCCTGGCTGCCTACAAAGCTCCAAGAACCCCTTCTGTGACAGGCAGACTAGTGCACCTTTTGCCTGGCCAGCCCCACTGGGCTTGCAAACCTGGAAACCCTTCCCTGGTGTTAGGCCAGCCAGAGGGAAGATCTGCCTACAGCAACTAAAAAGGCAAAGCACAGAGGCTTATACCTGTGAGCTCACCCCACTGGTTCAGACAGTGGAGACAGGCATAGCAGCCAGGAACCAGGAAACAGCCCTTTCCTCCCCCGAGGCACCAATACCACTCCCCTACAATCCCTGATATTGCTTCAGGGGCTTAGCAGCTCCAGAGAGTAGAGATTCTGGGCACTCGAGGGTTCCATACACAAATATGAAATGCCAAAGGAACCTGGTCCAGAGTAAAATTATAAATACAACTACTGAGAAAGATTTAAATGATATGGACCTTATGACTCTCCCTGAAAGGGAGTTCAAAATAAAAATCATTAACATGCTCATGGAGGTACGGAAAGATATTCAAGAACTCAGGAATGAATTCCGGTCAGAGATCCAATCCTTGAAGAACACAATGGATGGTATTAAAAGCAGATTGGATATAGTGGAGGAGACGATAAATGAAATAAAAACTAGAGAAGAGGAATACAAAGAAGCTGAGGTACTGAGAGAAAAAAGGATCTCTAAGAATGAAAGAATATTGAGAGAACTGTGTGACCAATCCAAACGGAACAATATTCGCATTATAGGAGTACCAGAGGAAGAAGAGAGAGAAAAAGGGATAGAAAGTGTCTTTGAAGAAATAATTGCTGAAAACTTTCCCACACTGGGGAAGGAAATAGTCTCGCAATCCACAGAAGTCCACAGAACTCCCAACACAAGGGACCCAAGGAAGACAACACCAAGACACATAATAATTAAGATGGCAAAGGTCCAAGATAAAGACAGAGTATTAAAGGCATCTAGAGAGAGAAAAAAGATCACCTACAAAGGAAAACCCATCAGACTATCATCAGACTTCTCAACAGAAACCTTACAGGCCAGAAGAGAATGGCATGATATATTAAACGTAATGAAACAGAAGGACCTCGAACCAAGAATATTGTGTCCAGCACGATTATCATTTAAACATGACGAAGGGATTAAACAATTTCCAGACAAAGGAAAGTTGAAAGAGTTTGCCTCTCATAAACCACCACTACAGGATATCTTAAACAGATTGCTCTAGAGGGAAGCAACTCTAAGGCTAAAAAGATGTCAGCAGAGAAAATGAAATCATAGCAAAGAAAGCAGACCACTAACTAAAGGCAAAGAATAAAACACCCAATATATAAAGAATGGAGGAGGAAGAATAAATAGGAAGGGAGAAATAAACATCAAACAGCGTTCACAATAACTTAACAAGAAAGTTAACTTAGATTCTTAGATAGTAAAGAAGCAACCCTTGAACCTTTGGTAACCACGAATCTAAAGCCAGCAATGGCAATAAGTACATATCTATCAATAATCACCCTAAATGTAAATGGACTGAAGGCACCAATCAAAAGACACAGAGTAACAGAGTGGATAAAAAAGCAAGACCCATCTATATGCTGCTTACAAGAGACTCACCTCAAACCCAAAGATATACACAGACTAAAAGTGAAGGGATGGAAAAAAATACTTCAAGCAAACAACAAAGAGAAAAAAGCAGGTGTTGCAGTACTTGTATCAGACAAAATGGACTTCAAAACGAAGAAAGTAGCAAGAGATAAAGAAGGACATTACATAATGATAAAGGGGTCAGTCCAACAAGAAGATATAACCATTATAAACATATATGCACCCAACACAGGAGCGCCAACATGTGTGAAACAAATACTAACAGAATTGAAGGAGGAAATAGACAGCAATGCATTCATTTTAGGAGACTTCAACACACCACTCACTCCAAAGGATAGATCAACCAGACAGAGAATAAGTAAAGACACAGAGGCACTGAACAACACACTAGAACAGATGGACCTAACAGACATCTACAGAACTCTGCACCCAAAAGCAACAGGATACACATTCTTCTCAAGTGCACATGGAACATTTTCCAGAATAGGCCACATACTAGGCCACAAAAAGAACCTCAGTAATTTCAAAAATATTGAAATCCTACCAACCAACTTCTCAGATCACAAAGGTATAAAACTAGAAATAAATTGTAGAAAGAAATCAAAAAGGCTCACAAATACATGGAGACTTAACAACATTCTCCTAATTAATCAATGGGTTAACGACCAAATCAAAACAGAAATCAAAGAATATATGGAGACTAATGACAACAACAACACAAAGCCACAACTTCTGTGGGACGCAGCAAAGGCAGTTCTAAGAGGAAAGTATATTGCAATCCAGGCCTATTTAAAGAAGGAAGAAGATTCCCAAATGAACAGTCTAAAGACACAATTATTGAAATTGGAAAAAGAAGAACAAATGAGGCCCAAAGTCACCAGAAGGAGGGACATAATAAAGAATGCTGTCGGTGTTTTGTTAGGGATTGCATTGAATCTGTAGATTGCTTTAGGCAGGATGGCCATTTTGACAATATTAATTCTTCCTACCCAAGAGCATAGGATGAGTTTCCATTTATTAATGTCCTCTTTAGTTTATCTCAAGAGTGTCTTGTAGTTTTCAGGGTATAGGTCTTTTACTTCCTTGGTTAGGTTTATTCCTAGGTATTTTATTCTTTTTGATGCAGTTGTGAATGGAATTGTTTTCCTGATTTCTCTTTCTGCTAGTTCATCATTCGTGTATAGGAATACAACAGATTTCTGTGTATTAATTTTGTATCCTGAAACTTTGCTGAATTCAGATATTAGATCTAGTAGTTTTGGAATAGATTCTTTAGGGTTTTTTATGTACAATATCATGTCATCTACAAACAGGGATAGTTTGACTTCTTCCTTACCAATCTGGATGCCTTTTATTTCTTTGTGTTGTCTGATTGCCGTGGCTAGGACCTCCAGTACTATGTTGAATAAAAGTGGGGAGAGTGCGCATCCTTGTCTTGTTCCTGATCTTAGAGGAAAAGCTTTCAGCTTTTCCCTGTTAAGTATGATGTTTGCTGTGAATTTGTCATATATGGCCTTTATTATGTTGAGGTACTTGCCCTCTATACCCGTTTTGTTGAGAGTTTTTATCATGAATGAGTGTTGAAGTTTGTCAAATGCTTTTTCAGCATCTATGGAGATGATCATGTGGTTTTTGTCCTTATTTTTATTGATATAGTGGATGATGTTGATGGATTTTCGAATGTTGTACCATCCTTGCATCCCTAGGATGAATCCTACTTGATCATGATGTGTGTATTTTTGAATTCAGTTTGCTAATATTTTGTTGAGTATTTTTACATCTATGTTCATCAGGGATATTGGTCTGTAGTTAGTTTTCTTTTTTTGTGCCATCTTTGCCTGGTTTTGGTATTAGAGTGCTGCTGGCTTCATAGAGTAAGTTTGGAAGTATTCCCTCCTCTTCTATTTTTTGGAAAACTTTATAAGGAGAATGGGTATTATGTCTTCTCTAAATGTCTGATAAAATACAGCGGTGAATCCATCTGGTCCGGGGATTTTGTTCTTGGGGGAACTCGCCTACGTTAAAGACTAAAGAGATACAACTCAATGCAGTGTGTAATCCTGCACTTGGTGGAACTGGATTGGTGCCTGCCGATTAGACGGTAATAATGTATCTGTTATTTTCCTGATTTAGATGGTCCTATTACCCTTATGTAGAAACATATCCTCGTGAAGGAAAATCTTACTAAAACATTTGGGGGATGACAGAGTATTAGTGCCAGCAACGGCCTCTCAGATGGTTTGGGGAAAAAAGCTGTCATGCTAGTCTGGCAAATTTTCCTTGAGTTCTAAATCATTTCAAAATAGGAAGACAAAATTAAATTGAAAACCTTCCAATTTATACAGGTGAAACCAGGGGTTACGGAGTTTATAACTGAACTGTTGTGTATTCCTTGAAGGACATTTGTTTTAAGTGCTTTATGTTTTTTAATTTTTTTTTTAAGAATTTTTTTTTCTGACATAACAATATGACTCCCACATGCAAAACTAGTACAGTATGAGAAGCGAGGACTTAGGTTCCCCTGGTGGGAGCATAAAGGGGATGTAGTGACTAGAACAGAGTGATTAGGGGCATCTGCAATTCTAGAGTTATATTTCCTGATCTAGGTATTGGGTACAGGGTATTTATCCTTATTTATTCCCTCAAGACAAATACTTTGTGCTTTTCCTCTGTATGTATGTTATACATCAATAAAATTTAAATTTAACTGAAAAAAACAGTCCCTAATCTCAGAAAATCCACAATCCACCATAAACACCATACGATGGCGGTTTTGTCAGAGTTGCATATCTAGAAATCACAAATCAACAGCAAAGCAAAAACTTAACCTAAAGTGAAGCTCTGCATATGTGGTTCAACATGAGTTCAAGGAAGAAGGTCCCTGGAGCCAGAATAGTCGAGAAGCACATTCACTCACCAGCTCTCCAGGTCATCTGCTCACGCAAAAGTGGCAGATGGTATCAAGATCGGATTTTACAGCCACCTCGTTCCTGCCTATCTCTAACAATGTGAGGGGAATTTCAAAGATGTTTATCGTAGAGAGGCTTGGTCAATATGAAGGCACCAACAATGCTCTAATAGTTCTGAGCCTCACGTGGTGCTGGGAGCTAAACGATACTGGTGGCAGTATTCCAAAGGAGGTGGGCAAATATCAGACAGACGTAGCAGGGGTGCACAGCCTACGTGGACACCAGTCTACGGGAGCACCAAGGGTGAGTGGTTTTCACCTAGAAATTCCAACTCCCTCCCGCAGGAGAACACTGCTGCTGGGCAAGCACTTGACCTCTGCTCCCGAGGCTGGGCTCTTTGCTCCACACCATGGTTTGCCTCCTCATAGAGCTTCTCAGACTTTAACCTGGGGATCTTGTTAAAACATGGGTTCAGACTGAGGTCGGGTGGCACGTCTGCGTTTCTGACGTGTCGGGTGTGTGCTGCTGATCAGCGGCCTCATCCAGGTGATAACCGCCTTGGCTTCCCCTTCGTGGGGAGGGCTGCACTGGTAAAACTTTGAATGGACCGATGAATTCACTGAGCTTCTTTGCAATCACACAAACACTCAAAATGTGAAATACAAAGCCCAGCAGAAGGGTGTGAATAGGGAGTGTCTCCCCACCACTGCTGTGCAAATACTATTTCTGTCCACTTTACCCTTCCTGGCTGTGGAATCCCACCATTCTGCATTCAGAACTCAGCTATGGCGCTTACAAGCTATGGGATTTGGGGCCAACCAGCTAACTTCTCTGTATCTCTTTCCTCACCTATAAAATAAAAATAATAAGTACTTTGCTCTGCTTGGATTAAGCAAAATCCAACCCTGGGTGGTTGTATGTAATAAGTAATGTTAATACATAGCTAGGGCATAAACAGAAGCCACAACAATAGAGAGAAGAGGTGAGAGAGACATACCGGCAGCGGAATAATAATAATATTGTGACTTACAGAGTGATAAGCCCTGTGCTTCAGCTTCATATTATCTCATTCTGCATTACAACACTGAGAGGGGGATATTACTATTACCCCCCATTTTTCAGACAAGAAAACTGAGGGCTCAAGAGGCCATGTGTGTGCAGGAAAACACAATTGTTAAGTGGTAAAGCAGGGCCAGAATTGAAACCCAGGTCTGTCAGAGCCCAAGCTCTAAATAAAAATGAGTTTCAGAATCATCTGTTTATCATACTCACCTGGAGGGCTTCTTAAAATCACATATTCCCCTGGGCCCACGCCAAGACCCTTGGGTGATTCTCATACAGCCTGGCACTGCCCACCCATCTGAATTTAGGAACCACTTCCTCACCGTCACTGGCCTCCAGTCCCTAGGTGGATACCGTGGCATCTGAACGTCTATCACTTCCCACCTGCTGTCAGCGAGAAGACGCTGGGGCCCTCCTGGAACTGAACTTTGGCCTCGCTTGAAGCAGATACGTCCAGCTTTAAATCCCAGATTCCTGGAGCTGCCCAAAGCAAGATGGAGCACAGTGTCCTGGGTAAAAACCCAAGGGGTAAGGAGACATTTACCCAGTCTGGAATAGTCCTTGAGGTGTTGTTTTTTCTTTCATGAAGGTCTCTAATGCTTCTTTCTTTGACAGGAAGGACTTGGGGGAAGTCCCTCTGATTTCCCCCTGCTGACAACTAGTCTGCTCTGGCCCCTTGGCTTGTGTGGGCTTCCTGAAGTCTCTGCCGCTGTAGACCAGAGGGGATCTCACTTTCTATTTGCTCAGGGTCAGAAAGAGAGGAAAACCTCCATCTATCTGAAAGAGGTTTAGTATATTTTTAAGCCTGAGGCACAGGGGATGTCATTCGTCATCACCACCCCTCTGGCCTTTCTCTGGCAGGGAGGCAGGGAGAGGGTAAGAGAGAGGATTCAATCCAGGCGACCTGGGTTTTAGCTATGGTTCTGGTTTAGTGATGGTTCTGCCCCAGCTATGATGATAAGCAAATTATTTATCATGTTCCCACCTTGGTTTCCTAATCTGGAATGTAAGCAAATGTTTTTAAATAATTTTCAAAATTCTGTCGTATATAAGCTCTATGAGAGTATCACTTTGTAAAATAAGAATTCAATAAGTAATTTATCAAAAAATAGTTAAATGAATAATTTTCAGTGGTCATTCCACATCCTCTTGGCCTGCCTCGTGATTTCAGCCACAGCCACAGTGGATGGTTCCTGGAGGCCAGACTGGCCTTGTTCTGACAGTATCCCACCTCAAGGCCAGCCTGCAAGGATTCTGCTTTCTGCCTCCATTTCTGGCTCGACCTTGTCACCTCACAACCTCCAATTCAACAGAAAGAAGGAGCCAGTTACCTTTACCTCCCTCAAAAGTCACTAACTGGTTCATGATCTCAGAGTAAGTAAAGATTTCTTAAACACAACAAGTTAAAAAGCATTAACTCTTGAAAAGATTAATAAATTAAACTTAAGTTCCTAAAAAGATATCATTAAGGGAGTACAAATACAAATCATGAGCTACGAAATACGTTTGCTAAATATGCATCAGCAAATATCTGGACTCATATCCAGAATATAAAAACAACTGCTTGAAATCCATAAAGAAAAAAAAAAGACCAACAAGTCAATATTTTTAAGAAATGGGCAAAAGCTTGAACAGCCACTTGACAGAACAGGATATCCAAATGGCCAAGAAACATGAAAGTACTCAGTGCCTATAGTCATGATGGAAATACAGGCCTTTAGTCATGATGGAAATATGAATTAAAACTACAGTGTGATATTGAGAGGCATAATCTAAATGGCTACAATTTATAAGGTGGACAATAATAACTCTAGGCAAGGAGTTAATAACTCTAGAACAATAAGTCTCATATATTTCTGGTTGATGTGTAAATTGGTACAATCACTTGGGGAAACTATTCAGTAATGCCTACTAAAGTTATCTATTTTTTTTTTCTACAACCCAGAAATTCCACTCTTGATCTAGAACCAAAGAAATGAGTGCTTGTATCCACCAAGATACATACAATAAAGTCTATAGCAACATTATTTATAAGCCCCAAACCAGAAACAATCCAAATGTCTATCACTGGTGGAATGGGTAAGTAAACTGTGATAAAATTCATTTAATGGAATACCATATAGGTGTGAAAAAGAATGAACCAATACCATATAAAACAAAAAGGATGAATCTCACAGACATAATGTTGAGCAAAAAAGCCAGATACCAAAGATTATATACTATATGACTCCATCTAAATAGACAAAGAGTTCGATCTGTGATAATAAGTCAAAATAGTGATTATTTTTGGAAGGAGTGTTGACAAAAATGTTCTATAGCTTCATCTTCGTGGTGCTTCCACATGCATATAAATATGTAAAATCCATTGAGCCATACACTTAAGATTTGTGTATTTTACAACACGGAAGTTATAGTTCAATTTTTTCTTAACATGCCAGGCTGTCACAAGTCACATGCCCACCCCTGAATCAGTCACTGCAGCAGGGGATTCAGTGACTGGTGGGCTTGGGTCACCTGGTTCATCTCTAGGGCTGGGGATAAAGCCTGCCCAGGCCAAAAGTGGACAGAGGAAAGGCCCTCAAGATGGGACTGGGAGGTGTTTCTGGAAGATAAAACAGATGTTCAAAGGGAAACAGACAACTAATATCCAACAGCCAAGAAGGAGGTGGGCCTCCCCATGAGAAAGCAGACTGGGGAAACCCAGTCTTCAGGGAGACATAGAGAAAAGAAAGAGTAGAGAGACAGATGCAGAGTAAGCCAGCTCCTAGCTTTCCAATTCCTGATTCTCCATCCTATGAATGAAGCTACACTTCCTATTTTGGGGCTCGGTAAGATTCCCCTGTATATGTGGGGGAACTTTTCATTCTTTTTGGCCATCTGGCATTTGGAACCTCATTTTATTGTTTGGGGAAGTTCCCTACCTCATGAATCTTGGTGCAGGGCAGAGCTGCTTCCACTGAAGATGCTAAATGCTCACTTTCCCAGCCTCCCTTGCAGCTGAACTACAGATGGATGACGCAGGCTACGCCAAGGAGATAACTCTGTGCAGCGGGGCCCTCAAGGCGCTCCGTTCTGGAGGATGGCCCAGCAGTGCTGGTGTGGTCCAGTGCTCGAGGAGTCAGAGGAGCATACAGCAAGGCCCATACCCCGTAGCATGGCCCTCTGTCCTCACACACCTTTGCCCAGCAAGGCCCCACACCCGGGGAATATCCTTTCAACTGTTCCTTTTCAGCCAATATCAACCAGACTTAGTTTATGCTGCTTGAAACCAGGAACCCTAACCCATAACAACATACTTCCAGAAAATTCCCCTTTTAGTTTATCCTGGTTTGCAAAGGTTCTGCTACTTGCAAAATGGAGAAGCAAAGCTTGAGTCTAAAGGAATGATTCTACTATATGAATTTCCCATGCCATCATCACACTAGGGAGATGTTTGGTGTCAAACAGGCCCTTTACCACCCCACAAATCACACAACAGGAGGAAAGGGAATACACTAACAAATACATGTGGTTTGCTGTTAGGCCCTCAACTTACGTCATGTGGAGCTCTCAGATGCCCATGAGGTGGTACTGTGTTAGTCTGCTCTGGCAGCCTTAACAAAATACCAGACACTGGGCAGCTGAAACGACAGAGATTATCTCACAGTTCTGGAGGCAAGAAGACCAAGATCCAGGTGCCGTAAAATTTGGGTTCTGGCAAAGTCTCTCTTCCTGACTCAGAGCCAGCACCATCCTGTGCTGCCCTCACATGGCCTTTCCTCTGTACAGGGAGGCAGAGAGATCTATGGCATCTCGTCCTCTTCCGATTAAGACACCAGTCCTGTCAGATAAGGGTTCCACCCTTACAACCTCATTTCACCTTAGTTACCTCCTTAGAGGCCTTGTCTCCAAATAGAGTCACACTGGGGGGCAGGGCTTCAGTATATGAATTTGGCGGATGCAATTCAGTCCATAATTGGTATTGTCCCAATATTGTAAAAGAGAAACATGAGGTCAAAACATTGTCCAAGATCTAAATAAAGCCTTTGTACTTTCCAGTCTCACTTGTGGTCGAAATTATCAAATCTTAGAAATGCAGACTTGCGAAGCATTAGAGAAAAGCATGTGGATGATACAGAGTAGTAAGAAATGAACGAACCTGGGTGAAGCCCAGCCCAGAGGTCAGTCCTGAAGCCAGGGGCTGGAACAGCCCCGATCCCCCACTGGCACCCGTCCGAGCTACAGCTGCGTCTGTGGCCGGCACACTGCTCACCCCCGACTCTCATCTTCTGGGCTCCGTGTTTGGGTCCTGGCTCTCACCCTCCCCTGTGTGCTGGCAGAAAACTCCCTGCTTGACCAAAGCTTCAGTCAGGCTCCTTCCAACCTTCTTCTCTACCAGGCCTCCCGTGGTCTGCTGAGCCCAGTTTTAGCGAAAAATCCCGCTAAGACAGTCAACAGGGAGCCCCCATCCTTGATATCCAAGCAAACGCCTCTCCCTCCACCTGCGCTATTAACTAAGTCCATCCACTCCTTCGTCCTGCCCAATGGCTATAAATCCCCACTGTTGTATTGAAAGACAAGTTCAATCTCTCTTACCCACAGCTATAATCATGAATCAAAGTCTTCCTTGCCGTTTTTAACAAGTGTCAGAACAGTTTTTCTGTAACAGTTTATTACGGGCAAGATCCACATCTCACATTTCGCTTTACGTATCTCCACGGTGCTTAGCGTGTGGCCAAACTGGTACTTTGCCAAAAGGCAAGTGAAGGGGCGGGTGGGTGAGTGACGGCGAAGAGCCCCAAGGACTAGCTACGAGAGTCGCAGGAGGGCCCAGCCTTGGAACAGAAGGATGGAGGAGGGCAAAGGGGACGAAACAGGAAGCCCAGCACCATGTCACCTTTTACTGTCACTTTGGGCCACTCGAGGGGCAAAGGGCCCCAACCTCCAACCTTGATGTTCCCCAGGCCCTGGGTCAGACCTGAGGGCCTGAAGTCCAAGGGGCAGCGCTTGGCAGAGGGACAAGCACTGGATGGTGTAAGTATAAGGTTGAACCTCGGTCTCTCCATGTATGAAATGAGAGTTAACAGCAGCCACCCCACAGGTGCAAGGGCAGAATCATTGAAAGGGTTGCTTTCTTTTTTAGTAGTGTTTAATTATTGAAAAGATTGAAAATGCTTTCCCAGGTAGAAATAGGGAGCTGGGCTTGGGTGCCTGTCTTTGTTTATTTTGTTTTTAATATGTCTTCTCCAAATGCACACATCTTTCAGGACTATGGAAATTCGAAAAGAAAAACACCAGCTGGGTACAGGTGGTGCCTAGAAGAAAAGGAGTGCTCCGATGTCCCTGGCAGGCACACCAGCCTGGAGCATCAGCTGCGGGGCCAGGAGCCGGTAGGGAACTGAGCAGGCTGACACGCTGCCCTTCGGGGGAGGGTGAGTTGTCCAAACCGGTGTCTGGGGAGTGTGGCCAACTCAGGCATCTTTTGCTTGATCCTTCTTGCCAGAGGTGTGCTCTGTCCTGGGACTGTGGGTGGTGGGGAAGTGGCAGCTTGTTCTCTGGGCAGATGTAGATCTGGCCATCGGACAGGTGGCCACAGCAAAGCTACGGTGGTCTGACCAGCTTGTAACAGGGGTCCGGCCTACCGCTGGGGCTCAGGACGCAGTCAAACTTGCAGAGGAGGGCTCTGGGGCCCACCTGAGGGGCAGAAGCAGCTTCAAGGCAAGGCACCAGTCCCGGGCACAGGTAACTGACTCACTATTTGCGGAACAAAAAGAAGCCAAACAGAGGAATGAGGGACAGAACCAGAGGGCAGAGGGAAGGAAGGGGACCCAAGGGACCCTTCGGGAAGGGAGGCCAGCAGGCCGGGCCCTGCCCTGCCGCAGGGCCTGAGTATCTCCAGGCTTAGTAACCATCATCTTCGTTGTCATCTCAGCCAAAACACTGCTTCATTTCAAGGACATTTCAACCATTATTTTTAAAATATACACATTCCTGTTGTAAGGTAAGTATCCTCAACACCCATTTTCTGAAACATCTTTTATCAACACAACACTGATATAGTTATTACTCTATTTCACAGACAGGGCAAAGTTTTTTCCTGGGGTATCGTTTCCCAAACTGTGGCCCATGCAATGGTAATAATAGTGCTGAGACAGGGGCGTACAATTAAAAAACCCTTCTGCAGCCAAATGTTTGAGAGAGAATGCAGATCGCCGTGTTCATGGGCATACAAGTGGGAGTCAGACAGGCCTGGGTCTGAGGCCGGGCTCTGCCAACGACTAGCTGTGTAGCAGGTACAACCTCAGATGCCTCGTCTGTAAAACAGGAATAATAAAACACCTACTTCATTGAGGTTGTTGAGGGAATTCACGTTAGGAGACAAAGAAGCTCTCAGCACATACATGGTGCAGGGAAAGTCCTGAGTAAATGTGAGCTCTACAGGCATTTTAGCGGGTTAGATATTGTTAACATCTTAAACCTGGTCCTGTAATTCTTTTTAGGGAGAGATTGATTTCATTTAGGAAAACACTTCGATGAACCCCTTGGGGGAGTGGGCAGAGGCGAGACTCCAAAGTTGTAAGACAGCAAAAGCCAAGACTGAACCTGGAAAATCCAGCTGGAAAAACCAGTCCCGCGGTGGGGAGAGGGTGCCCGTGGGTGGCCCACGATTTCCTATCCAGGTGGGTATTAAGGCAAAGAGGGTCTGGCCGTGGGGTAAGTCCCCACCTCCCTCTTTTTGGCTCTACTCCAGCCTGTGCACACGCACACACTCACACACACAACTCCCCTCCTGGGCAGAGAGCTCCAAGTCCAACTGAGTAGAAACCCTATTAATCAAGTGTTCATTCTTCCTCTCCATTCCTTGAGCTTATTTATAAAGAAACATATTTCTATAAAGTTTAAATTATTTGCAATGAGATGTACTGCTTTTGAAACTAGATTTTTTATTTTAAAAGGAACTGTTGTAAAAACTGTTGAAGACTCAACTCAGCAACTGCCAACTCCAGGAAGCCTTCCCTGGCCACCCCTAAATTAGACGCCCCTCTTCTGAGCTCTCAGAATGCCCCTTCGTACCTTTGCTACTGACTGAATTCTCCATGTGTTTGTGCCCGTTGCCTTTAGCCAGGCCCCAAGCCCCAGGTGTGCAGGAGCCTGAACTCCTCATCTGGGAATCCCCGGTGCCTCCAGCCATAGCTAGCAGGCAGGACCCTGGCCCACAGACCTGGGAATCTGGACATCTCCCCAGGAGAAGGTCCCCTGGTGAGGGAAGGGTGGGGTCTGAAATGTCCCCTGCCAGCCCTGCAGGATGGGCGCTCACACAGGGCACCTTCCAAGACTCAGAGCCGCGTTCTTACTACATCCCGGAAATCCCCTGGTCGGGGGCTTTTGGGGTAACATCCAGTATGTAAATGCACAGGGCCAGGTCCTAGTGAGTGGCAGCGACAGGGCCGCGTGGCAAAGCTCCACCGGCAGCAGAGGGCTTTCATTAGTCATTTCAACGCTCACAGCTGTAAGGAATCTGGCGAAGTTTGATTTGGCTGCGGGGACTGCATTTTCCACTCGTGGGCGTCTTGAACACTTTCATACTAAAAAAATAAAGAGTCAAGAATGTCGTCATAGCCAAAACGGGAAGCCAGAAATTGAACGGCGGCAAATATAATGGAGATGGACCTGGACTTGAGTCAGAGATCCAGTTCCCACTCCAGCCCTGCCACCTGTGGTGCGTGAGGCCAGGCCCCCACCCCCCACCCCGGCTCTCAGCACCCTCCATGCACATAGAGAGGGAGACGGGAGAGATCACCGAGTTAGTGGATGTGCTCTCCTGGGCTGACTGCCAGGCAGTAACCAGAGGTTAGGCATTACTTGGGGGTGCAAAGGCAGAGACAGGGGATTCATGGAAAAGAGAGGAGGGTGAAGGCTGGGGAAGAGGCCCTGGGGGAACCAGTCTCAACCCCTCCCTGCAGGGAGTGGAAGACAGAACAGGAGGAAACATGGTTTGTTACCGTGGTTGGGTCCGGGTCAGGAGGCCAGGACTGGTTTCCAGTCCTGTCACTGCCAACTTAACACTTTTTAAGATTTTCTTTTTTTAAACGAGATTTGCTATGAATCCTGAAGGGCCTCTTCTGGTAACTTTACCCGGACTCGTGCCTCCCCTGAATGTGGCCTCAGTGTGTTCATGTAAGCCAGGATCCAAATGCAATCCCGTCCTTCAACAGAATCGCCATGCGTTCTTTCTCCCTCATTTTTTCCTCAGGATTCATGTACGCACTGGAACCATGTTTACTGACTGAGCTGCATGCAACAGGACGCAAGTAAAACACATTTTTTTCCTTTGTCCCTTCAATGCCACTATCTGGATTTGCGCTTTCCCTGCCCTTTGGACCAATGCTGAGCAAAACCATGGATTTTGGAACCACTCTTAGCCATGAAACAAAGAAGCCCTTTGTCTTGCCCTTGAAAAGACCAGTCTAACATAATAATCAGTACTCGCTCGATGCAAAGCTTCCCTCTGGCTTTTCACTTCAGGCTTGGGAATCCACAGAACCAAGGAGGGCGTGGACTTTGTTTTCCCTGCCCAGCCTCCCTTAGCGGCTAATTCTCAACCTCAAGGCTTCAGAGAGAGGGGACTGAGGGAAAGTACACAGCTGTTTGTGGCTCTTACTGCCACGACAGTCTCAGCGACCTCTGGGTTTGCGAAGTTCAAACACTGAATCCTCTAGGGCTGCTTTTGGGAACATTGCAGTAAGAAGACATGGCCACCAGGTGGTGGTAAAGGTCTTTTTTCTTGGCAGAAGACCCTCCTATCAGTTTCAGGTCCATGTAATTTCCTGAAAGCTCAATATGCTTTCCCTCCATTTAAAAACAAAGAAAATAAATGCCTAAAGCTACAAACAGATCATCTTGACTAACATAAACTAAATATAATTTTTAAATGATACAAAGATTCTTTGACCAATCATGAGTCAAGCTCCTGAACTTCTCTATACTTCCTAGTAAAATCTGATTTTAGCAAGAACCATGCTAAGTCAGTTGCACCAGAACCCACCACCCTCCATATCTGGTCACCACAGATACCGGATCAGGTTGCTTATCTTCCAGCATCCCCAAGGTAATGCCTGGTCACCGGGCCTGCCATTAGCAAGAATCCTGTTAGATGGATTTAGCCCGACCTTATTCCTGTTGTTCCCTCTTAGCAGTTTTCCACCCCCTGACCCCCACCTGCTCCCTGGTTATAAACTTCCCTTGCCCAGGCTGTATTTGGATTTGAGCCCAGTTTCCTCCCCTACTATAACACCCCACTGCAGAAGTGCCTGTATCAGTCATGAGGGTCCTGAACACACACACACACCCACACACACAGTGGAATGTTACTCACTCATGAGAAAGAAATAGGAATTGAACTCTTTGATATGCATAACTTTATTTCCCCTTCCTTTCCATCTCTTTAATTAAGACACATTCTTCAAGGCCCTGCTTGAATCCCACCTTCCTGCAAACCTTTCCCTGACCTCCCCCACAGCACACGGCACAGCTTCTCATATACCTGGTACTCACTGGCAGTTTGATGATTGACAATGATGATCAATGATTTGATGATTGTTTGGCAATTGTCAATCTGTGTGGCACTGTGACCGCTGGGTAAGGGGTGACCGCAGTGGCCTGGACTCCAGAGAAATCTTGTAGGAGCAGCTAGGCTTTGAGCCAGGTCTTGAAGAAAGTGTTAGCTATGAACTGATGAAAGCACATGGTATGTGAAGGAGGGCACCCTACACGAGATGAAGGAACAAAGACACAGAATCAAGGTAAAACAAAACTGAACCCATCTCCCACGTCTCTGGCTTTAATGTTATGTTCTTTCAAGTCTCTGCTACTTAGAAATAGACAATCCTGGGTGAAACATCTCTGTACTTGCTCCTTTATGCCGTACTTATTTTCTGCGTCTAATTCATCCTTGTGTCTCCCACAAGGCCTTGCTCATAGAAGACACACAAAACTATGTGTGGCATAAAAGAGCAAGTACAGAGATGCCTCAACCACACAGCTGTTCACTAGATGAGGAAGACCTAGATATAAATATCTGTAATAAAATGTACAACATGGAAAACAAGGTATGGGCTGCTCTCGGTCGTTAGACGAACCCATCTCTTCCAGGGGGGAATCTCTATGATGGTTTCCTAGAGGCAATGGTGTTGCTGCTATAGGATTTGCAAAGGTGAAGATGGCTTCTAGGCCATTCCAGGAGGCAGAGGAAACCACATATAAAAAGACATAAAGGTGGGAAAGTTTGAGGTCCAGCAAAGAAGAATGAGGGGGAATTTGGTTTTACTGCAACACTTAAGATACAAAGAAAAGAATGGGAAGTTATGTTGCAAACACAGGTGAAGCCTTATTATAAAGTGAAAAGAACATAGAACTTTGGAGTCCTAAGACCAAATTCCAATTCTGTCATTTACTGCCTGTGTGAACCTGGGCAAATTAGTTAAATCTCCTGAACCTCAGTTGCCTCGTCTTGTAAAATGGGACCCGACAGGTAGGTTCCCCAGGCATGAAAAATGTGATGCCCTTTCTATCAGAGATTTTTTTTAAGTATTTATTCCACGTCTTTTAAAGGAGAGGCGGAGCACTAAGTCAGGTAGAGACCCCCTGCCTTTCCTCTACTGTCTCAGCAACTTCAATGTTCCACCAGCCAAACAATGTCCTGTAGTTAATCTGAACGGAACTGGCTTACAGGCGCCAATTGGGTTTAGAAACCCCAGTGCCATTATAAAGAATGTCATATAAAAAAAAAAAGAGAGGGAGAAATCATGCTACCATTTATGAAGTCATTTGGACAGAAAAATGGAACCTGAATCTAAGCAAGCCTCCAGGTCTATTCACTACGGGAAGCAGAGGAGGGAGCACCTGGGAGGCGGCACAAGCATCCGGTTCCCAGAAGCACCCGGGTGAAGTTCTCGGGCGCTCAACAGATTGCAGGTGTGAGATAAGGCAGAGGATGTGCAAGGGGGGATTTACAGAATAAAAGAGTTCAAGAGACAAACTGGCCAATTACAGTTGGTAGAGATGATTTGGACCCTAAGTAAAACAAATCAACTGTAAAAAATGCACAGATGCATTTATGAGATGATTAGAAGTGTAAAAACTGACTAGATGGCTTATGATATTGAAGAATTTTTGCTAATTTAGGTGAATTCATTGTGATAATGGTTTTTAAAGGCGTCCTCGTCTATTTGAACTACATATTGAAATGTTTACGGATAAAATGATATATCAAATCTGCTTCAAAATCCCACAGGTGAGGAGCTGTCTGTGAAAACAGATCAGGCCTTGTTGATCATTGTTGAAGCTGGACAGAGGGCACGTGGGCATTCATCTCTAGTCCCTTTTACGCGCGTTTAAATTTTTCCATATTAAAACTTTTTTAAAAAAAGCAATATTACAAAAATATCTGTTTCTAGGAGAAATTTCTGTTTTTCAGAAAAGGAAAATCCTTTACTCCCTCATCACTCCGAGTGATCTTCCCGTGTTCGCCGTGCTTAGAAATGTGCTCCCAACCAAAACAGAAAAGAAAAAGTGCTCAGAGTTCTCTTAACCATTTGTTAGGTGTTAAACAAATTGAGAGGGCTCCAGGTCAGAGTGTGTGGCATTCACTTGGGAAGAGAGAAGCTGGACAGGGCCCTGTCTCCAGCTAGATTCTGCTAGGTCTCTTTAGCTCTTGGAAAGGATTGCTGAAGGAAAAGGACTTGGTCCCAAACACTGAGACCCACTGAGGACTTTTTCCCCTGTGGAGTGAAAGACCACGGGGCTCATTGCCTTTAGGTCCCTGGCACCTAGCCCTGTGCCAGGCACCTGCTGGTTACCCTGCAAATGCTTGCCAGGGGACAGAGGGAGTGAGGAAGCTGTTTCAGGGGGTTAGTGGATGTAGGTAAAATTGTAATATTTCCAGAATATCTCACCTGACTGTAATACATCTGCATATCAACAAGTGTTCCTCAGGGGTGGAGAATAATTCCTCTCCATATCAATGGATAATTACCTGGCAACCGAGGGCTTATCTGAACCTGAGAAGTTAGGAGGAGGTCTTGCTTGCTTCTGCCAGAGGAGGGAAGAGCCCCAGAACAGTTTGTAAGCAATAAACGGGTTTTAAACTTTATTTGTCCCTTTGATTTCAGTTTTAGAGATGTTTTGCCCCAGGATTTCTTCTTCCCGGAATTACATCTGATGGTAGTAGGCAGGATCTCTGAACCCAAAATCTGTCAAAATGGGTGTGACCTATGGGAGGGCCCCTAGAGATGGTGGGGCGATGCCTGGAACTCCCCTGTGGATGATGAGGAGGCCCCAGTGGATGCAGCGACAGAGGGTGAAGCTTCACCTGTTATTACCCCTCCAGCTGTGGGGCTTCCAATTTGGGAGCCCCTAGTGGGGAATTGGTCTAGGGTAAAGTACCTCCTAGAGGGGTGGGGCCTTCCCCAGAACTGGGAAAGGGTGGAAACACTGGAAGCTGCAGAATTAGTCCTCCGTGAGTTGGAAGACTTGGAGACCCTAGGGGGCCGTGTAGCAGCTGGCAATGTAGGGTCTCTTTTCATTAAGATGGTGGAAAATGTTATAAAAGAGAAAGAGCATTATTGAGAGGGTTATCAAGGAGAGAGAGGGACTTAGGCAGGAGACACACTTCAGCATCGCTTGGAGGAGCTGGGCAATGACCTATGGGATGCCGTTAAGGAAGAGAGACAGTTACTGAAAAGGCAAGTCATGCTCCTGGAAGATTCCTTAGCAGCCGTGAAGGGGGAGGCAGCAGGGAAAGCCGCGTTGCAGGAGGCCGTGGGGGAGGAGGAGGAAGGAGGGCTGCCTTCAGCCCCAGAGATGGAGGAGCCATGGGGAGAAGAGGAGGAGGCGGGGCCAAGGGCCGGCCACCGCCCGAGGTACCACCCTCTCCTGTACTAAAGGCCCGCCTGGCTGTAATTAAGAAAATAAAAACAAAACAACTACGGGCTCCTCAGGGGGAGGCGCCGCCCCCTCCCCAGGCTGTGGAGCACTCCACGCTCCGTCCCTATACCCAGGATGAGCTGGGGGACATAAGCATCCCGTATAGGCAGAGGCCATCGGAATCTCTGCCTACATGGCTTTTTATGACTCTGGGATATGGGGGTGAAAAACATTGTTGTGTCGGGTACTGAGATGAGTAGAGTGGCTTCCCTGATGACTCACCCTTCCCTCCAGCAGCGGTTGCAAAATGCCCCGTCATGCCTCAGGGAATCAGACACTCCTGGAATGGCTGACAGCTGCCATGAGGGTAGTTTGGACTAATCAGGGTGATTTACCATATTTACCCAGTAGTTGGAAAATTTATGCAGAGCTCCAACAGGTACTGCGGGAATTGGGTAGGAAAAATATCATCTATGATATGGACCCCCAGGGCCCCAATGAGGAGGTGTTCACTGTAGGAATGAGAAATCTGGTGCTGCATACAGCTCCCCAATCTCTCTTTGGGTCCCTAGTGAAAACTCTTGCCCCCCCATATAGGGCCACCCGTAAGTGAGGCAACTCATACTTTAGCAGATCTGAGGGAGGTTGAAACAATAAGGGCATGGAGGGAAGTACGGGCCATGACTGAAAGGAGAGGTACAAAAGGCCCCATGAAGGTCTCGAGCACCCAGATGTGGGTTGATTTGATAAAGGCTAGGGTTGTGAAAGAAAAACTTGATGGGCAGCCCTATAGAATCTTGTTAGAACTGTGGCACCAATTAAAGCCAGAGCAGCAGTTCCATCCACCGAGGTCCAGGACACGGAAACCAGAGTCAAGGCCTCATGCCCGGCCTGTGTCCCTGCAAAACTTCCTGGGAGACAGCACTCAGGATTCGCCTGAGCCCTCACCCCACAGGAGGACGATTGGGCATTGCAGTTCGACTGAGGGGGTGTCAAAGTCCCCACCTTGGGGGACATGGTGGGGACCAGAGGCCACATGTAGAATTAGCAATTCATTGGTCCTCTGTGAATGTACAACAGGAGCTGAGTGTTCTCTGATTCATGGCAACCCTGAGCGTTTCCCGGGACCCCTGCTGTGATAGATGGCTATGGGGGTGAGGCAATTAGAGTGAAGAAAGCCCAAATCACATTGGGGATAGGGCATTTACCCCCAAAGGAGTATACTGTATACATTTCTCCCATCCCTGAATATATTTTGGGGGTAGATATCCTGCAGGGCCTGTGGTTACAGACCACTGCAGGTGAGTTCAGACTGAGGGTAGATGTCGTAAAAGCAGTTCTGAGGGGACAAGCTAAGCACCCACCTGTAGCTTTACCTGTACCTTGGCAGGTAACAAATACTAAGCAGTATAAGTTGCCTGGGGACACAAGGAAATTGGAGAAACTCTACAGGAGTTGGAGAAGGTGGGCATCACAAAGCCCACTTGTAGCCCTTTTAATTCCTTAGTGTGGCCAGTGAAAAAGCCAGACGGCTCCTGGCGTATGACTGGACTACAGGGAATTGAATAAAGTCACACCCCCCTTTGCATGCTGCTGTCCCCTCTGTAGCAGACATTCTCGACACCCTCGGCTATGAGCTGGGAACATATCATTATGTAGTAGACCTTGCTAATGCATTATTTTCTATTGACATAGTACTGGAAAGTCAGGAACAATTCGCCTTCACGTAGGAAGGCCAGTAGTGGACTGTCCTTCCACAGGAATACCTCCACAGTCCCACCATCTGTCACAGACTTGTAGCCCAGGACTTGGCCACATGGAATAAACTGCAGATGGTGCTGTTGTATCACTACATTGATGATGTGCTCACATCTGATTCTCTCTCAGATTCAGAAGGGGCAGTTCCCAGACTGTTACAACATCTACAGGAAAAAGGATGGGCTGTGAACAGTACCAAGGTTCAGGGACCTGGTTTGTCTGTAAATTCTTGGGGGTTGTCTGGTCGGGTAAAACTCAAGTTATTCCTGAAGCAGTCATAGACAAGGTCCAGGCTTTCCCCACCCCTACCACTGTGGCAGAATTACAAGAGTTTTGGGGTCTTTTGGGCTACTGGAGAGTAGTGTTGATCCCACACTTGGCACAAATTCTGAAGCCCTTATACCAGTTGGTATGAAAGGACATCAGGTGGGACTGGAATGACACATGTGCAGCTGCTTTTACTGCTGCCAAGCAGGCAGTCAAGGCCGTGCAGGCCTTGAATGTAATAGACTCATTTAGGCCCTGTGAGCTAGATGTTCATGTAACCGAACATGGTTATGGATGGGGTCTTTGGCAGCGGCTTGAACGGACACACCAACCTATTGGACTGTGCTCACAACTATGGAAAGGAGCAGAGGTTCGGTATGCCTTGACAGAGAAGCAACTGGCTACTATGTACCACACCTTGCTGGCTATGGAGCCCATTGCCAGAACAGCTCTGACCAAGGTAATAACTACCTATACCATCGCCGGGTGGGTGTGAGACTGGACCCAAAGACCATGGAGTGGCATGGCACAGATGCCTACGCTGGCCAAATCGGGCACATATTTACAGCAGCACAGCACCGTTTCTACTAGCCCCTTAAGTGGAGAGCTCCAACACTTACTGGGACCAGTGGGAAGCAGGAAGAACTTGCTTTTGAGCCATTGGTAGGTAAGACTCGTTATCAGGAGGGAAAAGCCCCTATACCTGAAGATGCTGGGTATACAGATTGCTCCAGTCATGGGCAGCCCCCAAAGTGGAGGGCTGTGGCTTTCCATCCTAAGACTGAGACAATATGGATGGAGGACAGAGAGGGGAAGAGCAGTCAGTGGGCTGAGTTGTGGGCAGTATGGCTTGCGATCACCCAGGAGCCTTCCCCCATAGTTGTCTGCACTGACAGCTGGGCCATCTATCGGGGTTTGACCCTGTGGCTACTGACATGGTACATGCCAACTGGACAGTTGGTCACCAGCTCCTTTGGGGACAAGAGTGTAGCAAGACCTATGGGCCTCTGGTCAGACTAAGACTGTTACTGTATATCATGTGACTGGCCATTTGCCTTTGGCATCCCCAGGGATTGATGAAGCAGACACATTGGCCCAGGTGCGCTGGCTACAAGAAAAGCTTGCCTCTGATGTGGCCCAATGGCTGCACCAACATTTGCTGCACACGGGGCGAAAAACAATGTGGGCTGTAGCCTGTAGGTGGGGCTTGCCATTGACCTTTGAAGAAGTCAGCAGAGCCCAGAAGGAGTGCCTTGTGTGCTCTAAGAGGGACTTAGTCCTGCAATAACATGGGACAATTCTAAGGGGGCCAATACCCCTTGTCAGGTGGCAGATAGACTACATTGGGCCTCTGCCCATATCAGAAGAATATCGGTATGTCATGACTTGTGTGGACACAGCTACTGGACTATTGGTTGCTTTTCCTGCACATCGTGCAGATCAGCAAACCACCAAGAGGGACCTGGAGCATCTCTTTGCAGCCTACGGCCAGCCGCAGGTGACTGAGAGCGATCAAGGCACCCACTTTACTGTACATGCATTACAAGGATGGGTGCAACAATTAGGAATAAAGTGGAAATTTCATGTACCGTATAACTCTACTGGGGCAGGCATGATAGAGAGGTACAATGGTTTGTTGAAATCTGGCCTGAAGTCGGACACCAATAGTGTACAGGGCTGGTCAGTTCACCAATGGACAGTACTACGGAACTTGAAGAGAAGCCACATAAAGGAGCTTTGAGCCCTGTGGATATGCTAACACACCTTGCTGCCTCTCCTATACAACTGTATGTGCAAACCAAAGAAGAGTTATTGAAGCCAGGATATGGCCGGCAGAGCAACATCCTGCTGCCAGCCCCTACTGCATTAAGCCCTGGAGACACTGTTGAATGGACACGGCCCTGGACATTTTGACACATGGACCAGCAATGGCTGGCCCTTCTGGCACCTTGCGGAAAAGGCCTGGAAGTTAGCCTTGTGTGTATTCCTGGCATAACAGCAGAGTGGCCCACAAAGATCATGGTGCTGTACCCAAAATGTCCAGGAGCATCTTGCAGGGAAGTTTTGTGTATCTTTATGGCCAGTGCGTGTACCTCCCGTAGCCCTATATATTGACCCATCTGTAACTCCCACAGGGAGGGGGATGAAAGTCTGGTCTACTAGACCAGGAAGGGATCCCATTCCTGCCACTGTCCTATCACAGGACCACTCTCTTCCATGTATCCTACCTGAGGGACAAGATTTGCCTCTGCTGGTGTCATTAAAACATGTATCTTGTCGCTCTTAAGGTTATTTTCTCCTACAGTCCTTGTGGCCTGGATGCGCCCCCTGGCTACGGCTGCGACGTGATGATTGTTCTGAACCCTCAGCTACTGCCTGCCTATGGAATGGGCGAGCTACAAACTTAACCTGCATAGGACTTTGAACCTAGCTGAATCCTCTGGCTTGAGGATTATCATGATTTTATTGCTGTTGCTATTGTATGTCACTAGTCTGGTCACAATGCTTCAGTTTTCTTGCCCAGGGACCACTGAGGAAGAAGAGGAACGAGTAGGTAGTAAGGCGAGATTTCTGGAGGGATGGCCTATGGGTAAAATTGTAATATTTCCAGAATATCTCACCTGGCTTTAGTGCATCTGCACATCAACAGGCGTTCCTCAGACGTGGAGAGTAATTCATCTCCATATCAGTGGGTGACCTGGGTGACCGAGGGCTTATTAGAACCTGCAGGTTATGGGGAGGTCTTGCTTGCTTCCGGCAGATCAGAGAAGAGAAATGGCCCAGACCGCAGTCTGTAAACAATAAGCGAGTTTTAAACTTTATTTCTCCCTTTGACTGATTTCGGTTTTAGAGGTGTTTTGCCCTGGGATTTCCTCTCCCCGGACTTACAGTGGATAACACGTCCTATGGAGCCATGACAATGTCTTCCAATCCTCCTCAAACATCTCAGTTGCAGAACCACCTTAACTGGGAAGAGACAGCGGGTGCAGGGACTCCAGATCTTAATAGGAATTTCACAGGAGGTGCTGGGCTGGAACAGCCAGCTTCCACTTTGTCAAAAAAATATCTCATACAGCTGCCCTTCACAAAGCCCACTCATGAGCTAAACTTGATTTTTCACCTTTATCGGAGCCCTGAAGAAAGAGAATGGAGATCCTTGCCATGGCCGTTGATTGAGACCCCAGCCTGCTCCAAGCCCCCTGTGCCGGCCTACTCAGCTAGTGTCCAGCAGACTGCTGTGCTCTAACCATGTGGCATTGCATCAGGACTTGCTGAAAAGGGTAGATCTTCTGTTATGAGTTCTTATCACAGAATTAATAGCTTAATCAATTAATTAAGGAGGGTGTGAGAGGGAGGAGATTTGGAGGGGACGAATGTTTATGGCATATATCATGGTGATGGTTTCACAGATGTATATTCCAAACCCACTAAGTTGTACACATTAACTGTGTACAGCTTTTGTATGTTGATCATTCCTGAATAAAGTGTTTTGTTTTTTTTTTAAAGAAGGGTTGCTGAGCTCACTATTCAAAGGAACTCAGGGTCAAAGAACACAGAAAGGGAATCCAGTACTCAGCACTGAGAAAGGACAGCAGGGTAACTGAAGGGTTTTGTTTACCTGCACAAATATGTTTTGTTGTGTAACAAGGGAGTAGAATTCACAGTGGCCTTCTTAAGCACTCCTAGTGGTCAACAGTCTGTTTTTCCATTTGTGTGTTTAATGTAAATAACTTTTAAAAAGTCTTCCACTTCCTTTGTGTCAAGAACAGTTATTATGCAACTGTTAGCATAGTTAAAAAAACATTTAATGTCCTTATGGGTTGGGAGAGGCCTGCCAAAGGAAACAGATCTTTAGCAAAGAAAGGGAAAAGTACTTTGGGGGGAAGGGGAAGCAACAAGGGTTTGATTGCTCTCTTAACATTGCTTGTCAAAGAATAATTATGTTGGCATTCACAGGCCCTAACAGTCTTTTAAAAAGTATGCACATAGCAAATAGGATTCCATTTAAATGGAGTGTAGTATGATGAAAAGACTATGGTGTTCTCTGCAGGAACTAATTTCATACTCAGTATGTAAATAATTTAAACAATTGTATGTATGACATATGCAACCCCAACATATATAAATTGTGTTACTTAGGTCAGGTGTAACTCAGAGGCTGTATATTTAATCCTAGGATAAGAATCTCAAGAGAAGACACTCTTGCACCGGTGCTCATGGATCCCACAAACCCCTACCTTTCTCAAAGCTCTGCTGGGGTTAGGAGAATTGGTAGCCAGCCTAGCAAATCCTGTAAAATGAAGGATCCATTTATAGTGTGAATAACCAGCCTCCACCATAAGGATACTTTAAATCTTGAATTTTCACCTTAGTTATATTTCTTAAAATGTGGCTCAGCCAGTAATTGCTACATCGTTATTTGTCAGTTTTCCCCCATTGCCATCCTCCAAAGAGCTATGGAGCATGTTATTTATATTGTTAAGTAATGTTTCTTATTTACAGACAAAGTGAATGAATTACTGTCATTGTTTCCAGTTCTCTTAGAAAAATACTTTCACATTCTGAATGTCATCCAACATAATAGTTTTTTTCCTAAAAAAATATGTCAGTTCCCTTAACTAACAGCCTTCAAATTGGGTTTGAAATTCAGAAATACTACCATGTGTTCCCGGTTACAGTTCTTGACAGTCTTACATTCCATTCCTGAATAAGATGCTGGGCAGTAGAGGGTGCTCTCCACACAGTGGGGCAGGAATTGTTAGAAATGCAACAGATGAGGAGCCTTGCCTCCCGCCAGCAGACAGAAACACAGATGCCTTGTGCCTTTATTGGCTCTTGGCTGCAACGTGCCAATTCATCTGCCTTTAGTCGACCCACTCAGCTGAGCTTTCTTCCCACGGGGAAGGCTGGCAGTCCAAAAGATCCTTTTTGCCAACGCTATTGCTTTCTGAATAAAGTACCTCACAGTTAACAGATTGCCCTCACATGCATTACCTGGCGGACTGTCCTTCCCTGGCAATAGTCCATGGTCTTGGAATGCATGAGATAAAAAGAGCACTGATAACAGTAACCCAATTTTGATGTTTGATGAAGTCTGGAGTTTCGATCCCAGTTGAGCACTTATTTGCAGGCGATCTGGGGACATTACCTACTCTGTGGGCATCCCTGACCCTCACCATAGAAAGGATTATATGGAAAATAAAGTAAGGCAATGTATAAAACACACCCACCATGGGGTGGCCCCTTAAGAAAGGTTAGCTTCTTTTCTCTCCCCCGTAGGCCTTGTGGTGAGGACATACAACAGCAAGAACTAGAAACTCTGGGAAACTTTCTGGGATGCAAACTGGAAAAGGGAATCCAGAAGGGGGAAAGGAATCTCTCCCACCTTCTACAGCCTTTGATCCAGGTCTTGGAGACACATGAAAGGGACTGGCAAGTGCCCGGCTGCCCTCTCCGTGCAGGCCATAGGGAGGCCTTCCTGGAGGAAAAGGAGCGTCAAGGTGAGCTGTCAGACGACGTGTTTATGTCCTCAGTGGATGTGTGTCCTCCAGCTTCCCTTGTGACCAAAGATGCTCCTGAACATACAGCTGTTGTTAGAGCTCACCGTGGAGCCCTCTGGTCAGAGTGTATTTGATGAGAGCAGCAAGGGGTGGCAATGCTCTGAGGGGGCCTGCGGGAGATGAGGGAGGAAGCCATGAGGACTGATAACTAATACCTGCTAATGCCTAACAGGGTGAAGGAAGGGAGGCCCTCCACAAGGAGCACCTGGTGCGTGATAAATGGGAAGTGAGACACATCACTTTTTTAGGAATATGCTGTAAAGAGGTGATCAGGGGTGAGGGCTTGGCCCCCAGCAAAGAACACAGTCCAAACCCAGAGACCAGCTCTTTTCTCAGACACCCAGCTGAACCCAAGGCAGCTGGATCTTTATCAGAAAATTGCAGTTAGAACCAGAATGTTATAGACTGAACTGTGTCCTCCCAAAATTCATATGTTGAAGCCCCAACCCCAGAGTGACTGCATATAGAGGTAGAGCTTTTAAGGGTCATACGGGTGGGCCCCTAATCCGATAGGACTCGTGTCCTTATAAGAAGAGGAATAGATGCCAGAGCTCTCTCTGCACAGAGAGGAAAGGCCATATCAGGACACAAGGAGCAGGTGGCTGCTGTCTCCAAGCCAGGAAGAAAAGCACACCAGAAACAAAGTCTGCGGACACCTTGGTCTCGGACTTCCAGCCTCCAGAACTCAGAGACAGTAAGTCCTGTTGTTTAAGCCACGCACTTTGCATTCTGTTATGGCCACCTTAGAAAACTAATGCACAAAAGATTTCAATGACTTTACCTTCCCTTATATTTTCTTGTCTTGCATCTCACTAAGATATTGCCTGTGCGTGGAAACAGTTACAATGATGATCTAATGCCTTTTTGGTCCCTGTTGAACCTCATTTACCTTGTGGCATTCTCCTCTTCTTTTACTACAAAGGATCACTTAGGAGACCTGGCAGGAAAATGGGTGCCTAAGAAAATAATTGATGTGCTGCAACAAAATAGGGTATTTTCATGTAGCCAACTTGACCATTAGCCTTTCACCATTTTTATCACCAAGTGCTGAACCAGTAGAAGATGCTAGTACGGCTCAGCCTTGGGGTCGGGGTGGGAGATGGGATGCAAGCCGAGGCAGGGCAAGAGGTCTGGGTGTGCTGGGGGCGGTGGGGTATTCACACTACTTGGCAGTTTTCTAAAAGTAGTAATGGATGGGAGGTTTTAGGATCAGGAAATGGGTGGATATGAAAGTGTACAGGCATTCAATGCCATACAGACTGAATGGGGGATCCAGCAAAGGCCTTCCTTTGCAGAGGCTGGCACTGTAATGTCATCTGGGTAACTGATACACAAGGTCTGGAGAGAATGACGAACATGCATACAGATCACATGGGTTTTTGTTTCAGGAAACCTAACCTGGCAGTCAAAGAAGGAAATCCAGGGAAATTCTCAGTGTCTGATGACAGGTGGACTCCTGGCTGGGAGAGTAGTCCAATGCCCTGTGGGAGAAGGTGAAACACTGAGTAAGCAGGACCCTGGTCTAATGCCCTGGGGTTCATCCCTGGTGGAAAACTGGAATGCTGGGTGTGAATAATACTGAGGTTTCCCCCTATGGGCTGGACCAGCAAAACAGGACCAAATGGGACAGCAAATGGGAGGTTGTGGGGACTGCTGAGGCTGTAAGCTTCGTGGTGTTCATGATCCTCTCTGATACTAACACCACAGTTAGAAGGAAGGCTGGCTGGTAGGAAGAAGGGCTGAATCTTTTGGATAATGCCATCAAAGGCCCCATTTTGATGGATCCAGAAAGCAGTGGAAGACAGCTGTGCCTACTAGAGATCCTCATTAACATACACCCCCGGGAGCTGCAAATAGCATAGCAAACAGGAAAGGTCTGGAACTCACTAAATAACGGAGGTATTTGCTAATACAAGCTATGGACTGAATTGTGTCCTCCCAAAATTCTTATGTTGAGGCCCTAACCCCCAGTGTGGCCGTATTTGCAATAAAGAAGTAATTAAGGTTAAATGAGATCATAAGGATGGAGCCTTGACCCAATAGGACTCATGCTCTCATTAGGAGAGACACCAGGGAGCTGGTTGCTCCCCTTGCCGTGAGGGGACACAGCAAGAAGGTAGTCCTGTGCAGGACAGGAAGAGAGGTCTTGCCAGACCCAAATCCACTGGCACCTTCCCAGCCTCTAGAACTGTGTGAAGACAAATTTCTGTTGGTTAAGATACCCAGTCTGTGTTGTTTTTTTTTTGTTGTTATGACAGCCTGAGCTGACTAATACAGTGTACAATAAATATAATACTTTCTCAAGGATAGCTGTAGTCAACTAAAGTTAATCTACCCATGAATAAAAAATTTTTTAAGTTGCTAGTTGCTGGTGAAAGGAAAATTGCAGTCAATTATTTGTTACATTTTACCTTAAATAGATAAGACAGTTTTTCCTCTGAAGGATATTATTTATTTTCCTTTTCCTCATTTTGAAAGTACTTTATTGTTTAAAGGGAAAAAAATTAACTTGTACACATCCCTAGCTATTTCTCAAACAATATTCTCAGAGGTAGAACTACTAAATTGAAGACAATGCACATTTTAAGACTATTTGATAAATATTTCCAGAAGTACCCACCAATGAGGTTGAGCCAATTTATACTCCACAAAGGAGATGAGAATGTCTATCCCAAAGACTCATGCTATCCTTGAGTTTTGTTTTTAAGTTTGTTTTTGGTGTCTCACCTATGCAGACCCTGAGACAAGGATTCAAGTTCAAGAAGCTTATGAGTAATAGAGTATTAGGAGGGACATAGGTAGGAAGTACACAGAAGCCAAGGGAACTAACAGAGTGTGCTACTAAGCCAGCTATCACAGTGGACAGCTGGAGCTTAATCTCGTAGAGAAACTCTGGGTAATGGTGTGAAATGCCTCAGAATTATCGCACCTGGATGGCTCAGGATTATATGCCAACTCCATATAGCCATAATTATATGCCAATTCCAAGAGTCGTTAAGTGAGGGCTGCTTGAAGGGAGGGGGCAGAGGGTCCTCTGTTTAAAAAAACAGTTCTTTAAAAACAAGTTTTCAGGCACAGAGATGGAGGTACTGGCAGTTAGAAGTCCACTGAAGTGTGCTTACACGTTTAGGGATAGCTCCTACCACGGATGGCATCTGCTACATTTTGTCAACCAGAAAGGCAAACAAATTATAGGTCTCTCTCTGTGCAGTGAAGAATTAACCTTTCCCAAACACGGGTCTGGCCTTTGCACTTGGCTACTGGCCAGTGATCGCTTTCAGCCCCTGGAAGGCCCTGCCTGGTAAGAGTGTCTGTTTGCCTGGGGGCTTTGGCCACCTGTCTAATGACGTGGTTTATGATGGGGGCTCTGGGCCATACTGCACCCGTTCCACCTCCAGAGAAACTGGAGACTGCAGGCACTAGTCTGACCTCCTGGGAGAGACAGAGACAGAGCCAGCCACGTGGGCAGTATGTGATGGAGTCCCAATAAAAACTCTGGACGCCAAAGGTTCAGGTGAGCTTCCCTGGTTGGCGATAGTCTGTGTGTCACACTTCGTGGCCAGGAGGTGGTACCACCAATGACTCCATGGGGGGAGGACAACCAGAAGCCCCACGGTTGGACCCCTCCCAGACTCTGCTCTATTTCTCCTCCTTGTGCTGATTATGTTTCCTGTCACTATAATAAAACTGTAATCCTAAGTATAATGCTCTCCTGAGTTCTCTAGTCATTCTGGTGAGTTATCAAAACTGAGGGTGGTCATGACAAGCGCTCTAGGCTTTTCCCTTTTTAAGGATTTTAACTTTGTTTTTGTAAATAGTTACTTGCCTATTAGTTTAGCTTGCGTTAGTTTTACATTACTGTGTAATCAGTTCTATCAATCTTCCCCTTTATCATTCTTGTTTACTTAAAAAGGCCTTTCTCACTACAGAATCATTTAGGCATTTGTTTTTATCTTCTAGCTTCTCACAGTGCCATTTCCCTTCATTTAACTAATTCCATTTGGGATTTGTTTTGTAATATGCTACTAGGTAAAAATTTACTGTTTAGTTGACCCAGCACCATCTTTTGAATAATTGTATTTTCTATATTTATATCGCATGCTAAGTTCCCACATATACTAGAGTTTATATGTTCTCTCTCTGTTCAGTTTGATTTGTATGGCTGTCTTTTTTGAATAACCCTTGTCTTTAGTTTCTGTGACTTATATGACCATACTGCATACATCTTTCCAACTTATTGTTCCTATTTAAAATCTTGCTATTTATTCTTCCTTACTAAAATTATTTATACACCAAGAAAATGCTTTAATCAGAACATAAAAGAAAAACTTAAATCACTTTCTCAATTCCCATCCACCTCCCAAAATAAAATCCTACTAGGGTTTTTCATTGGAATTGCATTAAACTTAAAAATTGATTTGCGGAAAACTGACATATTTCCAAAACTGAATCTTTCCATGCAGAAACATAGTATGTCCCACAGAAAAAATAAATAATTAAAAAAAATTTTTAAGTTGGTGTTCTTCACATACATCCAGCAAGTTTCTTGTTAACTTCAAGGAAATAAGAATTTTTATGGCTCTTAATGCACATTGCTATATTTTCTCCAAAATTTTCACTTCTACCGGCATATAAGATGAAAAATGTTCCCTTGCCAATCTAAGTAGATAAAAAATTATCTCACTATGGATTTAATGTGCACTTTGATTTTTCATGAGGTTGAATGATTCCACATACACTTAGTGGATAGGTATATTTCTTTTTTTGTGAACTCTTTTCTTTTGCCAATTTTCTCTATTAAGTGCTTTGATATACCAGATGCAAGTATTTTTCCCAGTATGTCATTTTTCTCTTAATTTTGTTTATTACATTTTCTGATATGCAGAATTTAGAATTTTTCCATCTGTGTAAATCTATTCTTTATGGTTTCTTCATTTATACCTAGGAAGCCCTAAAATGTAAAGATCCCATAGTATTTGTGCCTATTTTCTTCTACTCATTCTATTTGTTTTATATCTCAGGTTTAAGTTGTAATTCCCTAATCCACATGGGATTTATATTCAGTTTATAGTATAAAGGAAGTAAATATTCGGTTTTATTGTGAAGTTTAAGAGTTGGTTTGTTTGAGTCTATATACTGAACCATAGTCATCTGTTTGGAAGTTATTCTGTGTTGAAGCTATTTGGTGTACTTAGTAATTTTTTAAGTACAGAATTTCTTGGCACACACCCTTCAGTGGAGGAATAAAATGTTCTCATTATGAAAGGAATTGAGGCAATTACAGCTGAAGCCCTCTTGCTAGTGTATCTAACAAGGTACGATTTAGATTAAGGAATGTGAAATATCATTCAACTGCCAGCTGCTGTCCCACTGGGGTTTTTGGGAGTCCTCTGAAAGGCTGCACAGAGTTAGACAGGCTCTTTCCCCAGCACCATCTGTTAAAATGTGCTGCTGCAATCCACCTGGAAGGCCCAATCCTTCATGGGTGCATGGAATTAATTTACAGTCACAGGTTAAGCCTTCTTATAAGAGAGCTGCTCCACCAAGGGAAGCATGACCCTCAGAAATCAGCTGGGTTAGCAGACTTGCTCCAAGGTTTCCAGCAACACACCGTCAACTCAGCAAAGCTAAGGAGCAGGAAAACTTCCCCTGGCATCAAATGCAGCACAATATACAGAACATCAGAGCGAACGTGTGAAAACCTGGGTGGGAGTCCTTGTTCCATCCCCAGTGGTCTGACCTGGAGTAAATCACTTAATGATGTGCAGTTTCCTCTCTTATGAGAGGGGTGAGCTCACAGGGTTGCTGTGAGAACCCAGTGAGAAAATCGACATGAATGTACTGTGTACAATGTAAGGCGCTGGTCAAATATCAGTAGTTTTAAATGATAACATTCCACTTCTCCTGCTGAGGAGGTGGAGGTGGCACCTGCTGTGTTGACCTGATCAGCCTCTCCTGGGGAGACACTGCCTGGACAGTCACCCCCACCTCCCCAGGGGCCATGCCCACCTCTGAACCCACCAAGTCCTGTCTGCAGCACTTCCCAGGGCAGACGTCTACGTGAGCTGAAGCCGAGGGCCTCCGAGAAATTAAACACGGTGTCTAGAGAGGAAAAAGAGGAATAAGACTTTTTGAGCGCCTACCGTGTGGCCAAGAACTGAAAGGTATGCTAGCGAAACAGAGACAGAGACGGTGAGGCCTGCGTTCATCCAGCAAATGTCTCCAGCCAGAGGGTGTTCAGGAGCCTGAGCTCCATTTCCACCCTGGCAGGGTTAGGACTGGGAGAGAATGTGTTATGCAAGTTGGGTGGAATTCATGCAACATCTGTAAACTGATGAAAAAGTTACCTGGCTCAGAGATGTGTTTCTGCAATGTAGACCTCAGCAGTGCACAGGAAACAATTTGCCCCACCTCCTTGTATTCCCCTCAGCGCCCTCCATTCACCTTCTCTCCCTGCCATTTATCAGGAGGTTCTTTCTTCTTCTAGCCTCAGGCCCCAACTTCTCCGCCAGCCACTTTTTAACTGGTTTTTATTTCTTATTGAAAAAAGAAATCAGACACATAGATTTAAAACGTCAAACAATACCAAAGAGTATACAGCAAAATGTAAATCTTCCTGCCAACTTTGGGGTACCCACTGTCTTTTTTTCTTTCCAGAAATTTCCCCTACATAGAAAGAGGCAGAAATTGAGTTTTTAATATCAGAGAGCGGCTTTCACACACTGAAAGGAGCACTGACAGTTTTCTTTCTTTAACTGATATTTACTTTATTAACGTTGTAAACTTAAAAACCTAGCTTAAAAAGTCTTCCATTTAAAACTAGTTAAAAAAGTTTAATACCCTCCTTAAAAGGACTAGATTCAAATTAAAATTGTTCTTTTATTTGCAAGTTGAACAATGTTGGTATAAAAACTAGTTTCACTTTTAGTTTGTTTTACTTGTAGCTTGATTTATATTTCTTCTAGATTTATTGAGATAAAATGGACATACAAACACTGTATAAGATTAAGGCACACAACATAATGACTTGCCACACAGAAATATTGCAAAATGATTACCACAATAAATTTCATTAACATCTGTCACCTCATAAAGTGAACAAAAAATACTTTTTCCCTTCTGATGAGAACTTTTAGGATTTACTCTCTTACAACTTTCAAATATCCATACAGCAGTACTAACTCAAGTCATCATGTTGTATATTATGCCCCTAGTACTTATTTATTGTATAACTGGAAGTTCGTACCTTTTGACCATCTTTACCCATTTCCCCCAACCCGCATTCCCTGTCTCTGGCAGCCACAAATCTGATCTGTTTTTTTTTTTTTAGATTCCACATGTAAGTGAGGTCATATACTATTTGTCTTTTTCTGTCTGGCTTATTTCCCTTAGCATAATGCCCTCAAGGCCCATCCATGTTGTTGCAAATGGCAGGATTTCTTTCTCTCTCTTTTTGGCTGAGTAATATTCCATCGTGCATATGTACCACGTTATCCGTTCATCTGCTGATGGACACTTAGGTTGTTCCAGGCTTGGGCTATTGTAAATAGTGCTATTTAGAAAAATGTTGGTACAATAGTAAGAATTATCTTTATTTTTCAGTTGATTTTTTAAACATTTTAAAATATACTTACAAATACATTACATCTGATCATGCCAACCCCTTCAGGTCCCCGCGTCTCAGAAGCAGAAATCTGTCAAAGCACTTGTACAACTGCTGGAAATCTAAGAAGCAAAATATAAGTGTGAGCGATCGGGTTGTTTTAAACATGTCATCATTACTTATAAATTTGACTTTTTTATATATTTCAAATTAGTATCATGTCTAATTAAAATACTTTAAAACATTTTAAAATCCTAAATCAATATGACTGATCATAATGAAAAACTTTCCAAGCTTCTTAAATAATTAACAAAACATACATAACCACAGACAGCACCAACTTATTCCTAAATGAGTACGGAAGCAGAAATACCATGGGTCTGATTTACTTCACCATCCCTATACTTACTTATTGCACCTTCCCAGGGTGGAAAGTCCTTTATCAAACCAAAGGAGTCGATTTCCCACTTCAGGGGTGGCTAAGGTCATTCAGTCTAGACACAGGACTGAGATTTGGTTGTGGATTCATGTTTTGGTCTAAAATTCTTGACAAGAACCCAGAATCAGGTCTGGGCTCTCCTTTCAGGGGGACCCTACCCGAGTCATGACACAGTCAGACACCGGCACTGAGGAGAAGGGCATAATCAGATCTGTGCTTTCCAAAGATAATTCTGGTTGCTGTGTGGGCCAGATGGGGGCAGGACCACCCCAGCACGGGGAGCAGCTGCTGGCTTGTTCTGCCTCAAGACCACTGACCATGCCCGTGTCTTCCCAAGACCACATTTCATGGCATCAGGTTGGTAGATTAAAATAGGCCACGGTGCGAGTATTTATACCAAGGAAACTTGCCAACACTGCAGACTGGGGCTTCCCTCCCCTCCCGCCTGGGGGCCAGTTCACCAGCACACTGCTGCCTGTGAGTCTTCTACAGTAGACCAGGCAAGAGGGGCGGTGGCTTGATGCAGGGCAGCGAGGGTGGAAGTCAAGGGACGTGGATGGATTTGGAAAGGTATTTTCAGATGGAACTAGCAGATTTGCTGACAGATTGGATACAGGATGGAGTGGTCAGGGAGAAGGGGAGAGAAAAGAATTATCTCCTAGGTTTTGCTGGGGATGTTAAGTGTCAAAGGCAGCATTTTTAGTTTGACTTTGAGACAGAGGGTGTCCTGGACTCAGACAATGAGGTGATTTTAGAACCACACAGTTCTCGATTTTCAGTCATCATGACCTGGGCCCATGCACCCTTCCAGCTCCTCCTGGGCCACCGCCTTCCTCTCTGCCCTAGACTCCAGCCTCACCTGTTACCTTTCAGTTCTGGAACTCTGGGCCTTCTCGAATTCTGTTCCCTCAGCCCAAAGGGTCCTCATCGTGGCTTTCGGCACGGCTGGCTTGTTTCCTCTCTCGGGTCCCTGCTAACAGAGGACACTTCTAACTGCGCCAAGTAAGTCTCCCTCCAACCTACCCTCCCCATTTGTTTCCTTCCAGGTACTTACCACAATTTATAAACATTTGTTTAGATGTCTACTTGTTTGTGTTCTGTACCTTCACCGTAAGCCTTTTAAATCTCTGAGTCCTCACATTGAACACAAGTTTGTTGGTGACCACCTTGGACTTTGCACTGGCACAGAGAGCTTAAAGATCTTAGCCCAACCCAGTCTCATTCTGTATTCTATGCTTCATTACTTAAGAAACTAACCTAACCCTTATAGTTAGCATATAGAATAGATTTATACCAGAACAATGGGACTCCATTTTGTTTTAAAGACTCCATCTTGTTGTTTACTTCTTCTTGGTCAGTTTCCCGCCACAGCTTCCCGCTAAGAGTCCTCAACCAGGTCCGTTGCTTAAGTCAAAGACTACTGTGCATGTGCACAACTCGGTGTGTGATTAGACTGTGTAAGCTACCTCATTATCATAATGGGCAACCAACCAGAAGAAGCCACTCCTTACCACACCCCTTAAGGTGCTATATATTCCCTACCTTTTTTACAAATAAACGAAGCCTTGACAACTTGCTTGGCCTCCGTCTCTCTCTCTCCGTCCCATCCTTTAGGTACAGGGATCCTCCTTGAGACCCACTAATAACCAGCCCCGCGGGCCGGGGCAGGTGGCGCCCAACGTGGGGCCCGAGGCCTGGATCGCCTGACCGGCGCGAGGACTTAGGCGCACAGGGGACACGATAGTCTCGAGGCGCCTGGAGGACGGCGGCCGCCGGCAGATGATTCCGCGATCGGACCGAAAGTGAAAGTGATTCATTTTGGCCATCGCTAGTGTTCGGGCGTTCCGAGTTACCTGTGACGAACGGCCCTAGTAAGGTAAGAGATCGTCCTCGTTCCAGGATGGGTCAAGGATTGTCAAAAGAAGCCTTATTCATAGAAGATGTTAAGACTTGTTTTTCGAGAGAGGGGGATAAAGGTGAAGAAAAAGGACTTAATTACCTTTTTTACTTTTGTGAGTGAGGTCTGCCCTTGGTTTGTGATTGACTCTTCTTCTATTAATGTTAAAAAATGGCGTCGAGTCAGAGAAGACCTTAATACCTTTTATAAAACAAAAGGATCAGATAGAGTTCCTATTCATACCTTTAGCTATTGAAATTTGGTTAACGAACTTTTACAATCACCCCATTACGCTAGTATAATCGCCTCAGCTGAAGACTACATTAAACCTCTGTCTTGGCCGGCCTCCTTAGCATCTCTCCACTCCCAGATTGATAAAAGCCCTTCCCCCTCCGTCATTCTTGTGCCCCCCTCTGACAAAACTCTTGCAGACCTTAGTGCCGGCCCAAAAGAAAAGCCAGACCCTCCTTCCCCCGGCCCTTGTGAGGCCCCATCTAATAAGCTTTACCCTCCCTTTGAAAGCCTAAAATCATCCCTGGAGGGCACAGAACAGCCCACTAAACCTCTCCCTGCTCAGGAGCTGAAGACGGATTTTAACAAAAACCTCCAGAGTCCAGTCTTCTCTTTTCTGGTCCTACATTCAGATAATCCAAATAATGATTCTCTCACCCCCTCAGATGAGGAAGACTTAGAGGAGGAAGCCGCTCAGTACCATAACCCCAGTTGGCCCCCTCAAGTTTCCCAGCCTCCTCCCTACGTTTGTGCTCCGGCTATTGCCTCTGCACCCCCTCTAGGAATTGTCCCTAACCCCACTGTAGTCTTACCCATAGACGCTTTACAAAAACAGGTCGCTGACCTAAATACGTATCTTAATCTCCAGAAGAAAAAGGCTGCCTTAATGTCAGAACTCTCCGCCCTCCAAGACAATTTGCTTCAAATGCACATCACCCCATCCCCCACCCCTACAGTGCCCACGGCAAAAAACAGGATCCAAAACACTATTCAAAAGAGGAAACAGAGGCCAGTTCTAACCTTTCCTGTAATCACCAAACCATATGGGCGTAATCGCCTCTGCTTTATACACACAGTCCCTACAGTACAGAGCCTTTAGTGGCTCCTTTTAGTCAGAACCCAGATAGCTCAGTAGGTAGAGCATCAGACTTTTAATCTGAGGCTCCAAGGTTCAAGTCCCCATATGGGCCTTAACCCAGTTATGTAAACTACTCACCTTTAAAATGTATTCTTGCAAATTGAGATACTTTTAATCAAGTAAGCCAGAAAGAAAGAAGGCAATTGAATATTAGTAACTCAAATCTTTATATCAGTTTGTCTGTGTAGATGTTCTTTTATGAAAACTGTTGCTACTTGTAATCATTATGTCTCAGTCTGTATGTTTGTTTGTCTAAGTGTGTAAATGAAAAATGTTTTTCTACCTCCGGATGGTATTAATGTAAATTAATTTAAAAACAAGCGCTTGTGAAAATTGGGCATTCTAAAACTTCCAAAAAATTCTAATAAAAGATATTAAGCATTAATGCTAATTTAAGTTTATCTGAGATGGACATGTCCTTGTAGTTATCAGTTGCCTGAGTTTGCCTAGAGTCATTTAAGTTGATGTTATCTGTTAAATCTTTCAAAAAGATGCTTAAAGAAATGCTTGACTTTGTCTAATGTCTGGTACGGGTTTTATAGGTGGTCTAGCGTGATTGCTGGGGAGTGTGTGAACGGGTGTGGCAAATGAATATCTTAATAATAATAGTATATTAATGTATAACTATGTATATCTGCAAACAGCCTGAGAATTTTTGTAGTAACCGAAATTCTTAAGAGTTTTGCTTATATGAAGATGTTTTGTTTTGTGCTCAGTGGAGGGTTGTGCTGTAAGGCACGTTTCCAGTAATGATGGGGAGTGCTCGCAGATGTGTCGATCTGAGGAGTGCTGGTGTTGCAGTTTGCGGTGGCCTATTTTTCAGTGTTCATTGAAAGTTGAAATGCCTGATGTTTTGGGTTCTAATTAAAACTGCTTAATATAATAGAGGGGACATCTTTGCTTGCTAAAAAAGATGTGTGTTTTATAAGAGAAAGTATAAGAAATAGGAATTCGTTTTGTTGAAAGTAGTAACTGTTCTAAAGTGCAGCTGTTTATCTGAAGAAGGGGAGCACTGAATGTAAAAAGAAAATTATAGAAACTATAGAAGGGTTGATACAGTCATGTTATATGAAATTAAAGCAATAGTCTCAATATCAAGTACACAAAACTAGAACTTTTTGTTAAAAGAACAAGTTTATTAGTCTGCCTTTAATATTGTAAGATTGCAGAAGGCTTTCTAATTGTTTATCAAAGCAGTTTGTCATTCTTAAAGTCTCAATGAGTTATCTAAGTATTAAAAATATATATATATATAAAATAGTAATATCTTGTTAAAAGGACTGTAAGCTAAGTGTTGTTGACAACTAAGTAACCTGTATTTGCATTTAAGCCTTTTTGTTGTCATTCTGGTTAATACCTGTAATTCTATTTAAGCAAATGCCTTGGGAACTTTCTTTTGACGGCTTTCCAGGATCAAATTCAAAAAAGTACTTTACCTGTAAGTAACTCTGATATTTTCCAGAGGGCCCCTGAAAAATATCAGGAATTTTCTCTTCATTAGAGAAAGTATTTGGCTAATTTGGCTTATTTATCTGATATATAATTGCCTGGAAAGCACTGTCTAAAAGAATGATGCCAAACTTTGTTACTGAATATTTTGTATTGCAAAAGTGTCCAAGTTTCCTTGTGTCATTGTCCAACTACTCCCCCGACTAACCATTTATCAGGAGGAAGATTTCCTTCGCTTCTGGGACCAGCGCAACACCCCAACCCGAAGCAAGAGAGAGCCAATCACCGCAGCCACCATTGCCGGCTTGCGTGGGCTGGGGGTTGCAAGAACAGGGACAGGAATTTCCGCCCTAGTCATAGGAGACCAGAACCTCCACAAACTTAGTGCAGCCATAGACCAAGATATCGCAGAACTGCAAAAAAGCATTTCAGCTCTTTCTGATTCTCTCTCCTCTCTAGCAGAAGTAGTGCTCCTAAACCGCAGAGGGCTAGACCTCCTTTTCCTACAACAAGGTGGGCTCTGCGCAGCTTTGAAAGAAGAATGTTGCTTCTATGCTGACCACTCAGGAGTTGTTCGAAATAGCATGAGGAAAGTGCGAGATAGTTTGGAAAAAAGGAAAAAGGATAGGGAAAAAGATGAAGCCTGGTATAAAAATTGGTTTTCAACCTCACCGTTACTAACAACCCTACTCCCCTCTATTTTAGGACCTGTGATAGGATTCTTCCTTCTAATTTCCTTTGGGCCTTGGGCATTTCGTAAGCTCACGACTTTCGTCAAAAGACAACTTGACGAAGCTCTTAATAAGCCTGTACAGGTCCATTACCACAGGCTAGATCTAGCTGACCAAGAGTCAGACGGAGAAGGTACGCTCCCAACATCATCTGCCACTCCAGGCAACCAACCATCCCCAGAAGACTTTTGCTCGCCCAGAACAGGCCTCGATTTCAATAAACTTAGGCCAAAACCAGGCTGGAGCAATTTGTGGGGAAGAGCCATCCCCTGAGAATGTCATCACTGGAAGAGCTAGGATGGTAGTCAATGACGGGTAAGATCTCCTGAAAGATGGAGACAACCTAAGACAGGCACATCCTCAAGTACAGGGTGACACTTCTCATAAAAAATAAAAGAGGGGGAATATGTTGGTGACCACCTTGGACTTTGCACTGGCACAGAGAGCTTAAAGATCTTAGCCCAACCCAGTCTCATTCTGTATTCTATGCTTCATTACTTAAGAAACTAACCTAACCCTTATAGTTAGCATATAGAATAGATTTATACCAGAACAATGGGACTCCATTTTGTTTTAAAGACTCCATCTTGTTGTTTACTTCTTCTTGGTCAGTTTCCCGCCACAGCTTCCCGCTAAGAGTCCTCAACCAGGTCCGTTGCTTAAGTCAAAGACTACTGTGCATGTGCACAACTCGGTGTGTGATTAGACTGTGTAAGCTACCTCATTATCATAATGGGCAACCAACCAGAAGAAGCCACTCCTTACCACACCCCTTAAGGTGCTATATATTCCCTACCTTTTTTACAAATAAACGAAGCCTTGACAACTTGCTTGGCCTCCGTCTCTCTCTCTCCGTCCCATCCTTTAGGTACAGGGATCCTCCTTGAGACCCACTAATAACCAGCCCCGCGGGCCGGGGCACAAGTTCCTGAATAAATAAGCAAGCACAAGAAGTAGCCTTCCCATGCAGACATCAGAGACTGCTATTGTACAACCTCCACAGCACAGATGTCCACAGAGAAATTGTATTTAGGAAAAGAGTGGAGATTCTGCAAGTAGCTTGTGCACAGTGTGACAGGCGAGGGCTGATCCAGGCTCGCTCGCTCCCCAGTCCAGATCCAGCTAAAGAACAGGGAAGTTCTTACAGTGCAGGTGAAGGCTGAATAAAGGAGATGCACGTTTTTTGTGAATTTTTACATTAACCCAGTGAAGAAGGCAAGAGCAGAGATGGGAAACCTGAAAGGTCAGCATCTTGCCCAAGCTCATGGGGCTAACAAGTGTAAAAACAAATTAAAGTTCAGGTCATCTGCCTCCAAGTTCAGAGTTCTCTGCACTATTTCCATTTAGCACATATCTTTGTGCACCCACTATGTGACAAATGCCATACAAGGGAGATATAAATATGATCCCTGACCTAAAACAGGTTAAAAATGTGCACCTATAAAACAGTTTGAGACTGCTCCCACTATCAGTATAGGCTGAGCTGACAGGCTGTACAAACTCAGAGATAGAGGAGAGCTTGTAGGCTGAGAGGCGGAGAAGCTGTTACAGGTGAATTTGAGCTCTGCAGACCGGCCGGACACCCTCAATGCAGAGGAGTAGACTTGGGTTCACTGTATCCCCTTCCAAGCTCTTCTCCTTGACTTTCACTGATGAAGACATTTCAGAACAAAGAGCCTCTTTTCTAATGAGCAACACACTGTGCACGCAAATATCTGACATTGTTACAGCCAGCAGGACATTTCTGGTCCCAGTTAGTCCATGATCAGTCTTGCATCCTCTTATTTCTTTCCTCTGCTTTGCCATTGTCTACCTGTACCACTCAATTCCTACTGACTCAGTGGCACACACTTTTTTCCTCCAGAATTCCATAACATCCCAGACTAAGACTGCTATTGCTGATGGCAGCTCCCTTCCTTTCTCTTCTATTAGAGGCAACCTGTAGAGTGTGTGGAAGAGGGCACCAGCGTGACTTCCTCTCCCCCACCAAACAAGAGCTTGTAAACAGTTACTCAGACCTACCATCCTCTTAATGGGAAACCCAGTTCTGTCCATTCCTTTTTTTTTTTTATTAAGGTATCATTGACATACACTCGTATGAAGGTTTCACATAAGAAACAATGTGGTTACTACATTCACCCATATTATCAAGTCCCCCCTATGCCATTGCAGTCACTGTCCATCAGCGCAGTAAGATGCCCCCAGTTCCGTCCATTCTTAACTCCCCCTTGCTTGGAGATGAGGCTGTTCTCCTAGACCAGACCAGACAGGACTGTCAGACGACAGAAGCTTCAACCACACTATAAATTTCATCCCCGTGAAGCCTCCCATTGAAGTATCTTTTCTCAATGTAGTTGTTTACATTGTGTGCTCCTCATACCAAATCCTCAATAGACTAAAAAGATTTATTTTTAAATAAATTGTTGTTTCCAGGTGGAACCTACAGACATTGTGGAATGAAGGCATTTTAAATCTCCTTAAAATAATGTCATTTGTCAGACTTTAAATCCTTCATACCAAAACACAGGCTAGATTTATATAATCCAGCATAAACTACTAAAATCTTAAATTCAAAGTAATTTCGCCACAAGGTAAAGAATATCATTGCCAGAAATAAACAACAAGACGGAAAATAAGAATAAAAGCTACTTCTCAGCTTGATGCTAAACCCTTAGAGTGCTAGGCAGGGCAGGGCTGACTCACTCCTCTGGCGCCCTTTGGGCCAAACAAACCGGAGCAGCTGGACTCCAGCCCCCCACCGGGCAGGCCCCCTCGGGCGCTCCACCATCCACCTTCTCCCCCGCCCGCCCTTTCCATGTTTTTCCTCTCCACACAATTCCTTCTCTTCTCTTCCTTTCTGTCTTTTCCATCCTGTTCCTCTTCTCTCTTTCCTTTTCCCATTCTTCTACCTCATTTCCTGCCCTCCCCTACATCTCCCATCTGTTGTCATTCAAGTAAAAATACTGCCATGCAGTAAAGTCAAGGCTATATAATTAAGCCCAAAGATAAACTGTCATTACTTGTTTTGAGAACTCTTAGTTTTAACTTCTAAAGTGGGTGCTCCAAACATTTTTCATCTTTCACTCTAGAATAAAAATGTGCTTTTATTATGTGTGGGTGTGTGTGGATGTGTGTTTGTTTTTGTGCCTACGTGTGTTCATGAAGTTCCCCCCTTGGGGTTAGTGGGCCTTGAAAGGAAAAAGGGTGCCTCCTCCAGGATGGGATGGCTTTGGGCCAGCCTCCTCAAATCTGCTGTAATACAGTGATCTCTTCTGGGTGGCCCGCTAACTGTAGAGAGCATCCTGAGGATGCTGGTGAGTTCTTACCATTTGCTGAAACTGCCTCCATCTTCCACGGGAAGCAGCCCCAAAAAGACAGATCAAGATGCTGGGCTTCCCAATTGCTCCAAAGTAGGCCTGGAGACTGAACTGTGTGCAGCGGCCTGGCAAATTCAGGAAAAAGAGAAAGCCAGTGGTATGCTCATAATATTTACCAAGAGGGTCTCGGAGCACGGAGTGTGGAGAGAGGGTAATCTCTGCGTTGTAGCATTTGCTGATTTCTGTGGTGTAAATGCTCCTACCATGACCGATTTCAAGTCATCAAAGTGACATCACTGAACACTGAGCTGCGAGTGGAGGCACAGAAGCCCACCGCCGTATAGCACTTCCACCATGCCATTATGGGGGATGTAAATGACATCGAGACAGTAATAGTAAAATGGGGCAAAAGAATCAGAAAGTGATAATTCTGAGTATTTTTACCTTTGTTTATAGTATGATTTATGTGCAAGTATATGCAATTTAATTTTCAATAATGGCTACATTCAACAATCAGCTTGCAAAATTTCTGAAAATTTAACATTCTGTTCTCAGAAACTGTTACAAGCCAGCTCCCAAATACTCCCTGAGGAGAGTCGCCACCTGTCATCCAGCCATACGGGAAAGGCCGGCTGCTCAGATCAAACAGGATTTAAATGATAACAGAATGGAAGGAGGCCCTTTTTTACAAATATGAAGGAAAACCGGCATGCCACTAAGGTCTCCTTGGTGTTGGCATCTGTGTACAGACTGCACTTCTTCAGCCAGAATACCTTCTCAAACCCCGCATCTGCCTCCAGCTTGGCCTCCCTTGGCCGTCACTTCCATGCAGGCCTCCACGCGGCCCCTCTCCAGCTCACCTCTGGGGACACCTTAAGCACTGACTGAAGCACTGTCCCCCGAGCACTCATCTTCCTAGCCTCCGTCGCCCAGCTGTCTTCCCCTGCTGAGAAGCCCCTTTGCCTTCCTCTCTTTCCAGGCCCCGCCCACATTTCAGGACCGAGCCCCGATCCTACCTTTCCTGGAGATCTTCTCCAGCTTTGCCGCCTCCGGATCTGGGCTCCCATGGCTCTGGTTAACTGCCTGTCTTTTAATCTGCACTCTGTGTGTTTGCACCCACCATGTATTTTCTTCCCAACCAGACTTTTAGTTCCTGAAGCAGGGGAGCCGCCACTTCAGCTCCTGCTGCTGGCTTTTCATCAGTACCCAGCTCAGCTTCCTCCATCATGGTTTTGGACACTTACTAAGAGCTCAGTAAATGCCTTCTGAGGAGAGTGAACGGGCATAACAGACGCAACCTCTTCTCTAAAATGGGCAGTATGACAAGACAAGAAAGACTTGGTCAGTTGTATTTCCAGCTTTAACCCTAACTAATCATCAGATAGCTGATTCACCAATAAAGTAAAGGATTACACTCAAGGCCAGTTACATTATATATTCTATTCTATTCTATTCTACTGCATTATTATATTATATAATTATATTCAGCCAGTGTTTACCACTACTACCAGATGGTAAATAGGTAAATACCTGGTACCCCAAGTCCCCTACCCAGTGCCTCCACCCTGCCCATGGTGTGCCTTAGACCTTTGCACAACGCAGCAGCCAAAGGTATTTTTTTTTTTTTTTTTTTTTTGGTATTTTAAATGTACCCAAGATTTGTTTTATTTAGGTATGGAAAGAACAACAGATCAGGGGATGCTTCCCACTAAAAAGATAGTTTGTTACTAGCAATTCTGAACCCAAGGGGCATATGCCATACTGCCTCCATCTGTGCAGGGAAGCATCCAGAGTTGATCAGGAGGCAGGAGTGAGAGGAAAGCATGGGAAAGACAGGGTAAGCATTGAGCAGGCTTAGGATTCAAAAGTTTTCTCTTTTTGCTCTCTCCACTTAGCACCAGGAGAGGTGCTGTTTCCAGGGCCTAGGTAGCAGCACAGGCACCTGAGCCTTCAAGAGAACCTCCACCTATCTGGCCAGGGCACCAAGAATAGGGGGCCCTGCAGATGGGTGAATGTGGGGGAATCCTGGAGAGAAGTGGGTTAGAGAAAAAGTGAGAGGGACAAAAGCCTTTATCCTGGTTTTCACAGAAAGGAATGGGAAAGGCAGGGTGAGCTGCTGAGCGGGCTTAGGATTCAATAGTTTGAGCGACTGCAGTGGGCTCTGGGCCAGTCCGCTACAGGAGTGGACCCTAGCTGGCCAGTGCGTAGCCCTGGGGTGATCTAAGACTGGGGATAGGGCCCCACATAATAGAAGCCTGATAGAAAGAGGTGAATCACAGGTGTGGGAGGAGAAGAAAAGAAGAAATCAGAGACTTAGTTAAGTGGATAGAGAAGAAAGAAGATTGCTAATGAAGAGCCTAAGTGACAGATGGTGGTCGTGGCTGCATACTTGCATTCCAGTGCCAAACTGGAGTTGCAATTAACTGGTCAGCTTCAAAGTGAAGTTCTTGAATTTTACTACTCCTAAACAAGCTTTACCTAATTAGCCAACATGCAAAAACCCAACTAAAATACCTAAGGTAACAAGTGTACTTTTTTAAAAAAATAGCCATAAAAATAGTTCCCAGAATGCAAGGACAGAGTAGGTGTCAGTCACTGCACTGTGGCAAGGACAGCTGAGGCAGAAATGAAGAAAGGATGCAGAAGGCTGTGCAGTCTACAGTCAGTTCACTGATGCCCGTCTCTTCTGCTGATTACAACCAAGTGTGCTGGACAAGATACAAAAAGCAACAACTGAAGGAATCTGAAAAGTAAGAAACCCACTCAGATTAAGGAGGGGAGTCAAAAGCTGAAAAAGCAAGTTGCACAGGGGTCGGTCCTCATTGCACTTCCTGTTTTCTCACATTCTTGAGCCAAAGGCAGTCATGGTGGTGCAGACAGCTAATACCTCAAGAAAAATGACTCTGTCTGGAAGAAGACTGAGAAAAGAGACCCCTTGAGCTACAGAAGATGGGCAAGAGTCTTGTTTTTTCTCTGAGTATGTGTGTGTGTGTGTTTGTGTCCCTTCTCTCAGAGTTGGCCAAGGGTGGTACCCTCGCAGGGCCAGCCAGGTGGCAAGTGGCAAGTTCAGCTAATATCGCAATAGAAACTTTGTCCTCTGGTGAAACAAACAGAAAAGGGCTCTTGTGACCCAAAGAGAATTGGAGTAAGTCACTGGGTAAGTTTCCTCTTTTTTCTCTCTCCACTTAACACCAAGAGAGGTCCTGTTTCCAGGACCTATGTAGTGGCCCAGGCATCCGAGACTTTGAGAGAACCCCCACCTATCTGGCCAGAGGACCAAGAATAGGGGGCCCTCCAGGTGGGTGAATGTAGGGGAGTCCTGGACAGAATTGGGTTAGAGAAAAGGCTCTGATTCTGTATAAAAACTGGCAAGAAGCCCAGGCTTAATCTTCAGCTGTGCATGCATGGAACATAGTCAATACTGCCTAGCAAAGGTTCCAAAAATTAAGTTGAAATTAGAACCGTCTCCCACAGAATATAGTATATAGATGTACATATATATATGTGTGCATACATCATATGTGTGTATATACATATATTCTATCATGTATATATATGGTAGAATATAGCCAGGCATCCTAAAGCAAAACAACTGGGTTACTTGTAAAATAATCGAACAATTCTATATTCTCTGGAGGATTTTAATGGGAACCAAATTCAATATTCCAAGTATCAGGATTTACTCAACACAAAAAGAACCAAGAAAAGATGACAAATTTGGAAGGGAGGGGCAGTCAACAAATGCTACCCACTCAGATGACCAAGAATAATCAGACATAGACTTTAAAGCAACTATTATAACTATGTGACATAAAGTACAGGTTAACACTCTTGAACAAAAGGAAAAATCAGAAAATGAGCAGAGAAATAGAAACAGTAAAAAAAAAAAGACTATCTTACAAAACAAACATATGCTTAACATATGATCTGCAGTTGCACTCCCTGGCATCCACCCAAGTGAGCTGAGAGCACGTCCACACAAAATCCTGCACAAAAGCATAACTGCCAAATTAGAAGCAACCAAGATGTCCTTCAGTATGTGAATGGATACACAGACTGTGGTACATTCACACAGTGGATTATTATGCAGCACTACAAAGAAAAAAGCTATAAGTCATGAAAAGATAAGGAAGAAACTTCAATGCATATTTCTAATTGAAAGAAGCCAATATGAAAAGGCTACACACCCTGTGATTCCAGCTATATGACATCCTGGAAAAGGCAAAACTACGGAGGTGTTAGGGGAGCGTTGTGTATTTTCCTCGGTCCATGTCCCTGCCACAACAAAGAATCGAAGGGCAGAGCCACAGTAGTGAAGCAGAGTAAACGTGTTACTTAGAGAGAAAAGGTGCAGCAGGCCACCTCAGCGAGGAGAGGCGTCCTGAAAGGTTGGAGAGAGGAAGTTTAAGATGAAAAGATTACACATTTAGAAAGTGTGGGCGACCTCAGAGAGAGGAGCACCCTGAAAGGTTGGGGGTCCCCCCTTTTAAGGATTTTTCAGGAATGTGTCCAAGGGCTGGGGGTGGAGAGTTGTGAAGTGGTCTCTGAATATTTAAAATTAACTTAATACAAGAAATTTGCTGCTCTGATTTCTCCCTGAGATATTGGCATCTTGGTCTGGAAGCATCTCAAACAAGACCACCTGCCCAGCCTCCAACGTGGGCAGAGCTATTTTCTGTTTGCTAAAAGGTTAAGAATCTTACTTCTTAACTTCCTGGGTTTTTAAAATGCAATTTTATCTTTAAGATGAATCCTTCCTTCCTTTTACTATGTTGTTTACAGCTGGGCCTGCATGCTAAATTAGTTGCCCAGGTTGCAAATTACTTGATTAGGGCTGAAGGAGGAAAAACAGCATATAGGCAAAGTTAAAAAAATAAGCTGGGCCTGCATGACTAACATAATAAAGACATGGGCTATGCTGGGGTACCCTCCTTTATCCAGGGAATATTCAAACATTCCAGGTCAAGTTACTCCTGGCTTTTTGAGCTTTAGCTGATTAACTCGTTAACTCTGGGTCTTTTTTTGGTGGGCTTTCCTGGCCTTCTTCTCTTTCCATCCCACTCATATCTATTTTCCTGCCTAACATAGGCAATAAAAAGATCAGTGGTTGCCAGGGTTTAGACAAGAGAAGAGGATGAATAAGTGGGGCCAAAGAATTTTTAGGGTAGTGAAATTATTCAGTATGAAACTAGAATGGTGGATACATGGCATTATGCATTTGTCAAAACCTATGGAATGTACACCACCAAGAGTGAGTTTGCGAGGTGGCAGAACACAGGTCAATATACAAAAGTTGATCTTATTTCTATATACTGGAAATGAGCACTGACATTTGAAGTTAAAAAGAATACCATCTACAATAGTACCAAAAATAAAGTACTTAACAAAGTATGTGCAGAATTTGTCCACTAAAAACTACAAAAGACAGATGGGAAAAGCCAAAGAAAATATAAATAAATAAATGCAGAGACATAGAATAGTCATGGATTGGAAAACTCAATATTAAGATGTCAATTCTGTAAGGTCAATGCAATCCAAACCAAAATTCCACAGGATTTTTAATAGTGGCAGACAAGCTGATCCAAAATTTTATATGGAAGGACAAAGCCAACAAAAAGGAAAAAAAGAAAGAGTACAAGGTTGGAGGTCCCATACTACCTAACTTTAAGACATAAAGGACTCAAGACAGTGTGGTATTGGCAAAATAATAGGACTATAGATCAATGAAATAGAATTTAGAGTCCAGAAATAAACACTTGTGTTTATGGTCAATTGTGTTTTCACAAAGCTACAAAAGCAATTCAATGGAAATATTATGACATCTTTATTATAAATAAATAAATATTCTTTAATGAAGAAAATTATGGTATTTTTAACATTTGGACATTCAGATGCAAACAAATGCATACATATATACATGTAAAAGAAACAGAGGCCTTGACCTATACCTCACACCTTATACAAAATCAACTCAAAACGGATCACAGACCTAATGAAAAACTAAAGCTAATAAAACTAGGGAAAAAAGTGGCTTGCTCTTCTGTATCTGAGGAGTCTTTCCTTCCCCACAAAATCCCTGCAATTACCTAACCTGGGGTGCAAACTTCACAAAAGACAGGATGCCTGTGGGTAAAACTGCAATATTTCCAGAATCTCCAGCCTGGCCTTAGCGTATCTCCATATCAATAGGTATTTCCAAGGGATGGGGAGAAGTAGCCATCTCCATATCAATAGGTAATTCCAAGCGCGAGGGAGGGCTTATTTTTACCTGAGAGGTTGGGTGGGGTCTCTTCTTCTGCAGCCAGGTTGCAAGAAACCTGGGCAAGCAGAAGTGGATGACTGCTTATAAGAAATAAACAGGTTTCTCCCACTTTATTTCTCCCTTTGACTGAAAATACCTTTCAAAAATACCTTTGCTCCGGGATTTGTCCTCCAGAGTTACAATGCCCATCTTCCTTAAAACCTACCCCAACCACTTATTGCCGTTAAACCCACAATTGGGGTTAAATTTCAACATGTTCTGGTGGCCTGGAAGTGGCAGCTTTTCGCTAAGGATAACTGGGGCTGAGTCCCGGTTCCCAGATTTGCCTCTTCTTCCAGGGACTACTCACTACTTGCTCTGCAGTGTGAGTATAAATGTGCATGTCTTCAATAACAGTTATGAAACAGCCTGAGGTACACAGCTTCCACCTCTGACCCTGTTTATCTTCAGAGGTTGTTTCCTCCTTGACCCACGTCTGGCTCCAATTTAGGAAATATAAAACAAAGCCCAGTTTGGAAAGGAAGGTGGAAGTGTTGTTCTCACAGAATTTGTCCGCCTGACCGCTGACATACCCAGCCTAGCTTCTTGGTTTTTATTCATTGTGATGAGTAAATATTTATTAAGTAATCACAACAGATTTACTGGGCAAGTAAAACAGATCATGTGCTATGCAGCCATGAGAAAATACAAAGCCAGAGTCCCCACCCATCAAAGTCCATTCTAGATGAGATTAAACACATGCCTTTGTTTTCACAGACTGTGCTTACTAGGTGGTTCTAACTCCCCACTGGGGCACATACCCGTGTGACTGCATTTTCTAGTCTCCACATGGGCAAGGTGGTTGGGCAGAGAGAATACCCTAAAACTCAGTTTCTGAGGGAAGTACGGGTTGTACTTAAACTGGAGGAGGACGAAGACAGATGGAATCTGAAAAAGCAGATGGTTAGGGCTTAGAGTCCAACCCCACAGAATTGATCTCATCAGGAAGTTAGTTGCCTCCAGTTGTCCCACAAGCAGTATTGTTAGTGAGGCCGTGTTTGCTCTAACAACTACTCAGATCTTGCTGATCTGAGTCAGCTGTATCTTATCAGGCAACAAATTATTTTTATTGAAGTGTAATTGACATGCAATATCCTATTCATTTTAGGTGTACATCATAGTGATTCACTGTCTTTATGTTAAAAATGATCCCCATGATGTCTAGTCACCATCTGTCACCATACAGTTATTCCAATATTATTGACTATATCCCCTAAGGATGTACATTACATCCCCGTGACTTACTAATAACTGTAAGCTTGTACCTCAATCACCTTCACCTATTTGGCCCATCCCCAACCCCTCCCCTCTCTGGCAACCACCAGTTTGTTTCCTGTATCTATGAGTCTGTTTGTTTTACTTTGTCTGTTTATTTGGGTTTTTATTTTAGGTTCCACATGTAAGTGAAATCATGGTATTTGTCTTTGATTTAGTTCACTTAGAATAATACCTCCTACGTCCATCCACATTGTCACAAATGGCAAGATTTTATTGTTTCCCATGGCTAAGTAATATTCTATTATATATATTATATACATTATACTATATTATATATAGATCTCCAGTATCTATATCTATATATCACATCTCTTTTATACATTCATTTATTGATGGACACTTAAATTGCTTCCATTTCTTGGCTATTGTAAATAGTGCTGAACATAGGGATCTCTTCAAATTGGTGTTTTCATTTTATTCAGATAATTAGAAGTGAAATTATTGGATTGAATAATAGTTCTATTTTTAATTTTCTAAGTTAGCTCCATACTGTTTTCCATAATGGCTGCACCAATCTACATTCCCACCAATAGTGTACAAGGGTTGTGTTTTCGCTACATCCTCACCAACACTTGTTGTTTCTTATCTTTTTGATAATAGTCATCTAAGTGGTATGAGGTGATATCTCACTGTGGTTTTGATTTGCATTCCCCTGGTGATTTGTGATGTTGAACATCTGTTCATGTGTCTGTTGGCCATCTGTATGTCTTCTTTGAAAAATGTCTATTCAGCTCCTCTGCCCATTTTTTAATCAAATTGCTTGTTTTTTTTGTTATTGAGTTGTGTGAGTTCTTTATATATTTTGAATAGTAACCCTTTATTGGATGTATGATTTGCAAATATATTCTTGCATTCAGTAAGTTGCCTTTTTGTTTTGTTGTTTGTTTCCTTTGTGTGCAAAAGCATTTTAGTTTGATGTAATCCCATTTTTATTTTAGCTTTTGTTGCCCTTGCCAGGCAGCAAATAATTTATTATGTGCTTGAATAATAATTGTCTTGCAAATGAGCTTCAGCTCAGGCAAGTTCGCTATAGATTCACTGTGACCAAAGAAATTTACAGCAAAGGATTCTTGGAGTGAAAAGGTTATACCCAACTTTATTTCCAGGTGGCAGGTCAGTCACTAAAATCCTGTTCACTCAGAGCGAGTCTGTGTTATCACTGCTGCTTCAGATGCAGCAAGCCGGTCCCTGCCTCTGGGCCCCTCTGTCTGCACAGCCGTCCTCTGGGCCTCTCTGCACAGTCGTCCTGCACAGACGTCTTCTGGGCCTCTCTGTAGAGCCGACCCGCACAGCCGTCCCCCGGGCCTCTGTCCTAAGCGCTGCCACCACTCCGCCCTCTGCTTTGCTCTCCTACAGCCTTGCAGCCCCGCCACCCAGTTTCTGGGCAGGGCCCTGGGCGGAACTCTTTATATTAACACAATAATGGCTTATTGCCTAAAGGTATGGAAGCGGCAGCATAGCAACAGGCCAGTCACATCAGGTGGTTTAAGTTCAGCGAGGATCCTGAACCCCACTTTCCCCACAATAATGTAAAAGAAAAAATGGATGGGAAAGAAGTAATGTTTAGAGGAAACTGGATGACAAGGGGGATGCAAAAATAGAGAAGAGGTACAGAAAAAGAGCATTACACTATAAGCTCCTTGAGGCCTTCCACCAGCACCTTGTACAAGGCCTTGCAAACAGAGAGGCAAATGCTTGGTCAATGGATAAATCAATGAATGAAGAGGAAAACGGAGAAAAACAAGATATATGTATACCTAACTTTGTAAATGGTTTTAAATATATGAAATAAATCATTCTCTTTAAATATTAAGTAAATCTGCCTTTAAATAAAAAGGCAACACCAATGATATTCTTTCCCAGTTCCTCTAATCAGAAGTATATACTTTTGACTGTGTATCCTCTACTAGAGACGAGTCAGCCACATATTTACCTCCCTTTCTGGCCAGGATATTGATCCCAGAGATAGAGCCATAGGACACAGCAAAGTTAACAGGTGCCCATCAGGCCTGAACCCATGGTTTGGTTTTCACTGGAATTATACTCTCGACTAACATGACATGGGAATAAAGGCTGAATGCTTATTGACCACAACTGACTACATTCCCACACGGGTACACAAAAAAACCCAGAGGTGTAAGATTAAATTCTGGGCTTCCAACCCACGAATCAACATTTCACAAACAGCTTCTATTGTTAACTGCAAAATAAACCTATCTCCCAAGGGGACTCTTGGGAAAGACTGTCACTGACTCGATAATACATGTAAATACTTTGTAATTGTCAAGCTCACTGTAAAGTGAAAGAATTTAGTTCAAGGACACTGGAGCTCAGTATCTATGCACATGGACTATAACAAGCCTACACTCCTTCTCCTTGGAACACAGAGCTCTTCCCTTCCAACAGCTGAATCACGGCCATTTGCTGAAGATGACATGGGGCTCAGAAAGTTCAGGACAACAAATCTGAGAGAAAGATAAACTGCCTCTGCCAAATGCCCCACTCCTCCCACCCAAGATTTATATGCCACCTAAGTACCATGTATATGGTCTGAAAACTAAGTAAGGAGACAATGCGTCAGGTCCAGAATTAAACAATAGTCACCAAAGATAAGTTTATTTAAACAGAATTCTTCTATTTAAGGGCCTGGAAATTACCTCTCAGCTTTTCTTTTTGAAACCATGGTGTTGAAAGACACTGGTTGAGAATCTGGAGCCTAATGTTTATTGAGGTTATCTTGGCCCGTGAACACTCTGCTGAGCAAGTGGTGACTCCCCTTGGAAGGGACAAATTTGGGAACCTGGGCTCAACACCAGTAATACTCAGAGACCTGCTGCTCCTTCCTGGCCACTGGAACATGCTGAAAGTGAACCCTAGTTATGGGTCTAATGGCAATAACGGGTGTCTGGGGTAAGTTTTAAGGAGATGGGCATCCTCTCTGTGAGGCAGCTGCTCCAGGTGAGGTTTTACAGGGGTTTTGAGGGAAAAAGACTCCTCAGATACAGAACGGCAGGCGAGGGAAACGCAAAGTGACTCAGAGTCTCAGGTGCATTAGAGTCTACCCAGAACTCCCAATTTTAAGTTTTAGGATCTCTTTCCTTTCTGAGGAATAACCTAACTTTCACATGGGAAACTTGACAAGGCTGTGAATTCAAATGGATGTTGTAATTCTTCAACCTGCCACTACAAGAAATAAAAAATTCTTTTAGGGCTGCTGTGGAAGCTCTCTGGTTCTCAGACCAAGAATTGAACCAAGAGCTTAAGGACCTGAGATTTTAATTTTCTTTCTGAAACCACTCCACTATACTCAGAAATGTCCATCCTACACCATGGTCCATGGTCCTGTTTATTATTATTATTATTATTATTATTATTATTATTATTATTATTCTGAAACAAACTTTAAATAACCTCTAAACTAGGACAAAATTATTTTCCATTTTCCTTAACAAAAACACATCTTCACACCTTATATCTTTTTTGTTTTTTACCAAAAACATATCCTACTTTACTGGTATATTTTGCATACAGTTTTTCCTTATTATTTCTAGTACTTTTAGTTACATATACTGATTAGAATTTTTAACTCTTAGTAACCTTAATTTTCAGTGAAAATTAGGACGCAGGTAATTTGAATTGCTTGTCACATACCACCATTCTGTAGTAGATTGGTACATTTATAAATAAATAATTTCACAATTTCTAGAAGCAGATGCCTTTTTATAGACAATTTTATTTTAGTGTGGGAAGAATATGTTAACAGACCTAAGTATCTTTTGTCTCTCTGCAATAAGCCAAAAGTAGATAAACCTAAATTTATGTTTATCATTTAATGTTTCAGTATTTTATCTTATTTGGAAATGATATAAATAGCCAATGAATATTCATCATTTAATTTGACTTAGTATAACTTTTAGGATTCAAGTTACCAAAAAGATTTTGTGAAGTATTCTTAAACAGACCTATTTTATAAAACATAGCCATTATTGAAAAGTTCATTTGTAAACTTTTATTCCAGTTACATTTATTTAATTCACTTGTTCTTAACAATTGTTTAGATTAGTCATGACACTTTTAATGGATATTAGACAGTCATAATCTTATTTTTCTCACTAATAATTTTTGTCATATATATATATATGGCAAATATCAAACAAAAGCAAGGCATCTAAAAAGGCTTGTAGCTTAGAGATCTTTTTTTTTTTACTTCTGTGCTTGATAAACATTAAGCAGGTTATTTCTATTATATGTTTATTCTTAGGATAAATTCATAATCTTATAATCTTAAATATCTAATAGACAAGGTAAGATCATTTCACTAGGCCTAATTTATATAAGCACTTATTTCTTCAAGCCAATTAAATAGAACTCTTTTACGAGTTACTTTTAGCACTATCATCCAGAGATGGAAAAGTATCATATATATATAACACATATACAGACATAAAAAAATACCAACAAACAAACAGAAATCTTACAGCTTTCATTTGAAAATTTTAACCATGAGACAGATATGATAACACAAACTCACTAGTATATAAAAGAACAGTTGGATCCAAACTGTGTTTCTGTAAGAAGGAGCAACTTAAGGTTGCTGTGTTTCTGGAAGAACAAACAAGTTAAGGTTACCCATTCAGATCACTAAAGTTTTACTAATGGTTGTGAAGATTTGGGATTTATATTTGCCATTGACAGATAATCTTATGGATGCTATGGACTAGATTTTGGACAAAGGAGTTTTCATAGAATTCTTTTTAGCTTCTTTCTCCTTTTTTTTTTTTTTGGTATACGGTCTCTGGTAAGGGTCCAACTTCATTCTTTTGCATGTGGGTATCCAGTTTTCCCAGTATCACTCATTGGAGAGACTGTCTTTCCTCATTATGTGGCATGGGCACTGTTGTCACAGACTATTTGACCATATGCATAAAGGTTTATTTCTAGGCTGACTGTTATGTTCCATTGGTTCATATGTCTTTCTTTATGACAATACCACACTACTCTTATAACCATAGCTTTGTAATATATTTTAAAATAAAAATGTAGGACCCTCCAACTTTGTCTTTTTTACAATTACTTTGGCTACCAGAGTCCCTTGGTATTCCATATGAATCTTAGGATGGGTTTTTCTATTTCTGCAAAAAATAACTGGTATTTTTATAGCAATTGCATTCAATCTATAGACTGCTTTGAGTAGTATTGACATTTTAATAATATTAAGTTTCCTAATCCAGGAACATGGGATGCCTTTCAATTAATTTGTGTCTTCTTTAATTTCTCTTAGCAACATTTTATATTTTTCAGTGTACATGCTTTAAATTCTAAATACAAAATTCCAACAGGTCACTCACAATAAAATTACTTAAGTTCTGTTACTTTAGCTTTATAATCACTGGGCCATTGTTGTTTACCTCAAATCTACTGTTTAAATGCAAGGCTTATCACCTCAGGTTTTGGAGACAAAAATTGCACTGGATGACAGCTTGAAACACAACCAACTCACTCTTGAAAAGAATGAGGTCCACATATATAGAGAGATGACCATATAATGGCAAATTCTCCAAATTAACTTCTTTGTAGAATACTTCTTTTTTAACTAAAAAATAAATAACTAAAATATGCTTATCTGGAGCTATCATATATATCATTAAAAACTCCCTGGTAACTGCAGCAATTGTGTACAATTTAGACCAACATCAAGATTTTTCTGGGAGGAATATTTCATCACTAACATTGCTTAGGAGTGCCAGGTGTTGGTGATAATAACAAGCAGGCTATTATTATCATCATCATCATTATAAATTCTCAGAAAATGCATAGCTTGATTGCCTGTACCTGGGTAGGGCTTCTCCCACCACCCACAATTAGTTCACCCCTAGTGCTACATCTCAAAGAGTTTGAGTTTGGAAGCTAGTAGGCTGTAAGTATCCAGTATAGCTTTCATGACTAGGTGGGTTATCTTGCACCCATCTGCATCAGTCATCTGCTGTACTGCTTCTAGAATTCTTACTGCTCTCCACTCTTCTGGCTGTCTCATTGCTTCCGCTACCTTACCTGACCATCTTTCAGCTTCTATCCCTACTGTGAACTGTTGACTGAATCTGTTGCCTTGCATTCCAGTTGCCGAGAGAGGATCTAATAATATGGCACTTGAGCCAGTGTTAGTGAGTCTGTGGGTTGATCGCCTTTGGGCCAGAACCCAGCCTGCACCAATGCTCCGAGTGGCAGGGTCATGCAGCCAGCTTCCCTTACCAGGGAGCCTGGGCAAGGCAAGCATTCAAACTGGTTCTCTGTCAAAATGTTTCCCTTTCTCCTATTTTTCTTTCTTTCTTTTTCCCTTTCCCAGCTCTCCTGACTTCTTTGCTCTCTGCTCTCTTTTCTCTCCCTCTTTCCCTTTCTCCTCTCTTCTCTATCATCGTTTCTGCATATATAAAGATATGAAGCTTCACAAATCTTTATTTACTACCCACTCTGTAAAAATGATAAATTCTTTACAGCAAAGGGCCTCTTATGCTTAACTAAAAGCAGATGAGTGAATTGAGAACTTAACTCACCATCCTTCAGGTGATTCCAAGTAGACTTTGGTCTTTAGTTATCCAATTATTACATGGTGTTTTTAAATCTAACCCTGTAACTATTTATGAACATATTTTTGACAAAAAAAATAATTACTTGGGAAATTTATTATACAGTCTCTTTCAGAGTAAACAGTCAACTTTCAAGGTGTTTTATTTGGGAAAAGAAATGTCAGAATTTATTGCTCCAAAGTGTCTCTGACAGCTATTCTCCATTCTAACGTTTTAAAAGTTGACTTCTTTTCATTTTTACTCCCACATTTCCTCCTCTGGTTTCTTTTCAGATTGCAGCTGTCCTGGAACAGATATGATAGGGAGGAGGGGCCACACTACAGATGATAAAGAAGAGCAGTGGAGAGATTATCAGCCCCACTCTCAGAACAGGCTGACAACTGCCTGGATCAGGAGGTACAGTTTCCTGTGCTCCAGCCCTTTCTTTCTTTTTTTCTGAAAACACAAATTTAACAAAGTAAGCTTATAAGAATTGTTTTTCAAAACAAAACCCCACCTTCCTAACGTTAGTTTTGAGTTTTCTACATCTCCTCCCCCATGCATACGAATTTTTACCTAGCTACAATGATAACTAGGGACACATTGCTCTTTTATTCCCAACTGCAGGCAGACAAGTAACTTTGCCGTTGTGGCTGCAGGAAGGTAGCCAAATGCTTGCCTGATACTTGGTGCAATCTAGTCACATGTCCACTATGACTGGCAGATAATATTTATCAAAAAAAATACAGCCAAACCTTTAGGAGTTCACAACCTAGTGAGGGGGGAGAGAGACACACACACACATCATAATGTACTGTTGTTGTTCCAAATGGCCACTTCGAAGCCCTTCACCTCTTCCTTCAGTCTGTTTAAAGCAATAAAGAAAGAAGGGACTCTCATCAGCCAAGAGTCAGTCCCTGCAAGTACTCCCCTCCTCTCACCCGGGAGTTAGCTCTAAGGACTTCAGTGCTCTCCCAACCCTGACAACTGCCTGAAAACATTTTTTTCTGATTCAGAAACTCCACCCACTCTGCAAAGTAATCCTTCCCTTAGCCTAGCTCTCCCTTTTCCACATTCTGGTGCCTCCCTAGAACTAGAACGCCTCCCCTGCCCCCTCCTCTCCTTTCCTCCTTTCACATGGCCTTCTTGCTAGCCCTTGGGAAAACACCTTTAACCTTTTCCCTTTAGAATAGGGCTCAACCCACAGAGCACCTCCCTCAGGGTAGCACAGAGGTTAAACTCAACTACCTACAAGGGCCAGGCAGGACAGATACAGTTCTTTCAACTTTGTTTGCATGTTAAGTATATGAGAACATTTGATTACAAAGAAATATGCTCTACTTTTGTTCCTCCTTGGTTCCTACGGTTTTTAGACAAACTTTCATTTCCACAATCTTGAAAGAGATAGGGATGTGTCAAGATAGGATTCACTTTTCCTCCTAATTATCCTCTAAGTAAAATAACCATGCAAGAGTGGGGTTAAAATGACAATAAATACTTAATGTCAGTCAGTGGTCGGAGACCTTTAGAATAAATAGGGAACATTTGCACTCCTAGAAGGCTATTCTCCAGCCACTGTCTTTTAAGTGGGACACAGGCCCCATGTGGCTAGATCTTTTGACTTTTCAGGAGACAGATATCCAGGTATTTCTGTGAAAAGTAATGTTTAAAATGCTGACAGCTAATTCAAAAGAATTTCAAATGCTGCGAAAGCTAGAGCAAACTAGTTACAGGGTGCAGTAAGACTGCCAGGGTGCCTTCTGTAGCACTGTAAATTCTAACGGGCGTTCATCTGATTATATGTGCTTAATTTACAACAGACCATTCTATGATTATGTCATTTATAGAGATCAGTAACCTGTTCTGTATTCATTCATCATATTTGTGATATATCTGTGTTGTCTAGCCTATCTCCACACTTACCCTCCTTTCCCTTTTCTTCCCTTTCTCCCCTACACAAGGAGTTAAGACGTAGCATTTTTAAAACAAAAGCTTGGAGTCAAATTAGTTAACAGATTATACTAGCTAAACATAGTGGCTGGAAACTTTACCAGTAATCTTACTGCAAGGCCTTGTTCAGAGAACTGAGTAAATGTGATGAGCATGCGTGTGCACAAAAACATCAGTATGATGCAAACATAAATTGCAGTATGTGAGTCACTGCTCTTTAACACTGCCATATGCCTTCCTTACTCACAACTGCATATAACAGTCTTCCTTGTAAGAGCAGGGACTGTGTATCTCTCCATTGTATCACCAGGCCTGGCACAGTGCCTAGTACATAGATGGCGAAGCAAGAGTTACTGCATAAACCATTATCATAATCCAGATAAAAGCTTCCATTCCCAGAGCACTCACTTAGCAGTAGTTTATCTACAATTATACTGCAAGTTTTCCCAAGCAAGACCACCTAACCCGAGGTAGCTTCCCATCACCTTCCAGAACACAATCTTATTTCATCTCACCGAATAGGATTTACTGCTATCTAATATATTCTTGTTTAATTACGTGTCCCTACTAGAATGGAACTCCAAGAGAACAGTCATCTTGTCTACCTTCTGCTTGGCACAAAGAAAGCAAATAAATATATCTAAACTTCCCACCTCTTTGTGTGGCAGAGTTGACATGCACAGTAGATCACAATAGGTGTATTTTACATTTTAAATTTAGATTTCAGGATAAGGTGTGTTGAATATTTTATGGCATATAATGACTTCTGGAAGGCGGAGTGAAATAATAGTAAAAATTTGGTCTCACTCCCCTAAGCACTGGCATGGGTGCTGGAATCTTTGCCGCAGTAAGAAGCCACTTCCTCTGACTTAAGGTCCCCCGCCTGTCTGGGTCTTGCCACATCCTCTGACGCAGAGTTCCCGACGGCGAGGCGGCTGGGGCGGTCAGGGTTCCAGACGCTCACCCTAACTGAGGGGCAGCGGAGGGGTCGCTGCACCCCTCCGCCGGAGTCGGCCGCCAGTGGGTGCGCAGTAGGGTCTCCGCGGATTCCTGCCGCTCAGCGGGCCGGCAGTGCGCGCGGCCTGAGCCTGCCTCCGGCGATTCTATGCCCTCGCTCTCCTTCTTACGCGTCCCGCTTTCTTGCACCTCCAAAGCCCATACACACTGCAACGCACCTAGCCTCCAGGGACGACGTCACCGAATCCCAAGTCACGTGAGGGGACGCGCGCTGGGGCCTACCGGGTCCGGAAGCTCGGAGCCTGGAACTGCGCCGGGCCCGTCCTGCTTTTGCCCCGCCCCTGCCCTCTTGCTCCGCCCCCGCCCCGCCCGCCCCGCCACCCGGCCCCGCCCACTCCGCCGCGGCCCCGCCCACCCAGGCTCGGCCTCCCGCTCGCCTCCCGGGGCCCCACTTACCCTGCCGCGCGCACTTCCATCGCCAGAACAGGCGGCTGCTGGTTGTCGCGGTTGCGGCTTGTCGTCCTGCCGCGTCACCGCCGCCGCCATGCCCGGAGGTCTCCTGCTCGGGGACGAGGCTCCCAACTTCGAGGCCAATACTACCATTGGCCGCATCCGTTTCCACGACTATCTGGGAGACTCGTAAGTTTCCCCCTCGTAGCCCTGCCCTGGCCTCGGGTCACGGCCGGACTCGAGCTGCCTGCCATATTTCTACAGCCTTCCGTCCTCCTGCCCCTCGGCCCCCTGTTCCGCCCGCTCCTCCCGCACCGGTACCCTCACGTGCCTTCTCGCTGGGGCCTGAGAGCCGCTCCGGCCCGGTCCCCTTGCCCCAGCCTCTGCTCTACCCGGCCCCGACCCCAGATCCCTTCAATGCCCCCGACCCCTGATGCACCTGGGCCGCGGCCCCGGATCCCCCGAGTCCCCCGGAACCCCGGCATGGCCGGGCTGGCTCCGGGGCGGGGGACGGGACGAGTCAGGCTCCCTCAGGTCCGCTACCGCGGGGCGGTGCGGAGAACGGTTTGTTGTGCGTTTGACTCGTTCCGTAAACTGCGTGTAGAGCGGTCAAACCTAGGCTGGGGCGCAGGGGCCGGGCAGCTCCCGGGGCTCGTTGCCCAGGGTCGCACCTCCCTCCTGTGTTCTGGAATTTGCTCCCTGGGGAGGATAGGTGCCTAAGACCGAGTCAGAAGACACTGCTGCTGAAGGTTCGGAGAGGGCCCTGCGTGTTACCTGAGGGTTCTGCTCGCTGCAATGACATCTGCAGCCTTCGCGGCACAAAATGCAAAATTTAAAACCGCCAGCTGCCAAATAAGTGGCTGAAAGACTTTGTCCGGAGCCGCCTCCAGCGGTCAAGATCTGATTTGGTAACAGCTTTGGGAGGAACCGAGAACCCTCAGTATGTGTGCCCCTCATTCCAGAACTTGCAACACTTTGAAGGAAGAGCCTACTGAGGTTGTTGAGTTCCAGTGACCTATTCTGAGCAGAGTAGGCCATGGCAAGCGCCGGGACACGTGTGCCGCCCCGCTCTGAGACCCTTTTGTTTCCCGGTGGTGCCGCCTCAGTGCCCCCTCCCCCTACCACCTGGCTTCCAGCAGCAAGCACTTGGTCTTGCTGGTGAAAGCCGAACTGGTGACCCATGGTTTGCTGGCAGTCATACCTTTATGACTAAGAGTAAATTGGTGTCGCCCTGGTTTTACAGCTCCTGAATCAGCAATTGTAAGTTGCTTAGTTTTAATTTGAAACATCCCAGATGTATCTAGTTATGTAATGGTTCTGGAGTCCCAGTGGGCCCTGCACCTGGTGATGGAAGGCTTAACAGTGTCTAGGTATATATGTATGGACAGATAGGGAAGTTTATGAGAGTCATTTGTGATTGACAGGGCTGTACAGAGAACTGGGAGAGATTCTTACCCTTGAGGCCCACTCAGCTCCTACAACCCCTTAAATCCATTTTCCAGCCACTGGTTAAGGTAAAAGCTAAGCATTATGAAGAGAGCTGGGCTAGAAGAAGGATGAGAAGTGGCACTCAGACTTTAAAGGCAGGAAAAGACTTCAGAAATACAGGCTGATTCCAGTCTCATAGTGGGGTTTATTAGTATTTTCCAGAACCCCATGGAATTTTCAAAGCATGGTCCTTCCCCTTCCTACCTACATCCCTGACCCCATAAAAGAAAAATTTGCCACAACTCTAAGGCTTTATAGAGAGAAGTTAAATATTAACATAAAGTATATTTATGATATAATTATAAATGCTGTCACTAAGCTAACCCTACTTTTTGTGGGGTAAGGGAGGTTGTTGTTTATTGGCTTCTGGATCTATCTTGGTTAAAATTGGTACCTTCTCTGGGAGCCACCAACAGGAAGATGAGAAAAATACTGCATCTGTGAACAAATACGAGTCTGCCTCCCATCAGGCATGGACAATATTCCCTGCCCTACCCCAAAAAGAAGCTGGAGCACTTTCTATCATTATAATACATGGATTTACCCAATATAATTTTTCCCAAACCCCATTCTTTATGGGATGGCAATGCAGACTGTCAGTTTTTGCTCCAAGTGTTTTTTGGAAAAATTTCAATAATTTTAATAATTTTAATAATTTAAAATTTTGCCCCCTGACCATTGGAAACAACTAAGGGGTTTGGGTGCCGTGTTTGGTGAGTTTATTGAGCCTTATCACGATTTCTGTACATATGTACTAGAAGCAGCTTCTGCACAGCACATCTTCACCAAATAAAACATGCATTTTTGGTGTTAGTGGTGGTGTTAGTGAGTGGGCGACCCTTACCGTAAAAGAGGAAACCTTTATTTTTTGAAAATGAGGAAGGAAGGAAATGGGATAATGTAATTGAATTACTTTGAAGAGCAGCAGTCAGGAGATTCAGCCTGCAAGGCAGGCCTTAGGAAGACTTTCTCAAAGTCTACAACTCCTCCAGCCGTGCATTAACTGGAGTTGGCTTCTAAAAGGGGAGGATGTGAAGTGGCGTAAATGATCCTTTAGCATTGTCAGCAAAACAGTCTCGACTCACAATGGAAAGAAAATGCCTTACTTGTCTAATTCATCACCCTTTTCACGATACAGGAGGTAAAAATGCTCTGTTCATTTTGTTTCAACTTTTGGAGACTTTCTCTGAAGTCACATCTCACCCTTACACAAATCTTTTCTCTAGAACCTAAGGCCTAGATTTTACTTACATTTCAATTATTTCAAAATGTGTATGTCCCCAGTATTCCCCTTTATAAAAAAGTAAACATACCACACCCCTCCACAATCTTGAAATTTTACTCCTCCCTTCCCAGGCTTGCCTTAGGGCCTTCTACCCTTTTTATAAGAGGGTCTTTCCTTTCCTGAAGCTTTGAGAGCAGAATGGCAGATAGAGGTGGGAAGAAACTATCCTTGTCTCCGCTTTGTTCTTTGTGCTTCAGGAAACTTGGCAAACTTTGGAGAGGTCCTTGTGACATCTAGGCTAGATTTAGTAATCTTCAGGGTCCTGCTTAAATGTTGTAAATCAATGGCCGTGTAGAAAACCGAGAGTTAAATTTTTTCTTTTCAGTAGAAAGAGTAGTATCTGTCACCAAGGAGAAGGAAATGGTACTCCAAAGGTTTTTGGTGACTTTTAGCTTGAAACATGCTTAAAATCGATACAAGTTTAACCTTAGGCTGTGAGGATTTAGATACTGGCTATCTGAGAATCTGTAGTTATAGAATCTGTACATTGTAGGCTGTCAGTTTTCTACCTACTGGGTCTAAAGCAAGAAGAAAAACTGCAAATGAAGAGATAGGTAAAACTCTTAAAAGTGCTATTACTTAGGGCACAAATATTGGGTGTCCTGTTTGGCAGGTTAGGTCAGTAAAGTAGTTTTACAAAAACTTTTTATATCCATTCCCTTTCAGTAAGCCACGTGTTAACTTTGATTTTACATATAAATAGAGGATAGAAGCCTATTTATTTCAGATTACATAATCTTTATTACTGCAGTCAGGCATTGTTTGGATTCGGGGCATATTGGGACACCCATTATGGGAGCTGAATGTCAGGGTCTCTGTGCTTAGAAAAAAATAGTTATTTCAATAAGCTACTTAGTTTGCAAAACACAGATTTTACTAGCTGAAAAGGAGTCATGGTGGCCCTGTTGTTATTAAAGGAGGCAACACCCTTAAATTACAGTCTTAAAATAATTTATTATGATAAATGTCCTGTCTTTGATTTGGGCTTTAAACATAGGCTTTTCTAGAGGTAAGATCAAAAGGTATTTCTCAACAGAAATTTTATAAGTAATTGTCTTTGAAAGCATTCATTTTAAAAGCAAAGCCATTTTTGATCTAGCATTTGTTCTCGTTCTCCGTGATGTTGGGTGATAACGTCTTCATTCAGTTGTGACCCACTTTTCCTTCATTTCAGATGGGGCATTCTCTTCTCCCACCCCCGGGACTTTACCCCAGTGTGTACCACAGAGCTTGGCAGGGCTGCAAAGCTAGCACCAGAATTTGCCAAGAGGAACGTGAAGATGATTGCCCTTTCCATAGACAGTGTTGAAGACCATCTTGCCTGGAGCAAGGTATAGTTCTGATTTGGCATGGGCTTTTAGAGAACACGTTATAATTATATAGAGTAACTTGGTTTTTTGAGGCAAAGGTACAGGTAAACCTCAGGCTCAGGCTTCATTAATTAGTTGAATATCTGACTTGGATTACATAGTAACCTTCACCTTATTCAATCCAGTAGTCAGTTCTCAGCCCTCATCTTTCTTGTCCGATCAGCACCATTCAACCCAGCTGATCACTGCACGTCCTGAAACGGTTTCCCCTCTTGGCTTCCCAGACGCCACATCTGTAGCTGTTCTGCTCATGCCCAGATTGAGCACCATCATCTCCCAACTCTTAATTTATGCTGGAGTCGCATGGACTTGTTTTTCGGACCTCTTCTCTTTTTACCTATACTTGGTGAAGCTCATCCACTCCCATGATCCCCCGGTTTCCATCTCTAGGTCCGACTCTCCTGGCTTCCAGGTGGGCATAACTACTGCCTACTCAGCATTGTGTTCAAAACTGGGCTCCTGTTCTTAATCCCAGGGCCTTAACTTAGCTAATGGCGACTGCATTTTTATAGTTGCTCAGGCAGAAATCCAGGAGTCATCCTTAATTCCTGTGGCTTTTTCACATCCCATGTCTGATTCAGCAGCAAACTTGTCTGCCCTACCTGCAAAATATAACCAGAATCCTACTTGGAAGACTTTTCCCCAGGTGACTTGTCCTGGACTCTTTCAGGCCTTGACTCCAGGGACATCTCATGAAGATCTTGGCGTCCCACAGTGGTAATTCCCCTCCATACTCCTATCCTGCTCTGATAAATTTTTTTCCTGAGCACTTGTCACCATCTATAATACCTTGGACATTGCTGATTTTGTTTGCTTGTTTGTGTCTCTCCACCAGAGTGTAGGCCCAGGAGAGGCTCCTGTTTTGTGGCAACAATGCTCAGTCCTTAGTGCATCCCAGGCAGCCAGTCCCCATTTGTTGAATAAAAGAACTGAAGGAATTGTCTACTCCGAAAAGAAGTATTCACTTGGACAATAAATGTGGTCTACACTCAACATGAGAACATCTTAATGACTTTGCTGCCCTGTCCTCCTACATGACTCGAGGGATGCTTACTGTTAAGAGGCACTGTGTCAAGGACCTCGCATGCAACTGAATAAAAGGTGTAACAGTGACTTGCGAGTGGACGCCTGGGACTGCATCCCTTAGCCATGTCATGCCAGGTGTCCTACATGTGAGATTAGAAGAGACATCTATACAAGAAGAGAGAAGGGCATTTCTCATTGAGGTGGAGTGTTTCTCATGCTTTCCATTTGGCAATGAATGCTAAGTGGCATTTCTGCAGTATTCTCACTGGCAGTTTCTTGTTAGTTTACAGTAGCAGCCCCTTAAGGGAAGTGTATATAGTTTCTGCTCTCATTTTTGCAGAGAATACTTTTCTCACCCAGAGAGTTGCAGGGACTTGCTCAAGGTTGTCCTGCCAGAAAATGATGGCAGTGTGATTTGAACCTCAAACCAATGCTGGTTTTTTGATACTAGATAATAGAAAGTAGGCATTAGCCTGATTTAGGATAAAATAAAGCCAAGGCATATGGTTCTTTGGTGTTCATGGATGTAATGTAATGCCTATCCAGACAGTGGCAGGGTTGAAAATAACTGCACAGCAATAATTAAAACTAAAGATCACTGGAGAGTTTACAGCGCATTATGAAATACCTTTGAAAGTGTAGGAGCACACCCAGGTTCAGCTCAGCTGATGAGCTTCTGCCTTAGAATTTTCAAAATTATGATTGCACTGAATGGGAAACAAGTCCTAACTATCAGACATAGGGCCCAAACTTTGACACAGAACTGGTTATAGAGGAAGCCTCTAGGTGCTTCTAGCATGAAGCCATATTGATTATTATTTAGTTGTGGTGGCTTGATAGGCAGCCAGTGACAGCAGAAGGGAAGTTAAGATAATAAAATCAAGGCATATGTCATATTTGTTGCTATCCATTTCAAAGTTTATAAATGCCACTTTTATACTATTGCATTTCTGTTGAGAAATCCACAAAGGTTCTGTGTGTCTGATATGCCATCAACCCCTGCTTTACTTTCAAGGCTCCACATAATAGACTTTATTCCAGCTTTAAAACCTCTTTTCCATTACTTCCTGAAACTCTACCCAGCCAAACTCTACAAAGCTAACTTAGCTAAAGGAAATGGGATAGATCTCCAGCTAGAGGAAATAGGGGCATATCTTTAATTACAAAATAACTGTAATAGTGGTGCTCTCACTGGTCACCTGTAATGCCGATGCAAAGTAAAAGAGTTGATAGACTCTCCTATCAATAGTTTATGTTCAGGCTTGCCTGCATATTTCATTAATACTGTTCTCCATCCCTAGAATGCCTTCCTTTTCCTTGTGAAAATCGTACCCAACCTTCAGGGGTCCAGGTAGAAGTCCTACCCCTTTCTTGAATCCTTCCTAACGCAGCAGTCCTGCACATGGTAGTATACTTCACCATTCACAATCTGACGTCCAAATATTACATTTTTGCATTTGCTGATATTTCACATGGGAACCATCTAACTAAGTAGGAATTCCTTTGGAGGCAGGAACTATGTCTTAATGATCTGTATCCCACATGTACTTATCATGAGGTTAGCCCACCTTAAGTGCTGTATCAATGCTTGATCAAATAATGAAGCTAGATTCCCCCCCCCTAAAAAAGCTTCCAAAAGATAGGAGAAATAGAGGTGAATGAAGTTTTACTAAGGGAAGAGAGGGTAGAGAGAGGGAAAGGGTACATTATTGTCTTTTAGTTCAGGCTGGAAAGGCTTTGTTTTCTGTGTGGATTTCACCCCAGTGTAAATTTACCTCTGCCTTTCCGCCCATAAAAGATTTATCTTTGACTTGTCCTTGAAGTATATTTTCATCTCTCCCTTCTTGTGTTTAAGTTTTATGATTTTTTTTCCCTCATTTCTTAATATCTGTCTTACAGCAGCTTAATGTCTGAGTCAGGGTGTTTTTGAGGAAGGGACCAGATCTATGAATTATCTTTGCATGTCGCATTATTTCTCGATGTGATGGACTTAAATAACCCATTATTTCTGGTGGATCTTAAAGTGTTTGGGTACCCAGAGGTACCCTAAATTGAGATCTAACTCTACATTGTTCAACTTTTTAAAGAGTTTACTGCTTGCTGCTTTCTCACAGCAGTAAAAGAATTAGGCATGGGAAAGATCTATGGTTATGACCTTAGTACTACCCCATACTGTTATTTGTGTCAGTGATAATTGGGATGAGGAGTGTTCATTCATTTTCTTATTAAAATTGCTTAGAGAAAATTGGGAGGATGATGGTCCCCTCTCCTGTCTGCTGTTATGATGGCTGTTAACTGACTGAATTCAGAGGATGTACCTGGTTTGGATTTCTCTTTCTCTCTCACCTGCATTGCAGGATATCAATGCTTACAACGGTGAGGAGCCCAAAGAAACGTTACCCTTCCCCATCATTGATGATAAGAATCGGGACCTCGCCATCCTGTTGGGCATGCTGGACCCAGCAGAGAAGGATGAAAAGGGCATGCCTGTGACTGCCCGTGTGGTGAGTTGTAGAAGTCAGATTACATAGTCGTCAGGCTGTATGTACGTCTAAGTGTGTGTGGAGCACCCAGAGGAAACAGGTGCTTACCTCCAATTACAAAATAACTATTCGTGGCAGTCTCCCTGATGATCTGTAATGCTGATGCACAGTAAAATCTTCAGCTAAATTTTTAACTGCTTAATTCATAGCCTTTGGAAAGCTACATAAAATAAGTAGTTTTTTTAAGATGTCATCTAGAAGTGAGGAATCACTTTTCTAGCTCTCCTGACAGTCCTCTCTAAAGTGATGGATCATATGTATTCTTTGTAAGGCCACTCTGGTTTTGAATTCCTGTTCTCTCCTAACCCACTAGAGAAAAATAGTCCCTCGTCAGCAAAAATGTACAACTCTTTGAGGACCAGCGTCAACTTCCATTCCTGCTTCCATGATTAGCGTCCATAGTTAGCATAGTATCTTCTGAGGCCTTTCCTGGAGTCAGTTTGCGTGTCAGCTTTTCTTACTGAGACAGCAGAAACCAATGAATTGTCTTCTAAATTTAGAAGAATAACATGGAAAAGATTATCTACATCCTGGCCACCCAGATCAGCAGTGCGGTTTATCCTTCTAGATGTTTAGGGTTGTTCTTGGGGTTTTGTTTTTGTGTTTTTTTTTTGTTTTTTTACACCCTTGAATATTTTTAATAATGAAGGGCATTCTGAGAGGCTTTAACGTGAAAAACACCTAACGCTTCCTATTTATATAATCTATGTGCTTCACAGGTGTTTGTCTTTGGTCCTGATAAGAAACTGAAGCTGTCTATCCTGTACCCAGCCACCACCGGCAGGAACTTCGATGAGATTCTCCGAGTAGTTATCTCTCTCCAGCTGACAGCGGAGAAGAGGGTCGCCACCCCAGTGGACTGGAAGGTAAAGATGTTAAAGGGCAGGGACCCCACTCACTTGAAGGCCTGGGGACCATCTCTGAATGGCCGCCTTCAGGGTCTGTGTTAACTGGGGCTCTGCTGTCTGCAGAGACACTGGGAAGATTTCCTCGTGGCCAAGTTTAAGGAAGATATACTGAGGGACCATTTTCAAGGTCTTTAATAACTTTTATATAAAACACCAACTCCCTATATTGCTTTCTAACTTTTAGATTATTTGGACAAATTAATGGGTCAGAATGAGTCCTTTTCCTAATAAAAGGATTTTTTTTTTTAAACCTTTAAACTTTCTCTGATGGAAGAATATTTACAACAAAATTTAGACTGACCACTTAGGTCACGGCTATAAAACTATTTGGTGTGTTAATGTCATGAAACATTTCATTTCTCTTAAGCTTCAGTCTTCTAAACCCATGTAGAATTCTCTGGAACTTGTCCATAAATTTTTATTCTCTAGAATTTCTGCCTTATATAGGACGTGGATACTATCACAAGAGTATCTTAATGCTGCTACATTTTTTTAAATATGCTAACCTGCATACCAGTTTTGTTTTGTCTTCTTCTGACAGGCAAGTCATTTAAATTCTGTATCCGCTCACTGAATGTATGTTCATTGAGCCCAGACAGTGGGCACTGAGGTATAGGAGTGAACAGTATGAAGTCCCTGCCTTCGTAGAACTTAACATTACTGTGGATAGAGACAAATGGCAAACGAGTTCATAGCATAGCAGGTGGTGAGGAGTGTGACAGAGAATAACCAAGCCAAGGTGGGGAGAATGGAGCACAGGAATGGGAGGATTGGTTTTATATTTGTCTGTCAAGGAAGGCCTTTCTGTGAAGGGCTCTTTGGGAAAGATAAAAAGAAAGCAAGGGGCCACGCCATGCGTATTTGTTATGCTGGCACAAGGAACAGGAGGGAGCTTCACCTAAAAGTAAGCCTGGCATGTTGGAGAAATAGGGAAGATACAGTACCTGGAAAGGGGGGAGCAGGAGGGGATGAGGGGCCAGGGATGAGAGAGGCAGGACTCAGTCATGCAAGGCAAGGGTAAGGACTTTGAATTAAGATCTTAATGTGCAGTGGCAAGCCGTTACTTTAAGACAGATCTATTTCTTGACAAAGTAGGGAACTATTTCCCTCACAGAAGTGTCAAAGGTCAACTTGTGAAAACATGCCTCCGAGGGGAGGCAGCAAATAATATTTGATTATTCTCATTAGCCCCTGTAGCTACTTTTCTGAAGTTAATTCTTGCCCTTAGACTTCACAATAGACTGAATTTCACCATTCTCAATGTCTTTCAATAGGCTGGAGATAGCGTGATGGTCCTTCCAACCATCCCTGAAGAGGAAGCCAAAAAACTTTTCCCAAAAGGAGTCTTCACCAAAGAGCTCCCATCTGGCAAGAAATACCTACGCTACACTCCCCAGCCCTAGGTCTCCAAGGAGTCGGTACTGGAACTGCTCACTGAGCACAGTGAGCCTGAGGGTGCCAGCTGCCAATCATGTTTTCCTACAGCGATTCCATAAAAACATCTTGGTGTGATCATAGCCAAGGTCTTTAGGTTGCTATACTACTGGCTTATTAAATGAAAGTGGCACTAGAAATCTCTTGGGGTTCTTTCCTCTGTGCCTTCACCAGCATTCTGATCTGTTCATGGATTGTGGCACTCCCTGGTGACTCTCTTCGAAATAGATGCTATTTTTGAGACTCAGATCTTGTTGCATCTCTGCAGGATCTATGATCCGTGAGGTAGTATTAGTTGATGCTTGGAGCTTGCTTTGCTCTATCACAGAATGACTGTCAGTTCTTTTTAACTGTTCTAATGAAACCCTCCCTTCTGTTACTCATTTTGGGGAGCAACAAAAGTTGAGGTTCAGGTTCCTCTGCAGATGTGTAGTATATAACTAAGAACTTAAGAGTAACCTATTTAGATGGTCTTCAATATTCAGTGTTTTGATCACAGCTGGGGGAAAAAACTTCAGTTCTGTACTTTTCCAGTAGGTAACTAAAGTGGGATGAGCAGAGGGGAGGGATCTTTAAATATTTTTCTATAAAGAATATTTTTCAGTAAATTTCTAGCAAAAGAGGGAGGCTATAGAAAAGGCTCCACTTGGCTGCCAGGGGCGTGGACCAGGAGGTGAGCAGTATGACAGTGCCTTTCATGCAGAGCATTTCTATGTGTCAGTCTGCTCTACGACAGCGGACACATGAAAGGGCATGCCTTGGGAAGAGAGGAAAGGGGCTTCAGAAATGTTTTACTACAGAACTATTCTTGTAGTGGGGAAGAATTTTGATTTTGGGGAGCAGCAAATAAATCCTTTGTGAAAACTGGATCAGAGGCGTCTATTGTCACATTTTAGTACTAGTAGACTCTTGTCCTGAAGGGCAGAGGTTCCTTGCTAGGATTGGCATTAGTACTTTTCTCCAAAGACAGATACATAAGATTTCATATAATGGAAGTGGAGGAGTAACTGGTGAACGTGCATTTCACTACACCTCTTGGCCCACTTCGCTCCTTCATGTCGCTCCTCACATGACACTATCCATGCCACCCCTGGGTCCTTCAGTCTCTCAAGTTTGTGACCCCTGCCATAAAAGAGCTCTCCTAACTTAATGCTTTAATTGTATGGCTGGGCTTAGAAAATGAATCTTGATTATGGAAATCTGGGCTTTTCTGGAAAGCATGCTAACTAGTCCAAGGTCATGGGCTCTCAGATTTAGGAAGCTCATGAGCAGGTGCCCTGTGCGTGGTATAGTATCTTGCATGTTAGCCCTCTATATTTTTATCAGGTAGAATAGTGTAAAACATGGTCTCTGGTGCCACATGTAGACAAGTCATTAAGCCTGAAGAAAATGGTAGCACTGAGGTCGAGGATGTGAGATCCCATGTTGCTCACACCCTGGGGATGCTGGTCTGAGAGGACCAAGGGGGGCCTGCATCCCACCTTTACGTCTTCTCCATATCAAAGGTTGTTTTGCACTTCAAGAACTAACATTCTCTGGTCCTCTTAGAGCAAATCTCTCTCTAATCCCAGGACCTGCCTAAATGGCTTCCTCACTTCTCTGTCCTTGGCTGTTTGCTTTCTGTAGTCCTTGTCTCTTGGAGAGTCTGGCTTTAACTTGGGGAACAGGTCAAACTAACTCTCCATTAATTATTCAAATTTGCGTCTTGGCATTACTGACCAATGGGACATTTGCCATTGAATTTACAAATGCTAAATTGAATTCATCTGCTTTTCCCCTAGTAAACCTAATTCCCCTCTCCTCACTTATTCAGGAGCCCAATCCCCGTTGTCTTATTTGTCTCTCTCTACCCTATCCACGCAGATGATGTCAGTACAAAGATGCTGAGAAAGCTTAAAGAAAAGGGAGTCATATAGCCTCAAATGGAGTTCAGGCTCTATCACTAAGCAGCCAAGAAGCCATGAGGCTTTGTAAAAGTATGCTTTTCCAAATATAATGAATGTGCATTTCCAGGATAGAAGTGATCCTAAGTATGTTTTTAATAATGCTGTTGGGTTTGAAGAGGAGAGTTGCCCTAATGAGAACTGTTGCTCTCAATTTTCATAGGGAGAACAGAGTAAATTGTATTATGCATCCAAAGATTGATTAATTGAAGGTGAATATATGACCATTGTGGCTTAGGTGAATTAATATATGACCATTGTGGCTATGAAAGAAGCATAAGGAATTTGAGAGGCAGTCTGTGTGACTTCAAAGAATCAGCAAATGATTTGGTCACAAAAGCATCCTGATAGGCCTGGAAGGAGGTTTTGTCTTCTGTCTGCCTCATATATGGTACTGTGCCCCCACCTACCCACCCTTGTGGATGGGTTCTCACGCTTCAGTATGCATTAATCACGAGGAGCCCAGGGGCCAGCCCCCAGAGATTGACAACCCAGTTGATTGATGCAAAGGACAGCAGACACTGCAGTTCACCTAATAACCCATTTCCTGGGTGTGAAAACACCCAGATTGTATCAAGGGTGTAAGAAAAGGGATAGGTGTGGCCAAGTGATGGGCTGGACTGGGGTGGAATCCCTTGCTGCCTGAGGGCAAATCCTCATACTGAGAGAGCTCCCTGCCCTACTCCTGAAAGGCACATGGGGTGCCAGAAGACAGATGTGGGCTTTCCACCCTGAAGATAAAACTCACTGGCAAAGGATGAAGGAGGTGGTGGCGACCAGGAGCCCAGGTCCATGGTAACTTCCTCAAGCAGGTGCACCTGTCCCAACCTGCCTACTTCCAGACATCTTGTTACATCAGGAAAATGAAGACCTATGAGTTTCTGCCACAGTGGCCAGGTTTCGGTAATGTGCAGCCCACACCCAATGTTTGCTGACACAAGCACTCTGGCCACTCAAACACTACCCTTGTATGTCAGGTATCCAGAAGGTTCTTAATAGTGTTGGCTTTTTGTGTTTTCTTCTATTACCTCTATCACAGTTTTCCCTTGAGTAAAGAATTGTATATTCTTTCAAAATCTTGTTGAAATGGAAAGGAATAATAGATTCTAAACAATAAAAATCAGAACATAAAATTCAACTTTACTTTTTAAAATGAAAAGCTATCAAACAGTACTATGCAATGTAAGATTGTTCATTTCTCCTAAACTTTGCTGTGAATAAGATTATGGAGCATGGTTCCATTTTTCAATATTTACTAAATGGATTTGGGGGGAATAACTACTTCAGAAAATGTTAGGGAAGCAGAATTGAAAAATATATCACAAATGAAGAAATACATGGTTTAGATAGTAACATATTAACACTGCTTTTGATAATTTGTGCTCTTTTAGAACTTGCTCTTGGCTGGATGCAGGATGTCATTTGGTATGCCATGAGTTTTAGGGTATTTTATAATTATCCTGAAGAGTTTTTGCACATCTCATGAATAATGCAGCTACTTACAGTTAGAGCTTTTACAACAGTCCATCCATTGCTTGTAAAATAAATGCAGCCATAAATTGTTTCAGTAATTTCTAAGTAATCTTGTCAGATAATCCTTCAGCACTTGAGCCAGGATATTTGCTTGGTCTTTAATGTGACTCCACATATATTAGTGCTATTAATAGCCTTTTCTAAAAAGGGATCCAGTTTCCAACTGTAAGAGTCAAAAATAAATATTAGACTGACCATTTCAGGAAAAATATTATTAAATGCAACCAGAAAACTTACTGAAAGTACTCTATTTTATTATCTGGAACATTCCCTCTAAAAGATCTTCCACATTAAGGGCTTCAAGTGATACATTACAGTAGTGCCCCCTTATCCGTGGTTTCACTTTTTAAGGATTCAGTTACCTGTGGTCAACCACTGTACGTAAGCAAGTGATCCTCCTATCAGGTCAGTAGTAGCCTGACGCTAGGTCACCATGCCTACATCATTCCCCTCACTTCCTCTCATCATGTAGGCATTTTATCCTCTCACATCATCACGGGAATGAGGAATGAGTACAATACAATAAGATATTTTAAGAGAGAGACCACATTATGTAGCTTTTATAACACTATTATAATCTATTTTATTATTGTTAATCTCTTATTGTGCCTCATATGTAATTTAAACTTTATCATAGGTATGTATGTGTAGGAAAAAACAATATATAGGGTCCAGTACTGTCCATGGTTTCAGATGCCCACTGGGAGCCTTCGAATGCATCCCCTGTAGATGAGGGGAAGCTACTGTATTAGTAAATCTGCATCTCTGTACCATCCAACATCATCTTGTAAAGTCATGCTACATTAATTAAATTAGAGTAGTCTATCAAAAGTGCACTTAAGGAAAAAAATGTTAGGATTGTTGGGTTCCGGTTAACCTTGTGACTGATTACAGGGTAACTGGAAGCTTTTTTCCAAAATTGGCATGAGAACTTTTAAAACTAATGGGGGCTGGAGAACAGTGACAAATGAGGAGTCAATTAGGTCAATTACTTGACTCCCAATTAGGTTTCCACTTGTGAAATGGGGTCCCTTTAAGAAAGAGGAGAAGATGGCCCTAAGAAGAGCTAAGTTGCTTTCCTCCAAGGCACCATTAACCATATGTTAGTCGATGTGACTTTTCTTGCCCCTAGAAACACCCTGCAAACCACCCTGGTTGACATAAAGGACAGTACAGGACCAGAATTCTCATTAGAAGGGTCTTATGGTGGCCATCTGGTTGGGGGTACAGTTAGGCCAAGGGACTTCTCTCGAGGTTTCACTTACACAGTGCCTCATTCATTCTCAGAAAGCATGTTCATTTGGGGTGACTTGGCAACTGGGGGAGAGGGTTCTTGACAGCCCCTGAAGCTGGTCCTTGGCTCCCAGACTGGCCCCTGGCATGTGCCTGGCACCCTGCTGCCCTGTCAGAGCCACCTTCTCCACTCCGCTCCACAGTGGGCTCCGTTAGGGGCTCTAGCTGACTCCTTGAGTATCAAGCCTTCCGGCCTCCAGCCCCCCACCCACCGGACTTGACCCTGCCCGGGCCTGTGTGGTCAGCACCCCCGCCACCCAACTCCAGGCATGACCTGCAGCACTTCTCAGGCATTGCTAAATTTGCCCCTATTCCCAAGCAAAATAGGAAAACAGGTCAGGGTAAGACCTAAGTGACTCTCCATAATTAAATGATTTGAAGTCTCTTGTTTTACCTTCCTTACAAATTCATGAAAATTTGTCATCCTACTCTATTAACATGTTTGTTTTACTATAAAATAGTGTTTCAAATAACCTGATGGTTAGATGTGTTTTCTCCCTTTAAAAGATCTTCAGGTAAAATTAATATTCATTAAGAAGCCCACAAGCAGCCTGAGGCTCCACACACCCCCAGCGGGGCAGGCACACATCCCCAGGGCATGGTCACTCCCAAGGGAGAGGCACAGGTATTTAGAAGCTAATGTCTGTACGCAGGATGTATGACCCTCCCCACCCCAATCCTGTAAAGACCTACTTTTGAACTAAGTATCACAGGAAGGGGTGGATAGGGGAAATTTGGGAGATAGGGACCTGAGACAAATTCACATCTTTCAAAAATAGTCATAATTTTACTTTTTATGTAATTCAACTGAGCTATATCCCAATTTTTCCAAATGAATGAGTTGCCACTAAGAGTCTTTTTCTCATCACCTGCATTTTGCTACTTGACTTCACACAATTTATTTCAGCTGTGTGGCTTAATATTTGCAATAAGAAAAATGTAATCAAACTGTCAAGTGTATTACCTCATTTTTTCTCTTCCAGTTATATTCTTTCCTGGTCATCTGAACACCAGTGTTGACTGAGCCAATCCAAATACATGCATCAAACACAAAAATTAAATTAGGAATTTAAGAGTAAAGATAGCAGAAGATACCCTGAAATGCCAATTTGCTTTTTCCCAGTAGGTCTCCCCTTTCCCTTTTCCTCTTTTAAATGGGCTCTTTCTTCCCTCAAGGTTTCCCTCAATATAAGTGCTGACAAACTCAAATGAGAACAGGCAGATCACACCAATGATTAAAGTGTATAAGACAAGAGGGAGTGCTGTGGACTGTGGCAAACTATAGAGCACCTGCTTCCCCCATAGGAGCCAGCTGATACCCCCAGCATTATCTGATTGTTGCCACATAAAAGAATGAGGACCAAATGTTGGCAGACTTTCTAGTTTTTCAAGAAAAGCTTGAATTCTGGATTTCTTAAAGTGTGAAAATTCTGGATGTTTATACTTGACAACTAACTTTAAAGTTTTAAAAGAAAATGTGTCTGTGGGTCAAATTCAGCATACTGGCTGGATCCAGTCTGTAAACCTGCCATTTGTGACTTTAGTCCCAAATTCACTGGGGAATAGAGAGTGATGTATTTCCTTCAGTCTAAAAATGATTCCAGAGGACCTGAGGAAGGAGAGAGGCCTGCAGCCCCATGAACAGTAGGGACCTGTGCCCTGCTGCCGGGCAGAGCTGAAGATTTCTGGCTCAGTAGCCCTCAGGGTGCCCCCAGGGGGCTGACACTAGGTCCTGAACTCCAGGCCTTGCCATGGACTCCTGTGGCCTCAGACTGCCATGGAAGCAGCAGAGCAGGAGACCTGAAGAGACTCAGGCCGGGGTGATGACTGTCAATGTGCTGGCCAGCTTGACAGAGACTGAGGAGCAGAGGGGGGGTCCCCAAAATCAGGGGCTGCATAGGACTCAGAACAGGGCATGGAAACTAAGCTGTAAGAATATCTGAGGTTGAACGTGCTTCCAAGGGAAAAGTAGAATTCCTTACTGAATATATGTCTCTCTTCCTCCTAAGGGTAGAGACCTTGTCTGGCTTGCTCGCCAGCTAGTACTTGGCGCAGTGTCCAGCACAAAGTGGAGTTGCAGTTTTTAAGAATTACGCAAATTAGACTTCCAGGAAGATGGCGGCGTAAGCAGGGCGGCAGAAATCTCCTCCCAACACTATATATATCTATGGAAATACAGCAAATACAACTATTCCTAAAAGAGAGACCGAATACACAGGAAAACACACAGCGTGCAGCTACACCTGGGAGGACTCGGCACCCCGCAAGGTGGGTAAGATACGGAGCTGCGACCCGGTGGGACCGGAGCACTCACCCACCCCAGCGCACCAGCAGGAGGAGAGGATTCAGAGCCGGGAGGGAGGGGAAGTACAGGCCCGCGAAATAACCAGCCCCTGTGATCTGCATGAGGAACGCTGACACACATTGTGTGGTGTAGCGGAGATTGGAAAGACAGAGGGTGCAGGGTCTGAGCGGGGAACGCACCAGGGTGTTCGCACCCGGCTCCCAGGAAGGAAAAAAAAAAGAAGAAGAAAAGTGCATGCTTTTTTCAGCGGTCTTAAAGAGACAGGAGCCCATCGGAGGAGCCAGATCGCCCCAGCACACTCAGCCCAGCAGGCTGGGAGTCCTGGGGAGTTTTGGACCCCTTAGCTGGCGACTGGGAAACGGTGGCTGCAATTAGACTTCCCACAGAGAACAACAACATCCCATTTGTTGCCACCCCGGCCAGAGCTATAAGGGGCCATGCGGAGGGCCCGGCCACGGCTGCAGAATAGTGGAGCAACAGCGCCACCTACAGCATCCCCAGAGAATCCACTCCCAGTGGCGTTTTTTTTATTTTTTGTTTTTTGTTTTTTCTTCTCTTTCCTTTTTCTTTCTTTCTTTCTTTCTTTTTTTTTCTCCTTTTTTTTTCTCTTTTTAAAGTCTTAAAGAGCCCAGCTGACATACGTGGCAACTACCAGCAACCACTTCTATAGCCATGAAAAGACAGAGGAATATGGTCCAGACTAAAATCAACCAGACAACCCCAGAGAGGGAGCCTGAAGGGATGGAAATGCACAGTCTTCCTGAAAAAGAATTCAGAATAAAAGTCATAACCATGCTGACGGAGCTACAGAGAAATGTGCAAGAGCTGAGGGAGGAAGTGAGGGAAGTGAGGAAAGACAATGCAGAAATCAGACAAGCGATCGACGGCTCAACAGCAGACTGGATGAGATGCAAGAGACTGTTAATAGAATAGAAATCAGAGAACAGGAATACAGAGAAGCTGAGGCAGAGAGAGATAAAAGGATCTCTAGGAATGAAAGAATATTAAGAGAACTGTGTGACCAATCCAAACGGAACAATATTCGCATTATAGGAGTACCAGAGGAATAAGAGAGAGAAAAAGGTGTGGAGAGTGGTGGGGACAGAAGGAGCAAGAGTACAGGACAGGACTGATTGTGTTTTTGTGCCTAGTCTCCACCTAAGGCCTGAACCGGGCCTGACTCTGAAAGTAACCTTGAAAAGTTTCCTAATTTCCAGGAACAAGTATCTCAGAAATAAAAGGAGGTCTTATCTCAAGGCCAGCCACCTGGAACAGATGCCCCCAGGCGTATGTGACCTAAGTATTAGATTGATGTCTGATTGTATTGGATTTGAGGTCCTTGAGAAGGGTATGCGAATCTAATCTGTAGGCAATACATGTGTATATAAGCCATGCCAGAATAAAGCTACATTGCATTCTGCACCAGACAGTTTGCCCTCCTGTCATCTTGTATATACAGCCCGACGCCCCCACTCAGGAACTGTTCAACTCCTGCCGGCGGGCCCCAGCAAAAAGGGATAGAAAGTGTCTTTGAAGAAATAATTGCTGAAAACTTTCCCATGCTGGGGAAGGAAATAGTCTTGCAGTCCACGGAAGCCCACAGATCTCCCAAACAAGGGACCCAAGGAAGACAATACCAAGACACATAATAATTAAAATGGCAAAGATCAAAGATAAAGACAGAGGATTAAAGGCAGCTAGAGAGAGAAAAAAGATCACCTACAAAGGAAAACCCATCAGACTATCATCAGACATCTCAACAGAAACCTTAAAGGCCAGAAGAGAATGGCATGATATATTTAACCTAATGAAACAGAAGGGCCTTGAACCAACAATATTGTATCCAGCACAATTATCATTTAAATATGACAGAGGGATTAAACAATTTCCAGACAAGCGAAAGTTGAGTTTGCTTCTCATAAACCACCACTACAGGATATCTTAAAAGGAATGCTCTAGAGGGAAGCACTCCTAAGGCTAAAAAGATGTCACCAGAGAAAATAAAATCATAGCAAAGAAAGCAGAACATCCAAATACTAACTAAATGCAAAGAATAAAACACCTAATATATAAAGAATGGAGGAGGAAGAATAAGAAGGGAGAGATAAAGAAACATCAGATGGTGTTCACAATAACTTAACAAGAAAGTTAAGTTAGATTGTTAGATAGTAAAGAGGCATCCCTTGAACCTTTGGTAACCACAAATCTAAAGCCAGCAATGGCAATAAGTACATATCTATCAATAATCACCCTAAATGTAAATGGACTGAATGCACCAATCAAAAGACACAGGGTAACAGAGTGGATAAAAAAGCAAGACCCATCTATATGCTGCTTATAAGAGACTCACCTCAAACCCAAAGATATACACAGACTAAAAGTGAAGGGATGGAAAAAGATATTACATGCAAACAACAAAGAGAAAAAAGCAGGTGTAGCAGTACTTGTATCAGACAAAATAGACTTCAAAACGAAGAAAGTAGCAAGAGATAAAGAAGGACATTACATAATGACAAAGGGGTCAGTCCAACAAGAGGATATAACCATTATAAATATATATGCACCCAACACAGGAGTGCCAGCATATGTGAAACAAATACTAACAGAATTAAAGGAGGAGATAGACAGCGATGCATTCATTTTAGGAGACTTCAACACACCACTCACTCCAAAGGACAGATCAACCAGACAGAAAATAATTAAAGACACAGAAGCACTGAACAACACACTAGAACAGATGGACCTAACAGACATCTACAGAAATCTGCACCCAAAAGCAGCAGGATACACATTCTTCTCAAGTGCACATGGAACATTTTCCAGAACAGACCACAAATTAGGCCACAAAAAGAACCTCAGTAAATTCAAAAATATTGAAATCGTACCAACCAACTTCTCAGATCACAAAGGTATAAAACTAGAAATAAATTTTAGAAAGAAATCAAAAAGGCTCACAAAAACATGAAGACATAACAACATTCTCCTAATTAATCAATGGGTTAATGACCAAATCAAAACACAAATCAAAGAATATATGGAAACTGATGACAACAACAATGCAAAACCACAACTTCTGTTGGACACAGCAAAGGCAGTTCTAAGAGGAAAGTATATTGCAATCCAGGCCTATTTAAAGAAGGAAGAACATTCCCAAATGAATAGTCTAAAGACACAATTACTGAAATTGGAAAAAAGAAGAACAAATGAGGCCCAAAATCACCAGAAGGAGGGACATAATAAAGATCAGAGAAGAAATAAATAAAATTGAGAAGAATAAAACAATAGAAAAAATCAATGAAACCAAGAGCTGGTTCTTTGAAAAAATAAACAAAATAGATAAACCCCTAGCCAGACTCATTAAGAGAAAAAGGGAATCTATACACATAAACAGAATCAGAAATGAGAAAGGAAAAATAACGATGGACCCCATAGAAGTGCAAAGAATTATAAGAGAATACTATGAGAATCTATATGCTAACAAGCTGGAAAACCTAGAAGAAATGGACAACTTAGAAAAATACAACGTCCAAGACTGACCAAGCAAGAAACAGAAAAACTAAACAGACCAATCACCAGCAACGAAATTGAAGCAGTAATCAAAAAACTACCCAAGAACCCCTGGGCCAGATGGATTCACCTCTGAATTCTACCAGACATATAGAGAAGAAATAACACCCATTCTCCTTAAAGTTTTCCAAAAAATAGAAGAGGAGGGAATACTTCCAAACTCTTTCTATGAAGCCAGCATCACTCTAATACCAAAACCGGGCAAAGATCTCACAAAAAAAGAAAATTACAGACCAATATCCCTGATGAACGTAGATGCAAAAATACTCAACAAAATATTAGCAAACCGAATTCAAAAATACATCAAGAGGATCATACACCATGATCAAGTGGGATTCATCCCAGGGATGCAAGGATGGTACAACATTCAAAAATCCATCAACATCATGCACTACATCAACAAAAAGAAGAACAAAAACCGCATGATCCTCTCCAAAGATGCTGAAAAAGCATTTGACAATATTCAGCATCCATTCTTGATTACAACTCTCAACGAAATGGGTATAGATGGCAAGTACCTCAACATCATAAAGCCATATATGACAAACCCACAGCTAACATCATACTTAACAGCGAGAAGCTGAACGCTTGCCCACTCTCCCCACTGTTATTCAACATAGTACTGGATGTCCTAGCCATGGCAGTCAGACAAAACAAAGACATACAAGGCATCCAGATTGGTAAAGAAGAAGTCAAATTGTCACTATTTGCAGATGACATGATACTGTACATAAAAAACCCTAAAGACTCCACTCCAAAACTACTAGAACTAATATCTGAATTCAGCAAAGTAGCAGGATACAAAATTAACACACAGAAATCTGTTGCTTTCCTATACACTAACGATGAACTAACAGAAAGAGAAATCAGAAAAACAATTCCATTCACAATTGCATCAAAAAGAATAAAATACCTAGGAATAAACCTAACCAAGGAAGTGAAAGACCTATACTCTGAAAACTACAAGACACTCCTAGGAGAAATTAAAGAGGACACTAACAAATGGAAATGCATCCCATACTCTTGGCTAGGAAGAATAAATATTGTCAATATGGATTATACTACTTAAAGCAATCTACAGATTCAACGCAATCCCTATCAAACTACCAACAGCTTTCTTCAATGAACTGGAACAAATAATTATAAAATTCATATGGAACCAGAAAAGACCCCAAATATCTAAAGCAATACTGAGAAGGAGGAATAAAACAGGTGGAATTATGCTCCCTGACTTTAAGCTCTACTACAAAGCCACAGTAATCAAGACAATTTGGTATTGGTACAAAAACAGACCCACAGACCAGTGGAACAGAATAGAAAATCCAAACATTAACCCAAACATATACAGTCAATTAATATTTGATAAAGGAGCCTTGCATATACAATGGGGAGATGACAGCCTGTTCAGCAGCTGGTGTTGGAAAAACTGGACAGCTACATGTAAGAGAATGAAACTGGACTACTGTCTAGCCCCATACAGAAAGGTAAACTCAAGGTGGATCAAAGACCTGAATGTAAGTCATGAAACCATAAAACTCTTAGAAAAAAACATAGGAAAAATCTCTCGGACATAAACATGAGCGACTTCTTCATGAACATATCTCCCGGGCAAGGGAAACAAAAGAAAAATGAACAAGTGGGACTATATCAAGCTTAAAAGCTTCTGTACAGCAAAGGATACCATCAGTAGAACAAAAAGACATCCTACAATATGGGAAAATATATTCATAAATGATGTATCTGATAAGGGGTTGACATCCAAAATATATAAAAAACTCATGCACCTTAACAAACAAAAAGCAAATAATCCAATTAAGAAATGGGCAGAAGACATGAATAGACACTTCTCTCAAGAAGAAATTCAGATGGCCAACAGGCACATGAAAAGATGCTCCACATCGCTAATCATCAGAGAAATGCAGATTAAAACCACAATGAGATATCACCTCACACCAGTGAGGATGGCCAACATCCAAAACACAAGCAACAACAAATGTTGGCGAGGATGTGGAGAAAAGGTAACCCTCCTACAATGCTGGTGGGAATGCAAATTAGTTCAACCATTGTGGAAAGCAGTATGGAGGTTCCTCAAAAAATTCAAAATAGAAATACCATTTGACCCAGGAATCCCACTCCTAGGAATTTACCCTAAGAATGCAGCAGCCCAGTTTGAAAAAGACAGATGCACCCCTATGTTTATCACAGCACTATTTACAATAGCCAAGAAATGGAAGCAACCTAAGTGTCCATCAGTAGATGAATGGGTAAAGAAGAGGTGGTACATATACACAAGGAATATTATTCAGCCATAAGAAGAAAACAAATCCTACCATTTGCAACAACATGGATGGAGCTAGAGGGTATTATGCTCAGTAATACAAGCCAAGCCAAAAAAGACAAGTATCAAATGATTTCACTCATATGTGGAGTATAAGAACAAAGAAAAAAACTGAAGGAAGAAACAGCAGCAAACTCACAGAACCCAAGAACGGACTATAGTTACCAAAGGGAAGGGACTGGGGAAGATGGGTGGGAAGAGAGGGATAAGAGGGAAAAAGGGGCATTACGACTAGCAGGTGTAATGTTGGGCGGGCATGGGGAGGGCTGTACCACTCAGAGAAGACAAGTGATTCTATAGCATCTCACTACGCTGATGGACAGTGACTGTAATGGGGTTGGTGGGGGGGACCTGATGAAGGGGGTAGTTTAATAACCATAATATTGCACATGTAATTGTAGATTAATTATACCAAAATAAATTATAAAAAAAAAGAATTACACAAATTATATATAAAATATTAATAAATCACTATGCACACAGTTGGAAATCATGTAAACCCCTCCCACTAATTAAGAATTCATTAAGAATTGCATAATGTCTATGCTGGCAGAGCACATGAATTGTAAGCACTGGGGTGGTGCCAAGAAGAGGGGCAAATCAAGGCTGACTGTGCTCTCAAGCTGGAGCAGTTGGGACATGAGTAACACTTGGTAAGGCAGGGACACTGAGCCCCCTGCAGCGTTATGTGGCTCCAGCCTGCCAGGCCAGGAACAGAACACAGCATAGAAAGAGCTGGCGAGGGTGCAGAGGGAGGGACATGAGAGAGGAAGGAGCCACCTGGATCCAGGCTCTGAAGTGTGACCTTCCAGAAGCAATGGGGCAGCCAGTGTGAGCCCAAGGATGGCGACCGATGATAAATACAATGCCCTCCAATCATTTTCTTAGAATCCAGTGAAATTTACATATACCAAAATCCCTTTTCAATGGTTTTCCTACCACCAAAGATTACCCCTTACCCATGAACTTGGAGTTATTTTTGTTTTTGCCAGCCTTGGATGCTTGGATAACCAGCAACTTGCTTATATCTGAAGTTCCCTGAACCTAAGGAGAAAAGTCAAAGTTAGTCAAAAGAGCATTCTCTGATCACTAAGCTGGCTGCTTCCCAACCTTTCCAAAGAATGTAAGAAATTGATAGAAAACTAGAACTGGGCCTCCACCCTAAGCTCTATCTTTTTCATATCCTCCTTAATGTTGTTTCAAGATGTTTTGGACCAGCAATTTACCTTTTGCCTACTTATAGGCATGAGAAAGGAAATCTCTGCACCTTATTTGTAACCAGACTGGAAATTCCCAGTTTGGAAAACAGAATCCCCAGCGTCTATGGAGTTTCTTTGACCCCTATGACATTCAAGGGCTCAGGGCCCAGGCCCCAGCCTCCCCAGATGGCAGGGTTCTTTTCTTAGAACTTTTGGCCTGGGTGCCACAAAATCCACCCTCCCTAAAGTAGCACACAAGTAGCAAGTATAACCACCCTTTCTAGGTACCAGATACCGTTACATTTAATCCTCACAATAACCTTATGAGGTGGCTGCTGCTACCATCCTCACCTTCCTAACAGGAATCAGAGGGTAGAGACAGCTTGCTGATGCTCAGTACCTCGTGGGCACAGGGGTCAGGTTTCAAATCCAACTCCAAACCCTGATGTCTTAACATACTAAACGGTGGGTATTGCTCCCACTGTTCCAGAACTCATCCCCCACCCCTTGTTTCAAAGCTAAAGGGATTTTCATTTTCCATTTAAAAACGTTTAAATGACCTTCATCCACTGATTTGTTGAGAGGTATAAAATAAGAATGTGATGAAAGGGACAAATGCACTTTTTAGGAGGTTTACCAACATTTCCAGGGCATAAATTTTCATCTTATGTAAATAATTAATTAATAGATCAAAGAATTGATTAATAGATCACAGACTGAAAGGGTCTCTCTGCAGGGGGAGAAATTAACTACCAGATTAAAGGGATATCAGCTCTTCTCACGCCTCTTGGGCCTCCCGCTGGTGGGTTCCACCCATCTTGGCCCATGAGACCCCTTGCTTCTATCCTTCTCACTCTGTGTGACCCTAGGTGTTCACACTTCTCCGCCCTTCATCCTGAGGCATGGAATGGGGAGGTCCAGGGCAGTCAAGTTATGCCCACAGTCCCTAACATGGCAACAAGGTGACATGGCCACTACTCAGCTCCCTTCTTACCAACCAGTGCAGATAGTTCAAAGCCACACTAGCATATGGCCTTGGAATGAACTAGGAAACATGCACACCATTTCCTCTGTTATGGGTTGAGTTCGTTCTCCTTGGTCCTTGTCTCCACCACAACAAAGAATTGCAAGGCAGAGACACAATAGTGAAGCAGGGCAAGACGTTTTATTTGAATACACTCCACGGGAGGAGTGGGCCAGAGTCAACGTAGACAAAGGCCCAGAACTTTTGGGGGAGGGTCTATTTATCACCACCTAGCTAGGAGGTATTTCTTTTCACTGACAGAGTGAGGTCATCTGATTGACAGCTCTAGTTATATACTCATTCCTCTTGGTGTGCCTGTCTTTTCCCAGAATGCACATGGAAAAGGCAATGGGGGGGGCCAGAGGGAGCAAAACCACAATTTTATTTTAATGAGAGTATGAGGAGTGTGAGTATGTGGTTTGGGCGGTTCTTAGTTTTGTTCCCATGCGCCCCCATTGGGACCTGGTTGGGACTGGTTTGGTCTGGTCTCCACAGGCAAGAAGTTGCCTTCCTGCAAAGCCTTTGTTGTCTTCACTGGGAACCCCTACCTCTGCAGTTTGGGCAGTTTTTTCCTTGAGCCTTATCTTCCCCTTCCTAGGCTGCTCATGTCTATCTTTCTATCTAACATCTCCTCTGGGGAAGCAGAGCCTCATGCTAAGGCACACAGCCTGGAAAGCAGAGAGGAGGCAGATTCCTCTCTTGCCCCTTGATCTTACCCTGCACAAGGGTACAACCCGCACAACTCCCGTCCCACAGAAGCTCTCGGAATGTTTTGTTTTGTTAAGGGTGGGTGAGAACTTCAGGGTCTAAAAATTTCTTTTTAAGGTGGTCAGTTGAGTTTTAAAGTCACTTATGGGCACCGTGAAAAGCAAATGAGTCTTCAGAAATGATCCTCCTTACCTGCTCACAGGTTCTAGGTAAAATGCAAGGTGCAAAGTATGGTTCCTCTGTCTTAGTATCAATCACACTGCCATACACAATAATCACTAATTTCATGATCACGTTATCAATAGTCATTTCGTTACAGCTTGACAAACTCTCCACGTATGCCTGATTAAACATCACACACTTCTGAAATGTTAAGTCCTACAATGAAATTACATTTTTTTCCAGTAAGTAATAGAAAACAACACATGGTATCAAGAACAAAGCAAATTCATTGATTTAGCTGAATTCTGTGAGGGTCTCATACAAACCCTGGGACCAACAGACAGAATTTATTTAGAATTCAGAAGAGCCCTCAACAAGATTATGAGCTCAGAGTTTTTATGTTGTTACTATCAGTGGCCTGGTGCGTTTATGTGTTTGTGTGAGCTGTGGATCAGCTGCAGCAGGGCAGTCAGCTACGCCTTGTAGTTGGGTTTTAACTGGCAGTTAAGCAAATGTCCCACTTGACAAGTGAATAAACAACCAGAAAAAAAGGAAAGAACAAAGCAAGGCATTGAGTCTGAATCATACTTCAAGGCTCAGAAACATCGTCTTTAGAGCTGGAAGGGAGCTGTGTGTATGAGCTGCATTGTATCTCCCCAAAGTTCATGTGTTGATGTTCTGACCCCCAGTGTAACTCTGGGGGGAAAATATTTTCCAAGCCTGGGGAAAATTACCTTTGAAACCGAAATCAGTCAAAGGGAGAAATAATGTGTGAGAAACCAACTTATTGCTTACAAGCAGTCGTCCATTTCTGCTCACCCGTGCCTTTCATGACCTGGTAGAAAGAGACCCAACCTCTCCAGTCCAGATAAGCCCTCACTCCCCCATATAATTACCTGCTGATATGGAGATGGGCTACTTCTCTCCACCCCTTACCAACACCTATTGATAAGGAGATGCACTAAGGCCAGGAGAGAAATTCTGGAAAAACTCCAATTTTACCCACATCCAATCATCAGAATGTAACCTAATTTGGCAAAAGGGTCTTCACAGATGTAATTGCTTAAGTTAAGATGAAGTTATCCTGGGGTAGGGTGGGCACCTAAGCCAATATGGCTGATATCCTCAGACAAAGGGGAAAATGGGCACAGATGCGCTTACAGGGAGAGCTGCATGTGGAGATGAAGACAGGCATTTACGAGCTGAAGATAATCCCTTATAATTCTTAGTTGGAACCAGCACTGCCAACACCTGGATCTTGGATATCTAGCCTCAAGAACTGTGGGAAAATAAATTTATGTTGTTTAAGCCCCCCAGGTTGTGGTACTTTACTACAACAGTCCCAGAAAACTAATACACGAGGCTTGAGGCCCTCACTCTGAACATGTCCAGCCACAGAAGGTACACAGCTACATGACCCACTCCTCAGGCCTTGGTCCCCGACACTTAATTGCCAAGGACACCAAAATATATAAGAAAATTATATATATATTATATATACTATTAAAAATTATATATTTTTTCTTATATATTTAAGATATAAATACATATAAGTATATAAGCACAGCTGGGGCACCAAAAATATAAGAAAATGAGCAAACATCTAGAATTTTGTAATGAGAAAATCTAAAAAATAAGGTATTTTGGTTTTTAAATGCATGTAAATTTGGGTTCTGTGGTTTAAAGAAGGGGATGCAGCACAATCTTATCACTGCCTAGGGGTTCTAAAAAGTCCTAATTGGCTAATTCTTCAGTGAAAAAAGACTAGAAGGAAATAAGTCTAAGTGTTAAATAGAGATACTCTGGGCTGTAGAATCAGGGTATGAGGTTATTTTTTTTTTTTTTTGAAACTTAAGCAATATGTTTTAATGGCATTGAACAATTACAAGAGTTATAGTCAACAGGTAAATCATTATGCATTAACCAACATAATACAAAAAGCAAAAATTCAGATATCCACGGAAAAAGTGGACAAGAAACAATTCATTATCTTCCCATGTCAGATCAAGTAGTTGAAAAGTAAGGACATGGATGGTGTCACTAGAAAGATAGAATGAACAGATACAGAACTAGTTTTATCCCCTATGGCGAAGAGTACACCAAGTCATAGGCCCTAATTTATTTATTTATTTATTTATTTATTTATTTATTTATTTTTTTAATAATTTATTTTATTTTAGTATCATTAACCTACAATTACATGGGCAATACCGTGATGATTGAACTCCCCCCATCACCAGGTCCCCCCCACCAACCCCACCACAGTCACTGTCCATCAGCGTAGTGAGATGAGAATCGCTACTTGTCTTCTCTGAGCTGTACAGTACCCCCCGTGCCCCCCCACCCTATGTCTGCCAATCGTAATGCCCCTTTTACCCTCTTATCCCTCCCTTCCCATCCATCTCCCCAGTCCCTTTCCCTTTGGTAACTGTTAGTCCATTCGTGGGTTCTGTGAGTCTGCTGCTGTTTTGTTCCTTCATTTTTTTATTTTTTTATTTTTTCTTTGTTCTTATACTCCACATATGAGTGAGATCATTTGCTACTTGTCTTTTTCGGCCTGGCTTATTTCACTGAGCATAATACCCTCTAGCTCCATCCATGTTGTTGCAAATGGTAGGATTTGTTTCTTTCTTATTGCTGCGTAATATTCCATTGTGTATATGTACCACATCTTCTTAATCCATTCATCTACTGATGGGCACTTAGGTTGCTTCCATTTCTTGGCTATTGTAAATAGTGCTGCAATAAACATAGGGGTGCATGTGTCTTTCTCAAACTGGGCTGCTGCATTCTTGGGGTAAATTCCTAGGAGTGGGATTCCTGGGTCAAATGGTATTTCTATTTTGAGTTTTTTGAGGAACCTCCATACTGCTTTCCACAATGGTTGAACTAATTTGCATTCCCACCAGCAATGTAGGAGGGTTCCCCTCTCTCCACATCCTCGCCAACATTTGGTGTTGTTTGTGTTTTGGATGTTGGCCATCCTCACTGGTGTGAGGTGATATCTCATTGTGGTTTTAATCTGCATTTCTCTGATGATTAGCGATGTGGAGCATTTTTTCATGTGCCTGTTGGCCATCTGAATTTCTTCTTTAGAGAAGTGTCTATTCATGTCCTGTGCCCATTTCTTAATTGGGTTATTTGCTTTTTGTTTGTTAAGGTGCGTGAGTTCTTTGTATATTTTGGATGTCAACCCCTTATCAGATACATCATTTATGAATATATTTTCCCATATTGTAGGATGTCTTTTTGTTCTACTAATGGTGTCCTTTGCTGTACAGAAGCTTTTCAACTTGATATAGTCCCATTTGTTCATTTTTGCTTTTGTTTCCCTTGCCCGGGGGGATATGTTCATGAAGAAGTCACTCATGTTTATGTCCAAGAGATTTTTGCCTATGTTTTTTTCTAAGAGTTTTATGGTTTCATGACTTACATTCAGGTCTTTGATCCACCTTGAGTTTACCTTTGTGTATGGGGTTAAACAGTAGTCCAGTTTCATTCTCTTGCATGTAGCTGTCCAGTTTTTCCAACACCAGCTGCTGAAGAGGCTGTCATCTCCCCATTGTATATCCAGGGCTCCTTTATCAAATATTAATTGACTGTAGGTGTTTGGGTTAATGTTTGGATTTTCTATAGGGTATGAGGTTATTATTATTGTTTTGTATCTGTATTTTCTAAATTATATAATGGGTATGTGTTGTTTGTGAATTTTTTAAAAATGAACCTTATTATTGAGTCTATCTGACTCCTCACAGTTTTAACCTATTGATTCTAATGCTCTCCTCTGGGGTTTAATACTAGTCTCTAAGCATGTCCTATTTCTCATGAAGCAGCAAAACAAAAAGAAAAAAGAAGAACCTATATCTCCTTAGTCTTCTGCTAAAATTTGTCTGGAAATTTACTTCATTACTACCACGCACTTAGTAAAAAACATGACAGCCTTAGTACGACATGCTAATTTTTTAAGACAGTTTTTTAGGTTCATAGCAAAATAGAGAGGGAGATACAGACATTTCCCACATACCCCCTGTCCCCACACATGCATGGCTTCCCCCACTGTCAACATCTCCCACCACAGGGTACATTTATTACAATTGATGAACCTACATTGATACATCAAAATCATCCAGAGTCCATAGTTTAGAGTTGACTCTTGGTGGTGTATATTCTCTGGGTTTGGACAAATGTATAATGACATGTATCCATTATTCTAGTATCACAGAGAATTTTTATTGCCCTAAAAGTCCTCTGTGTTTCACCTATTCATCCCTCCCACCCCAGCTCCTAATAACCACTGATCTCATTATTGTCTCCATAGTTGAATCTTTTCTAGAATGTCCTACAGTTGGAATTAGACAGCAGGTAACCTTTTCAGGTGGCTTCTTTTACTTAGTAATATGCATTTAAGTTTCTTTCATGGCTTGATAGCTCATTTCTTTTCAGCACTGAATACCCTATTGTCTGGATGTACCACAGTTGTCCTATCCACTCATCTACTAAAGGACATCTTGGCTGGTTGCTTCCAAGTTTTGGCAATTATGAAAAAAGGTGTTAAAATATCCATATGTAGGTTTTAATGTGTGGACATGTTTTCAACTCATTTGGATAAATATCAAGGAGATCAATTGCTGGATCGTATGATAAAAGTATGTTCAGTTTTGTAAGAAACTGCCAGACTGTCTTCCAAAGTAGCTGTACCATGTTGCATTCCCACCAGCCATGCCTGAGAGTTCCTGTTGCTCCACATCTTCACCAGTACTTGGTGTTGTCAGTGTTCCAAAATGGCTGTTCTAATAAAGTGTGAAGTGATATCATCATGTAGTTTAATTTAATTTCCCTAACGACATACGGTAGGGAGCATCCTTCCATATATTTGCCATCTGTGTATCTTCTGTGGTGAGGTGTCTGTGAAGATATTGGGCCCATTTTTTAATCGGGCTTGCTTTACTATTTTTGAGTTTTACGAGTTCTTTGAATATTTTGGATAACAGTCCTTTAGCAGATATGTCTTTTGCAAATATATCTTCCCAGTCTGTGGCTTGTTTTCTCATTCTCTTGAGACCTGCTAATTTTTTCACCCAACATTAATATCCAGTCTCTCAATGCAATGAGTATTATTGAACTTCAAATCTGTCACTGTCCCAGTTCCTGACTCATAGTAGTGGCTCAAATAATTACTAAATAGATTATAAGTATGGGATTGTAAATTATGCCACTCCAAGAACAGATTTGAGCCACTACTTTTTGGAGAGAAAGTTCATAGAAGAGGCCCAATCACCTTAATAAAGATTTGACCTCTTTCCACCATCCTTCCTTGCTGCCACAATGGTATGCGTAAATGTCCCGGCTGATGCTCGTAAGCGCATCAGCAATGCCAAAAAGAGAGGCAAACACCAGACTCTTATTAAGCCGTGCTTCAAAGGCCCCTCGTTCGGTTTCTAACTATAATGTTACATTGGCGGATTTAAAATCATTGACAGTCACAGAGCTGGGAACCTTGTTGTGAGCCTCACTGTCAGGTTAAATGAGTGTGGGGTGATCAGCCCCAGATCTGAAGTACAACTCATAGATCTAGAAAAACGGCAGATAACATGTTCCTGTCACATCACTTTGGTTTCACTGTCCTGACAACCTCAGCTGGTATCATGGACCCTGAAGAAGCAAGACAAAAGCACACAGGAGGGAAAAGTCTGGGATTACTTTTCTAGGATATGATATATACGTGCAAATAAAATGCCTCAATGGTAAAAAAAAAAAAAACGATTTGAAAAAAGCAGATTTATATTAACATAAGTAGAGTAGACTATAGTGAACACTAGATGGAGCGTTCATTAACTCATTCCAATTAATGCTATCCTTGGTTCTTGGGGATCTACCTAGTTAATATTTCCTGAATCTACTTTTGTTTTTTTAAAGAATGACTATTGGTAGCTTGGGAAATTAGCTGTGACAAGACTGATGACCTGCAGGAAATCACAATGAGAGTGTTTAAAATTCTGGAATCTCATTTAGAAGATCAGACATAATCTTCCTTTCTCTCTTTGTCTCAAAAATATGAAACAAAAATTCAGTAAATAAATGTTTATTCATATTTTAATCATGTAACTTACCTCATCAACGAGACTTGATTCAAAATATTGATAGGCAGTACTGATAGCAAGCTTTAGCCATATCTTATATTCCAGGGATGGCCAGAAGACATCAAAACTTTCATATAAATCCTCCAGGGAGATAAAACAGGCCTGAAATGATAAGGTATCAAGCAGCAAGCTTGGTTCAGAACTAAATAAGACATCAGAAAACGAGGTGCCTGCAGATTTAACCTTCACCTAACCTCTTAAAAAAAACTCAGCTCTAGTATACTTATGAGACACTGCCATTTAAATACATTGTATTGTGGAGAGGTTGTTCACTATATATAAGATGATAAAATTTACAGTCCAGTTAAAAGTATAGACTTAATAACAAGCCAGGAAAATTCATTTCAGTCAATAACTATGCTAAAAGATATGGCTCATGAGCCCAACATTTAGGAACTCAGCTACATAAGCTTATCTATTTTTATTGCCACAGTATTACAAATAACATTCCCTTCTGTTCCACACACCCCTAAGATCCAGACCCTGCTTTATCGCATCTAACAGTCCCAAAAGCTTGAGAATTCTTTGTAAGCAGAAACTTTTGTTTGTTTCTACTTGAATCCCCCACACCTAGTGGAATATCAGTCCACTTATTTGTTGAATAGACATACTTAAGAAGTGCCAAATGGAAGAAAGGGAGTTTAAAAACAAATTAAGTATTCTTTTAAAACACTGCTCTCATAATGGTGGCCATTTACTGAGCGCCTATACATGCCGGGCATTTTATTTAGGTATTTTCCTAATCTTCATAACAACAAAAGTTAGATACTCTCTCTAACAAGGACACTGAGACTAAAAGAGGTTAAAATATCTTTCCCCAGATCCCCCAGCCAGGATATGAGAAACTAAATCTACTTTCTCAACTAGTCTATACTGTTTCACAATAGCTGGTTGGGTGACTAAATAAGATAGCAGGACCTAAAGGAAGAAAACATGCAGGCTCTCATTTTTTAGAGGAAAAATTAACTAATAACCCACAGTATAGACAGAACCAGTTTCTCACCTGTAAAACAGTTTCACAGATGGCAGTATATTCAATTTCCCGCTTAAGCAAACAGCTCAATTCTCCAATTATGTCTCCACTAGTGCAGTACTCTGTAAACATGGTTTTGTACTCTCTATCAGGCCTTAGGCCACTGTCTATTCCATAGGTAGGGTTTGAACTATGCAACTGCGCAGGGAAAAACATGTGCAAAGGGAAATACACAATTAAAAACCCTTGCCCAAAGCATAGGCACTCCCACTATTTCTTGCAATTATTACAATGCAAGTAAAAGATTCTTTATGAATTCTTTCAGGAGTGAATGAGGAATTAGTCTTCACAAAAATCAATTTCCTTCACATTTCAATTTTCCAAGGCAAGCACTGTTTCTGATCTTTAGCTTTACAGATGACCTGTATTTACAACTTTCTACCTAAATCTTCCTTACATAAAAATCCCACCAAAAGAAGTAATTGGCAGTCTGCAGCTAACTCAGTCACCCACTCTAAATTTATTAGATATGCTTATCATAATGTGCTAATGCCTCAGATGGAAACAAATTTTTTGATTGCATGGATGCATCAATTAGATAGCATGAATTATTACGCCTCCAAAATGAACCATGATTTCATTAAAAGCCTTGTATCCCTTTAAAATGCTTAAGAATAAATACCATGAGACATCAACGGAAAGTTTTTTCTTTTTCTGTTTGAACGTAGGATGGTTATTTCAGGAAAAGAACTGGTAGGCATGGGTGGAGGGTAGGAAAAGAAGGCTATCAGATTTCAGGAGGAAGTGCAGGACATCAACCAGAAGAATTACAGAATTTTCCAGAAAGTTTAGCTGTAAATATCAAAGAGGAAGCCTATTGTTCAGGACAAAGGAAACAGGAACAGAAGAAGCTCACTGAAGAAATTGCTGTGACAACTGCCCTGCCCCCTCTGCTAGTGCTCCTAAAGAGAGGATTTTGGATTATGTCAGTGGGCCCAATGCAATCATATGAGCCCTAAAGAGTAGAAAAGTAGAATAGCGACTTCTTCATGAACATATCTCCCCAGGCAAGGGAAACAAAAGCAAAAATGAACAAGTGGGACTATATCAAGTTGAAAAGCTTCTGTACAGCAAAGGACACCATCAGTAGAACAAAGGACATCCTACAGTATGGGAGAATATATTCATAAATGACATATCTGATAAAGGGTTGACATCCAAAATATATAAAGAGCTCATGCACCTCAACAAACAAAAAGCACATAATCCAATTAAAAAATGGGCAGAGGATATGAATAGACACTTCTCCAAAGAAGAAATTCAGATGGCCAACAGGCACATGAAAAGATGCTCCACATTGCTAATCATCAGAGAAATGCAAATTAAAACCACAATAAGATATCACCTCACACCAGTAAGGATGGCCAACATCCAAAACACAAACAACAACAAATGTTGGTGAGGATGTGGAGAAAAGAGAACCCTCCTACACTGCTGGTGGGAATGCAAATTAGTTCAACCATTGTGGAAAGCAGTATGGAGGTTCCTCAGAAAACTCAGAATAGAAATACCATTTGACCCAGGAATCCCACTCCTAGGAATTTACCCTAAGAATGCAGCAGCCCAGTTTGAAAAAGACATGCGCCCATGTTTATCACAGCATTATTTACAATAGCCAAGAAATGGAAGCAACGTAAGTGTCCATCAGTAGATGAATGGATAAAGAAGAGGTGGTACATATACACAATGGAATATTATTCAGCCATAAGAAGAAAACAAATGCTACCATTTGCAACAACATGGATGGAGCTAGAGGGTACTATGCTCAGTGAAATAACCCAGGCAGAAATAGACAAGTATCAAATGATCTCACTCATCTGTGGAGGATAAGAGGAAAGAAAAAAACTGAAGGAACAAAACAGCAGCAGACTCATAGAACCCAAGAATGGACTAACAGTTACCAAAGGGAAATGGACGGGGGAGGATGGGTGGGAAGGGAGGGACAAGGGGGAAAAAGGGGCATTGTGATTAGCAGATATAATGTAGGGGGGGCACGGGGAGGATTGTACAACTCAGAGAAGACAAGTAGTGATTCTATAGCATCTCACTACGCTGATGGACAGTGACTATAATGGGGTAGGTGGGGGTGACTTGATGACGTGGGGAGTTTAGTAACCATAATGTTGCACATGTAATTGTAGATTAATGATACCAATTAAAAAAAAAAGAAAATCCTTGTGTTAAGTTTATCTTACAGTATATCTAGAGGACAGACTAAGGATGGTGACATAGTGTCTCTCACTGGAGATAGACATCATGAGACCACAAGTCAAGCCTATGCCCAACACCCCCCACCCTTTGCCCCATTCTTGAAAGCCTTAAAAAACAGAATCTTAAGCCTCGGATTATACCTCCTCTCTGAGGTTGCCTGCACTTCCCCTTTCTTTGAGTGTCAACTTTTGCCTTAAATAAAGACTTCTTACTACATTTTGTCTCTGCACTCTTCCAGTGGTAAGCACCTTTGTTACTTAGTTATTTCATTCAATTTTCTAGACTTAAGCACTAATCTTCTGTCTCTGTTCTACTTCAGAGAAGTAGGGAAGTGCTAACTCAGATCTCTGATGTAGGCTTGCAAGTTCCCATCACCCAGGCGACCTGGACAGGACTGAAGCTATATGATCATGCTCTTTAGCAGCCTGCCTGAAAATCTCCTTTATTAGCCTTTGGGAAATTCTCAGAACATAATGTCACTCCATCCAGGGCTCTGCAGCTTTCCCAAATTCTAGGGTGGTAGGGGCTTAGTTCCCACCCATGCAGATCCAAGTGTACACTGGACTCCTGGTGACCCTGGCTTCAGGAGTTGGAAAGGGATTTGCTCTATGTTGAGCGGGAGTTCAGTGAACTTCCCCTTCCTCCCTGTGTTCTTCCTTGCTCTCTACAGCCTGCATGGCTGCTGCCATTCACTACTATTCTCGCTTTAATGAATCCCTTCCTCACCTGCACTTGTTCAACCTGTTTGAGAATTCTCTCTTGTTCAGAGTCAAGAACCCCCCTGAGGGTTTCACCTAGTGCACAGCGAGAGACCTCCCCAGACTCAGCTGCCTGACAACAAAACGTGCTAGACACTTGTTGGGGAGGAAATTTCCTCTACCTCTCAAGGTTCTTCTAGCTGGTCTGAGAATCAAATTGACATGAGGTAGATTAACAGAAGAAAAATACAAAGTTTAATCTGTACATACAGGGAAGCCATAAACATGGGTTCTAAAGACAGGGAGAATGAGGTCTTGGTCTTGAACCAAGGAGGTGGGTGTTAGGGTTCTGAGACTTCAAAGAAAAAGGGAAGTAACTCACAGGACTATGAAAAAAGTAAAAAGTAAATGTTTGATAAGCAAAATACTTGATGGGCCACACAGAAACAACAGAGCACAGAGAGGAATTTTAACAGACTTTGCCACCCTCCCTGTCTACCACACCTAGTTTACATTATAGTAGAGCTATCTGTGGTGACCGTTTTCCTCCCGGTGTAGTTCCACTATCTAAATTCTTTTTATGCAGTTGTGGGGTGGAAGGTCAGAGTTTCTTTCTGAGTCCTTTGGGCCTTGATTGTTCACAACTCTGAAATAGTCTGCATGGCACAGTGGCACCTCTTGAGGGGCCTGCTCTTGGTTCCTACACACTTCAGAAGTGCTTTACATGTGTTAGTATTATATTTATTATAACATTTATTTTTGTGATCAATTTTGGTATTCTTAGGTCTGACACGTCCTTTCCAAAAATAAAAAGCCAAAGATATTATTTGCACTCGGATAAGGGTTTGTCACTTGTAACTGTCATCTAGAATCTGGAATAATTTGGGTCATAGGCTGGGGCTTACCCATATATTCAGCTACTAGAATTCAGATTCTAAAGGATTCTTGCCCTTTCCCCATACTACTGACATCTTTCTCTCTTTCTCTGGTCACCAAAAGCCTCTTTTTTGTGAGATTGAAAGTTGTATTTTCAATCCTCACCTATTTGACCTCTATAAGGATCTGACATTTGGGTCTTTTCCCTCATTCTTGATTCTCATTTCCTTAGGTGAGTAACTCAAGCACTCCAAGTATTAGGTTCTTAACATCATGGAAAAGACTGCTTCCTCCCAGGATTGTTGCAAAGAATAAGTAATGACTCTGCAAAATTTTGTAAAATGGGAAGCACCTTTCAAATGTTGGCTATTTCATTATCTCTCAGCTGTAGTGTTCACTCTGCACAAAAATGGTTTCATTTGGAAAAGAGATTATGCTAAAAATTTGAAATTTTCTTCATTCTTAAATTCCTCCTTATGTTACATGTTTCAAAATACAACTTCAATAAAAAATAAATGGTCCCTTACAATTGCCATTCCTGAAATAATTAAGTAGATTCCTTGGGGCATTTCACCTTCTTTACAAATGACATCTCCATAGTCAAAATAGGCAACTTGGGCTCTTTCCTGAAAGGAAAAAAAAAAAAAAAGAGGAAATAAAAGAAAGAGAGTCAACACAAAAGCTTCATACTCGATAGAGAAATCAGATTTTAATGTCGAAATGGTTTTCAAGTAGTAAAAAACCACAAACTATGTTATGTGGTTTGTTAATGAATTATAATGTGCTGATATGCTTCATCCATTTTTAGAAAGAAGGCAAGCAGGCAAACTGTAGACTTTGTGATTATTACCTGATACAGTGACTGGTAGAAACCCTCAATGAATGATAAGTGGGAGATGTTTACAATAAAGTGTGGTTCTCTGACAAAGGAGACAGGGACGGGACACTCAGGTAAAATCCGGAAGCGCCACAGGACGCCGTGTTGGGTGGCCAGGAAAGACTTTGCAGAGGAAGGAGCGGTTAAACTGAGAACTGGGAGAAAAGGAACAGCCAGGATGGGATGAGCTGAGGACCATTCAGGACAGAGGATTCAGTATATGCAAAGACCCAGAAGCAAATAGGGTAACTGCAGAAGATTCAATACATCTCAAACAGGGCTGAGGTGCCCCATCAGGCTTTGAGAGGCACAGAGCCTAGAGTTCACAATACTTTTAGGGACTCACAACATTTAGTTTCTTTTAAAATCAGAAGGGAATAAAAAACTTTTAACTAAAGGGAAATGTTTTAATGCTGCAATATTTAATGTAAATGTATTCATCATTATGCTAACACAGTCATAAAGCATAATTTTTTGTACTTTTTATAGAGGAAGAGACCCACTAAGGCAAAAGTGGCCTGGGCCCATGAAAGTCACCATGTAGCCCCTGAGGAGGCTGGAGAGGTGAGCCAGAACCAGCTCTAGAAGGATTCTGTAGGCACATTAAAGACTTTGAGTTTTTCTCAAAATCAGGGGGTCCCACTGAAGGGTTGGTTACAGAAGAATTAATGGTGACAGATTTGCATTTTGCAAAGATGTATAGGAAACATTTCCAAATCATTCACAGTGGTTATCTCTAAGTGTGAGGTGGAGGAGTGAATAGTTTTCGCTCTTCATTTTATGTACTTCTGAATTATTTGACAGTATTGGATAAGCATGGATGACTTCACAATTTTTCTTGAAAAGCTCACCTAAAGCCAGTTATCCAGCTTATATATTATTCATTCCTTGTTTGTCTACCCTTGTTTCCCTGCTCATTTTTATAGATTCCCTTTTTAACTAACCACACCAGTTGGAGAATGAAAGAAGGTACGAGGGGGGAAAATTAACTATTGTGGCTGTGATGGAGACCAGGGTTGAAATTACCGGGTGCATGGGGTGTTTGTTTACTATGTGGATTTTAGTTATTGGCACAATCCCTGGGCTGCCTCCAATGAGAATAATGCCTGCGTACTCCCGATTTGTCTCAGTTTTTACCCTGGCAAAATCTGATTTAAATTGTTATCAAGAACCAACATATTAAGGAAAAAGGCTACCTAAAGAGTGGGAGAAGGCTGTAAGGGGATCTGTAAGCCCAACAGCTTTGCATAGGCATGGCAGGTTAATATGGAAAGAAGGCTGTGCCCTGGTCACACGTTCACCTCAATGTCTGTGAATCATTAATTTCTATAGCCCCATTGCTCTCCCATTCATTTGGATGGCCAGTTAATTATACTCAAAATTACTACCCATAAAGAACCAATTTCCCATTTCATCTTAAACTGGATTTTTAAAAACCTGAACAGGACGCCAGTTATAATAAACACCTATTAGATACCTCCTTCCCAGTCCAGCCTGTCTCCCGTCTCCCACTCCTCTGTATTTGAGGTCTGTCTTCCAGTCCACCAGATTTCCTCCTTCTCATAGCTACACTAGTACTCCCCCATGCTGGACATCTGATCCAAGCTAACCTGGCTTTATTTCTCTCTCGAGAATTTGAACAGAAAGACAAAGAGCCTGGGAGTTGAAACTAAGTCATCACAGTCACGTGTTAGTAGGGTCAGCAGATCCCTACTGAGACAGGGACTGTGGGTTTAGACAGAGTAGGGTGAGGGCCTCCGGAAAAAAAATTCTACCAAAACTCCATGTTAAACAATTAAGAAAAGCCAGAGACACATTAATTCTCTAAAGAAAAAATATCAAACTAGGAATATAAGCATTCTTCAGTGAAATTAGTTAAAACTAAAAAGCCAGGAGCAAGTTGACCTAGAAGTTTGAATACTCCCCAGATAAAGAAAAGTATCTCAGCATAGCCTATATTTTCACTGTGTCAGTTAAAACATACCATTGTAAGATTTACTGTAGCCTGTTCTAAGGCCCAGCTTATTTAGGAAAAATTCTATCTTAAAGCTAAGATTGCATTTTAATCAAACAAACAATAACCCAGCCCATCTTGGAAGCAAGGCAGGCAGTATTAATTGATATGCTCCCAGATCAAAAAGTGGCTATCCTGGGAAAGAATCAGAGCAGTAAATTTCTTGTGTTAAGCTAACTTTGAAAAATAACCCACTGATAAGAAACTTAGTATATCTTCCAAAACAAACATTTTGAGACCATCTGGCAGGTTTGCATCCCTAGCCCTTTGTCTCTCAAATGCCTTTAAATCCCACAGACAAGGCACCACCCCGGACTCTCTTGTCCCCTCCCAGTGCAAGCCAGGAGCTCTTTCCTCTTACTTTATCTCTAAATAAAAAGCCTCTCACTTGCTCTCCTATTTTGAGTGTTTGCAAAGTTCATTCTTTTGACTCCGTGAACAAGAACCCTGGCATCACCACCACTGATACCCCCAAGTTGCCCTGATTCCCACCCTGCTCAAGGTTCCTCAACTGGTTCTTGGCTCCTATATACAATATCTTTTCAGTAAACTTCCCCTTTGTTTAAACTAGTTTTTGAGATCCTTGCTCTAAAAAGTCTTTTCCAGCGTGTGCATCTGGAAGTCCAGAATGCTACACCATGAAATGAGGTGGGATCGGTAACATTCAGGTAACACAGACAGATCATCCTAAGCAGATACACTCCTTAGGCTCCAAATGAAATGTACTCGTCTGGGTTTGCTGGGCCTCCGTTTTGGCATACCCTTCACTGGCCATTACAGAATTCCTGGCTTTGGATAAGTTTTTTGTTAATCTTGCACGAAGGGGTAGAAAAAAATGGAAAAATAATTTTCATCAAACTTGCCAGAATAAAAGATAGAATCTTTACCTTGAAGAACTTGATAAGAACGTCTTTCTTTTCCAGCCAAATGATATTATCAAGGTATTTGTCAGGAGTGGGGGGCGGGATTGCCGTGGGAAAGTTATTCAGTGCTTTTATTTTTGCAAGAAGTACCTGAAAACAATCAAAGTAATGGTGATCAGATCTTGTAAATGAAAAGGGACAAAACTAAGGAAATCTAAATAAACTACTGCTATGCAAATTTAACCTTGATTTTGACTCACAGCTTCTCTTGCCCTGTTTAAATTATCCTCTAACTCTTTTTGTGTCCCTATTCCACCCCTTTATTATTATTCTCACTGATATATTAACATATATTTATCATCTTTATAATCCAGCTAACACTGTATTCTGCCCTGTCTTAATCTCAAATAATCTGAACTTCACAGTCTACTATTGTACAATTTAATGGCACATTCTCTCAAGTTTTTTTCATGTGTGTGATTTGCTTTTCTAAACTCTTGTAATTTGGGGGAATACAGTTCCTGTTTTGTGGCCTCTGAGAAGCCCTCTCTGGCCCCCCTGACCAGGTAAGTGATGATCACTTACCTACTTTATTCCCATGGCACCCGCTAAACATCCCCCTTACGGAACTCATTACATTGTATTATTATTATTCTATACAATAATACATTGTATTATCACTATTTTTACTTATCTGTTTCACCTTCCATATTATGTAACTTGTGTTGATTAGAAGAACAAATGACTAAATGTAAGATGGGGAAGAGTCCATGGACTTTGGTGGCAAGGTTGTATTCATTATGTATCCCCAACCTCTCAAGAGACCATGGCACATAGTAGGTCTCCAACATATATTTGCACAACTACATTGAATAGATTTACTTAACTCTTTATGATCTGGGATTGATCATTATATCTCTTAGGCTAACAATTTGGCAATTAGTAGGATTCCAGTAAGTAACTGATGAATGATTGATTAACCCATTAACTTTCTAAACAAACCTATAGGAAAAAATAAGCCTCTCCCCTAAGGCCTGTTATTTATTTACTTAATTAATGAATATCAAGCCTTTAATTGAATCTTATATAGCCTTTCAAGTGATAAATGAGAAAAATAGAATAAAAATCACAATGTGTATAGGGGTATAATTTGAAGAATACTGTTAAGTAGCTCTTTTCTTCCCTCTGACAGACAGTAATGAGAAATCATTTTACCCATTTAGTCCTTTGCCATGATGTTACAGAAATTAAAGAGATAGAGCCACAAAGGGGAAAACTGGCCAGTCCCACATCCACTTCCCTTTTGGGGCCCTGGAGAGAGTACTATGTCCAGGGAATGACCACTGCATGGCAGCCTATGGCTGGGAGTTGCCAGTGACAAGGAAAAGCATGTAACAGCCTGGAGCAGCTTATTGGTGGGTAACACACAGAATGTGAGAGCAGAACTTGCATTTTCCTGTTTATGCTAGGAAGCAGAAAGAACCCTGTATTTGCACAAATACATCCTTATTTAAGCATATCCTTATCTGCATAAATACATAGTGTAGATGGTGGATGTGATAGAGTATTAAGATTAAACATAAACACTTTTTTCTCTGTCTTATGTTCCTAATTTTTTCTGCAAATACATTTATAACTTTTCTCAAGTCCATTTATCAGCCAAGCAATTTGGGTACCATCCCTGCTCCTCTCCTCTTGGAACTGCCCCTTTCCTGACCACCACCAACACACACACACACACACACACACACACACACACACACACACACACA
>JAQQAC010018689.1:26536385-26561336 GCA_029783875.1 Phataginus tricuspis | reverse complement strand
ACACACACACACACACACACACACACACACACACACACACACACACAATCCCTACCATGTTAACGTGTGACTCCCACCTCCCTTGCCACAGTTGGGAGGTACTGAACAGTACATATTCCACCAGTGGATAGAAAAGCAGAAAAACCTAGTGACTTTGTAGGGGAGATGAAAGAAGATGCCATAGAGGGCAGCCCTAATTGGAAATGGAGAGCCTGGAAAGCTTCCTACATCCTTGTCGAAGTCCCTTCCTGAGGCCTGGCCACATGGTCTGGCTGGTGTGGGTTCTGTAAGGCACTCTGTGTCCTTTTCTCAGCTAAACCTAGCTCAGGTTGGTTTCTGTTACTTGCAACCATGTAGTTTTGACATGGAACATGCCAGGTAACATTTGCATTAGTTGCCATTGGCATGTTAAAAGGCTGTAGGCAGATTACAGAGTTAATACCTAAGACGAATCACTCTTTTCCCAATCTTGCTCACTCATCACACCCTGCTGAAGTGACCATGCATACTTGGGTGCTAGGTTATGGAATCAAGCAATATGGAAAATTGCTTTATTACCTTATTTATCTCTATGCCCGCATGTTTATCAATAATGCCTCTTGACCAAAGGAAGGTGAGGTTTTTCAGAGCTTTAGCTATCACGTTCCGGATTGCCTGCTTTGTCTTCAAAGCAATGACAATATCACGACCCTCATGCTCTATGAGTCCTGAAGCACGTAAAATTATCAGTCAGCAAACAGTGCAATAACCATAATAATGACTAATATTTGTATAATAGTTTATAATTTCCAAGGTATTTATGCAATATTCTTTCATTCTATCTCATGCCAGAAGGATGAGTGTCATTTTCATCTCTATTCTATGGCTAAGAAATCGGGAACTGGCTTCCCCCACAAGTAGGAGAAAATCATTCTCTTTGCCTTATTTCCATGCATCTCCTACATGTCTCCATTATGAAACTCATTACCTTGCAGTATTATTTTTACTTATTTGTCTCATCTTCATCTTCCATATTATGTAATTTTTGTTGGATGGATGAATAAGGGGCTTAATAAAGAGCCCCTGGATTTTGGCTGCTGGGTCTTTCTGAGATCAAATTGCATATTTTTTCCTCCTTAATGAACAAGAGACGTCATGGACTGGCCTGGGAGTCAAGACTAAAACTGTATCTGTTTCAACTTTGTAATCCTAACACTGAGCACAATGCCTGACATTTGGAAGGTACAGCATGATCAAGAGCAAAGTATTTTAGCATCAGATATACCTGGACTTGAGAGCTAGCTCACCACTTATGAGCCATATGACCTCAGGCAAGTTAACCTTTCTAAGCCTCGGTTTCATCATCTATAAAATGAAGATGATAGTAGTATTTGCCTCATAGAGTAATTAGAAGGGTTAAATAAGATAATGCATAAAAGGCCACTAATATAGTTCCTGACATAATTAGCATTCAGTAATCAGTTGCAGTAAACAGGATCAGGAATTCCATTTCTCAGGACTGAATCAAGAAAACTTTTGCAGTATTCCAAACTAATCTAAAACATAAGATAGCAGTTCCTAGGCCCTTGATCTTCAAAAGCATAGAAATAAAAATCTGCCTGTATGTAAATGGCAACAATGGGTCCTGGATTTTTCTGAGACAGTGCCAAAATATTCTGACCCATTGTCTCCAAACTTACCATCTCATTCATTAGGCCATGTTCTTTCCAGTTTGGTTTGGAAAGCATGATCCTCATAAGTCCATACGGCATTTACACAATGTGGTTATGAACACAAAGTGGTTTTACTTTATTTCTCTTATAATTTCCATTTATTAAGTGCCTACCTTATGCAGGCTCTCTACCACATACTTTTGCACACACTAAGCCCCCTTACAAGGAAAGCAGGCCCAAGGAGCTTTATATAAAAACCTAGAGCTTTTGCAGTATGCTTTAACTCAAGCTAATAGAACCCCTCTAACTTTCTGCCATTATCTTCTGTTAATACTCATACCCTTCCCAGGCTCTGCCTTTTCGCATCCTAGTCCCATTATATGTGTTCAATAAATGCTTGTCAAATGAATAAATAAATGAATGAGTGAATAATTAAATGAGAGCATGAACTTGTCTTCCTTTGGTTAAATTAGGATAATAAGGTAGATGCTCCAACTACCTACCTAGTTCTTTGATAGCATCTTGTTTGTTGGTTTCCAAAATTTCATTTAATTTCTGCAAGAAGTTGAGAAAATCATTCATTCTTATTACGTCAAGTGCATTTCTGGCTTTTAAAATTTCAGAAGAAAGTCTGATAGAAGAAATCTCAGTTTACGGTTGAGGGGAGATAATTTGGCTCAATTCTTCCCCCCATGTTCATTCTGCTGCTTTCCCTCTGGTCATACTCATATGACAATGAATGTTTGCAGTCAGTAGCTTGCATAACTACTGTGCCTAATATTTCTCGGAAAAAAAAAGTGTGCACGTCTCCGTGCACCCAAGGAAATTCTTCTAGACAGCCCCACTGAGGGGGTAGCCAGCTGAGCAGCTGTTGGGGAGCCAGGCTATCAGGAGCACACAAACAAGTGGAGTCAGGAGAAAATAAGGGGTCGACAAGTTTGTGTATCCTACAGATAACTCCTGACATAACTGAAGAGAGAGCTCCACTCCAGGGCTAACCGATCTCTGTTTAACCACAGAATGGTTATTTGTCAAATGCCTGCTAGGTCCCCAGCCCTGCTCTTCAGGGAGGTCACTCTGTAGGTTTGAGTCTTTTCGGAGCTTATACTTGGCTACACCAACAGCCCTGGGACTAACTAACTGACAGTTCCCTGGGATTTTCAGACACAGATGACTGAGATGCTGTACCCAAACAATGCATAGCATAGTGCTATTTATATGGTTTGTTATCTAAAGTTTAAGCAGTTTTAAGTTGTGTTTTGGGGTTTAGAAAAATCAAATGTAATAAATCTCTCACTTTGAACATAAGAATGTGGTATACAATTTTTATGAAATTGCTTCTTCTCACTCAATAACACTGAATCAATACTGGGAAGATGCCAGATTATCAGCCTGCCCACAGCACCCGCATACTGTGGTCCAGACAAGTTTACATAGGCACAGAGAGAGCAGCTAAGCCCCCTTCATACCAGACTGGACCTACCGCAATTCTGTAAAACTGTTATAGAAGGACCTTGCACAAGAGAGCGTAGGAACCAACGCCTGCCTGTGAAGGGAATATAATCGTGAAAGCCTGGATAGATAGGTGACTTCTCTAAAGGGGAGCTGCCGCTGGCCAGTTCTTGTATCATGTCACTTTCAGAATAAACCCAGTTTGATATATAAACACATCTCAATAAACCATTTAAATCTTTATTAGTCTCCTTTAAAAAAATGTCAAAGGGGCATTCATCTCTTCCACCTGGAGGTAAGTGCCCCCAAATCTCTATGCCTTCTCCTTCACTTTTCAAAACACATTCTTAACCCCCACACTGGCTCTTAGTTGCCTTCTTTGCTCTACCTGTTCCTGAAATTTTTTCTCCTCCTAATATATGTCCTTTCTGATATAGATAAATCTAGACTTTCAGTTGTTCTTTTAATTTTCACCTCCAATATTCAAAGGAAATCAACAGGATAGAATTTTGTTGCACATTAATATTTGATCCAACAATCAATACTGCTTTGATAAATCTAGATAACATATCTGTAGTGTGTTTATAAAGATATCATGAGAGATATCAGATGCCTTCCTAAAATTCAGGTATACTCTTCCTATAGTGGTCCCTGATGATAAAATAAAATCTTAAATGCTAGAGATATTTAACCAGGTATTTTTTAATTACTTTAGAAATTAAAAATAAAAAGATTAAGGTAGGTATCGTCACAGCTGCTTTACCTCTCCTGAATTTAATAAGGAAAAAACCTGTTTCTTGGCTAAAAGCCTGAGGTAACTGACTCACGCCAAAAATAGGCACAGCAACCAGAACACATAAGCCCCAGCTCACCCCTGATATCATGTACACACACAAAATCATTAGATATACAGCTTTACTAACTAGAATTTAAATTCATTGTCTGATTAAAAATCAGGAGTCTTGGAGGGAGTCGAAGATGGCAGAGTGAGCAGGTGGCAGAAATCTCCTCCCAAAACCATATATATTTGTGAAAATACAAAAAATACAACTATTCCTAAAAAAAAGACCAGAAGATACAGAACAGCAGCCAGGCTACAGCTACATCTGGAAGAACTCAGCGCCTCATGAAGCGGTAAGATACATTATAGGAGCACCAGAAGAAAAGAGAGAGAAAAAGGGATAGAAAGTGTCTTTGAAGGTATAATTGAGGAAAACTTCCCCAAGCTGGGAAAGGAAATAGTTTCTCAGACCACGGAAGCCCACATATCTCCCAATACAAGGGACACAAGGAATAAAACATCAAGACACATAATAATTAAAATGGCAAAGATCAAAGACAAGGACAGAGTATTAAAGGCAGTCAGGGAGAGAAAAAAGATCACCTACAAAGGAAAACCCATCAGACTATCATCAGACTTCTCAACAGAAACCTTACAGGCCAGAAGAGAATGGCATGATATATTTAACGCAATGAAACAGAAGGGCCTTGAACCAAGAATACTGTATCCAGCACGGTTATCATTTAAATTTGAGGGAGGGATTAAACAATTCCCAGACAAGCGAAAGCTGAGAGAATTTGCCTCCCACAAACCACCTCTACAGGATATCTTAAAGGGACTGCTCTAGATGGAAGCACTCCTAAGGCTAAAAAGATGTCACCAGAGAAAATAAAATCATAGCAAAGAAAGCAGACCATCCAAATACTAACTAAAGGCAAAAAATAAAATCAACTATCCACAAAAACGGTCAAACGAAATGTAAAACTGTACAGATTAAAACACCTAGCGTATAAAGAATGGAGGAGGAAGAAGAAAGGAGAGAAATAAAGAATCATCAGACTCTGTTTATAACACCTGAACAAGAGAGTTATGTTAGACTGTTAGATGGTAAAGAAGTTACCCTTGAACCTTTGGTAACCACAAATTTAAAGCCAGCAATGGCAATAACTACATATCTATCGATGATCATCCTAAATGTTAATGGACTGAATGCACCAATCAAAAGACACAGAGTAATAGAATGGATAAAAAAGCAAGACCCATCTATATGCTGCTTACAAGAGACTCACCTAAAACCCAAAGATATACACAGACTAAAAGTGAAGGGATGGGAAAAGATATTTCATGCAAAGAGAAAAAAGCAGGTGTTGCAGTACTTGTATCAGACAAAATAGACTTCAAAACGAACAAAGTAGCAAGAGATAAAGAAGGACATTACATAATGATAAAGGGGTCAGTCCAAAAAGAGGATATAACCATTATAAACATATATGCACCCAACACAGGAGTGCTGACATATGTGAAACAAATACTAAAAGAATTAAAGGAGGAAATAGAAAGCAATGCATTCATTTTAGGAGACTTCAACACACCACTCACTCCAAAGGACTGATCAACCGGGCAGAAAATAAGTAAAGACACAGAGGCACTGAACAACACACTAGAACAAATGGACCTAACAGACATCTACAGAACTCTACACCCAAAAGCAGCAGGATACACATTCTTATCAAGTGCACATGGAACATTTTCCAGAATAGACCACATCCTAGGCCACTTAAAAGAACCTCAGTAAATTCAAAAATATTGAAATTCTACCAACCAACTTCTCAGATCACAAAGGTATAAAACTAGAAATAAATTGTACAAAGAAAACAAAAAGGCTCACAAATACATGGAGGCTTAACAACATGCTCCTAAATAATCAATGGATCAAAAACCAAATTAAAACAGAGATCAAACAACATATGGAGACAAATGACAACAACAGCACAAAGCCCCAACTTCTGTGGGACAAAGGAAAGGCAGTTCTAAGAGGAAAGTATATTGCAATCCAGGCCTATTTAAAGAAGGAAGAACAATTCCAAATGAATAGTCTAAAGTCACAATTATTGAAATTGGAAAAAGAAGAACAAATGAGGCCCAAAGTCACCAGAAAGAGGGACATAATAAAGATCAGAGAAGAAATAAATAAAATTGAGAAGAATAAAACAATAGAAAAAATCAATGAAACCAAGAGCTGGTTCTTTGAAAATATAAACAAAATAGATAAACCTCTAGCCAGACTTATTAAGAGAAAAAGAGAATCCATACACATAAACAGAATCAGAAATGAGAAAGCAAAACTCACGACAGACCCCACAGAAATACAAAGAATTATTAGAGAATATTATGAAAATCTATATGCTAACAAGCTGGAAAACCTGGAAGAAATGGACAACTTCTTAGAAAAATACAACCTTCCAAGACTGACCGAGGAAGAAACAGAAAACCTTAACAGACCAATTATCAGCAACGAAATTGAATTGGTAATCAGAAAACTATCCAAGAACTAAACCCTCGGCCCAGATGTATTCACCGCTGAATTTTATCAGACATATAGAGAAGAAATAATACCCATTCTCCTTAAAGTTTTCCAAAAAATAGAATAGGAGAGAATACTTCCAAACTCATTCTATGAAGCCAGAATCACTCTGATACCAAAACCAGGCAAAGACCCCACCAAAAAAGAAAATTACACACAAATATCCCTGATGTACATAGATGCAAAAATGCTCAACAAAATACTAGCAAACAGAATTCAAAAATACATCAAGAGGATCATACACCATGATCAAGTGGGATTCATCTCAGGGATGCAAGGATGGTACAACATTCGAAAATCCATCAACATCATCCAATACATCAACAAAAAGAAGAACAAAAACCACATGATCATCTCCATAGATGCTGAAAAAGCATGTGACAAAATTCAACATCCATTCATGATAAAAACTCTCTACAAAATGGGTATAAAGGGCAAGTACCTCAACATCATAAAGGCCATATATGACAAACCCACAGCCAACGTCATACTTAACAGCGAGAAGCTGAAAGCTTTTCATCTAAGATCGGGAACAAGACAGGGATGCCCACTCTCCCCACTGTTATTCAACATAGTACTGGAGGTCCTAGCCACAGCAATCAGACAAAACAAAGACATACAAGGCATCCAGATTGGTAAAGAAGAAGTCAAATTGTCACTATTTGCAGATGACATGATACTGTACACAAAAAACCCTAAAGACTCCACTCCAAAACTACTAGAACTAATATCTGAATTCAGCAAAGTTGCAGAATACAAAATTAATACACAGAAATCTGTTGCTTTCCTATACACTAACGATGAGTTAACAGAAAGAGAAATCAGGAAAACAATTCCATTCACAATTGCACCAAAAAGAATAAAATACCTAGGAATAAACCTAACGAAGGAAGTGAAAGACCTATATCCTGAAAACTACAAGACACTCCTAAGAGAAATTAAAGAGGACACTAACAAATGGAAATTCATCCCATGCTCTTGGCTAGGAAGAATAAATATTGTCAAAATGGCTATACTACCTGAAGCAATCTACAGATTCAATGCAATCCCTATCAAAATACCAACAGCATTTTTCAATGAACTGGACTAAATAGTTCTAAAATTCATATGGAACGACAAAAGACCCTGAATAGCCAAAGCAATCCTGAGAAGAAAGAATAAAGGGGTAATTACCCTCCCAGACTTTAAGCTCTACTACAAAGCTACAGTAATCAAGACAACTTGGTACTGGTACAAGGACAGGCACACAGACCAGTGGAACAGAATAGAGATTCCAGACATTAACCCAAACATATACCATCAATTAATATATGATAAAGGAGCCATGGATATACAATGGGGAAATTACAGCCTCTTCAACAGCTGGTGTTGGCAAAACAGGACAGCTACATGTAAGAGAATGAAACTGGACTACTGTCTAACCCCATACACAAAAGTAAACTCAAAATGGATCAAAGACCTGAATGTAAGTCATGAAACCATAAAACTCTTAGAGAAAACATAGGCAAACATCTCTTGGACATAAACATGAGCAACTTCTTCATGAACATATCTCCCCAGGCAAGGGAAACAAAAGCAAAAATGAACAAGTGGGACTATATAAAGCTGAAAAGCTTCTATACAGCAAAGGACACCATCAGTAGAACAAAAGATATCCTACAATATGGGAGAATAAATTCATAAATGACATATCCGATAAGGGGTTGACATCCAAAATACATAAAGAACTCACGCACCTCAACAAACAAAAAGCAAATAAACCAATTAAGAAATGGGCACAGGACGTGAATAGACACATCTCTAAAGAAGAAATTCAGATGGCCGACAGGCACATGAAAAGATGCTCCACATTGCTAATCATCAGAGAAATGCAAATTAAAACCACAATGAGATATCACCTCACACCAGTGAGGATGGCCAACATCCAAAACACAAACAACAACAAATGTTGGTGAGGATGTGGAGAAAAGAGAACCCTCCTACACTGCTGGTGGGAATGCAAATTAGTTCAACCATTGTGGAAAGCAGTATGGAGGTTCCTCAGAAAACTCAAAATAGAAATACCATTTGACCCAGGAATCCCACTCCTAGGAATTTACCCTAAGAATGCAGCAGCCCAGTTTGAAAAAGACAGCTGCACCTCTATGTTTATCACAGCACTATTTACGATAGCCAAGAAATGGAAGCAACCTAAGTGTCCATCAGTAGATGAATGGATAAAGAAGAGGTGGTACATATACACAATGGAATATTATTCAGCCATAAGAAGAAAACAAATCCTACCATTTACAACAACATGGATGGAGCTAGAGGGTATTATGCTCAGTGCAATAAGCCAGGCAGAAAAAGACAAGTATCAGATGATTTCACTCATATGTGGAGGATAAGAGGAAAGAAAAAAAGTGAAGGAACAAAACAGCAGCAGACTCACAGAACCCAAGAATGGACTAACAGTTACCAAAGGGAAATGGACGGGGGAGGATGGATGGGAAGGGATAGACAAGGGGGGAAAAGGGGCATTATGATTAGCAGATATAATGTAGTGGGTGGCACAGGGATGGCTGTACAACTCAGAGAAGACAAGTACTGATTCTATAGCATCTCACTACGCTGATGGACAGTGACTGTAATGGGGTATGTGGGGGGATGTGATATTGCACGAATAATTGTATATTAGTGATACCAAAATAAAAATTAAATTAAATTAAATTAAAAATCAGGAGTCTCACATGGGCTGAAAAAATACCCTTCATCTGTTAATACTATTCAGTTTAGACCTCATCTACACATAAGAAAATATAACCCAAATCACCAAACATTGGACAGAAAAACAATGAAAGACAAGAACCGAACACAACAAATAGGAATTGTCTCAAAAAGAAAGAATGTGCCTCAAAAAAGCAGAATAATTCAGGAAACAAATTTTTTAAATAAAGGGATTCACTTCTTTTTTTTTTTTAATAAACAGTCAGTATGAAAAAGAAGCAATCCAAGTTCCTGGAAAATGAAACGTGTCAGGAAAGAAAAAAGAAAATTTAAAAGAAGGGCTGGATAGCAGAATGTACACAGCTAAAGGCAGAATTAGTAACCAGAAAAACCAAGCTGTCTTTGTAAAAAGGAAAGAATTGAAAACTATGAGAAAAGCTGAGACAGGGATTAAACTCAGAAATTCAAAAATCTGTTTAAAAGATGCCAAAAAGAGCAAATAGAAATGAGAAGGGGGAAGGAAATAATCAAGTAGTAGAAGATGGAGGGCTTCAGATTACGAAATCTCTACCAAGTGCTTCAGAAAATTAATTTTTTTTTGTTGTTAATTACACGTAGACACATCTGGGTGATATTTCAAAACTCCAAGGATAAAACATTCCTAAAAGCCTCTAAAGAGAGAAAAACAGTCACCTACAAAAGCAAAAGTAAAATCCGACTTGTATCAGCCATATTGAAGATAGTGGGGCAATGTCCTCGAGAAAATGATTTCAGAGAGTCAAACTATTAATTATGAGAGCAAAATAAAATGATTTTTGGCTGTTTAAGTAGATCCATCCTATTTAAAAAATTACTTGTAGGCATAATCCGGCCTAATAAAAGGGAAAATAAAAAAATGGCTCACATGGCACTCCAGAAAAAGGAATATAACATAAAGGAAAAGAAAGAAGATAGTTAAAAAAAAATTTTTTTAAACCATTTGTTTCATTTACAAGTCTCTTTCAAATAGTGAATATTTAATGTCAATGAATCATATTTCCTTTGTTATGGATTGAATCAAATAATCGATTCAATAGTGAATAGTGTATGTAATGGTTGGGATTTTTTTTTTTTTGGTTTTCTTTGTATAGAGTCATTTATTGAAAATAATGAAGGCTTTTTTACAGAATGGAATGTGAATATTACCAACCTTCCCTATAAAATTAATAGCTCCAAAATATTAAGGTGGGAATAAAAAGAAAGGAGTGTTCGTATCTCCTTACACTCTATGGGAGAGAGTAAATAAAGGCTGTTGAGATAACAAATCAATAGTTAAATACGTACACATGCATACTATTAAAGTATTATGGCAAGTAGGAGAGGAGTTTAACACAGGAATGGTTACTGCGGGGCTGTTTCTGGGAACTGGGAGAGTGGAGGGCTGGAAGGAATACTTCAACTTCTTTCACTATGTTATTTTCAAGTTGTGAAATTGGAAATTTCATGGAGGCATGATTATATTTTACTACCTTTTCTGTGTTCTCTCCTCCCTCCCTATATACGTATTTGGATTCAAAGACCTTAACCTTTAGGCCATGCAGGATACTGAATATTCTTAAGCAGAAAATCACATAGGAAATTTAAAATAGCCCTTTTGGGAACATGATTGCGCTAAATTGCAGAGTGGACTGGAGTTGACAGACTGGAGAGAGGGAACCTGGTTAGGAGGTGATTCGTGCCATTTCCATTCATTCCTAGAAAGCCTATGTACTCATCTCCTTACTTTCCTCTTCTGCCTGTAAATGAGAGAGTCTTGAATGATACAGATAATAGATAGATGATAGATAGATATAGATAGATAGATGTAGATGATAGATAACTAGATGATAGATTATATAGATAACACAGACACTGATAGATGTATAGATGATAGATAATAGATGCATAGATAGATGATAGATACTACTACTCACCCATTCCTCATACCAGTGTTTCAAGTTTTCACTGTCAATTCTTTCCCTCTCCCTTCCTTTCCACTTCAAACCCACCCTTTCAGTGAAGCCTTGTTTGTATCTCAACTCCTATATGGAGGCTTTTGCAAATGACCTACTTTTTAGAGAATGTTACAGACAGAATCTCTACTCTGCACTCAGAAAACAAAACACAAATAGACTGTCTTTTATGACCATTAGTGAGTTTGATAATGATTGCCGAAATTTAAAGAGCCCAGACTACTTTCTGCAGCCCTTCATATAAAATAATAAAGAATTTAATCCCTTTCACTTGCTACAATTTATCTGTTGGGTCATATATATGTATAAATGGTCTTAAATGAACACTCCTAACTGAGTTTTTTTTCCCCCAAATGACTGGTTCTTGTCTCTCACCTGATATATTGATTCTCGACTAAAAATTTGTTTTATTACAAGTTTGATGTCCTCTTGACTCTTGACATAGCCTTTGGTGATACTATACGTCAGGCTGAGGTGTTTTTTGATTTGAACATCTACAGTATTTATCAGTAGTGGTATTGTTATCTGGAATAACGGAGAGAAAAAAAATTTCTGAAAATTTGCTGAGGAAAAGCACCCTCTACGGCAAACGTTCTCAAAGTGTTGTCTCTGCTTCAACAGTGACACCACCCAGAGACTTATTAGAAATGCAAATTCTCAGTCCCCACTCCAGACCTGCTGAGCCAGTAACTTTGAGGATGGACCCCAGTAATCAGAGTTTTAACAAGTTCATACTTCAGAGTTGACTTCCACAACAATACATCTTCACATCTTTCACCCTGACTCTTCAAAAAGTATTACTTTAATTATAATTGTTTTCCATTCATCTGCATAAGATCTCTGCATAAAAACTGATTGATTACCTAAGGAAGCTTCTACCTTTCATTTTAAGACTTCACCACATACTACGTACTTGAAATCCTAATTTTAAGAGTCATTAGCATTATGGTGGGTTATACCTCATATGAACACCTCACTCTAAACTCAGCTCATGAGGCAAAAATTGTAAGTAATCAAAATTACCCCATAAGGCAGGTTTTGTGTATATAACTCTGTCCAGTAATTCTTATGAACACTAGAGTTTGGTTAACACAGAATCAAGTAAGGAACACAAAAGAAAATCTACAAACACAAGTCTGAGCATGCAAATAATTCTCTCTTAAGGAGAAATAAAATTTCTTGGAGAATAGGCACTAGATGGAGGATTTTATTGTATGTTTTTATCATCAGGATTTGTGGCAATTTTTCTTAATATGAAGCCTCTGTAACTTCCATCCACAATAGCAGACTTGTTTGATGTCATAAGAATTAGGTAACTCAAAAAAAAAAAAAAACAGAAGCAAGTGAAATCATCTAAAGCTCCCACATTAAAAGCTTATATAATGCAACTAACTCCACTGGAAAGGGAGAAAGAAGGCATCTGAGCTGAGCCTGGAAAACTAAAAATCTATCTTCAGAATCAAAACCAGAGCCATGAAAAAAGGGAACAATATCTGTTAAGGAGATTAAAGGTCACAGTAAAATTAAATTCTCTAGGCAGTATGCCATGCGAGTGTGGGCTATAGAGAAAATATTTTTATACTTCTGCACAGTTAGGGCTTTAAGAGAAAATTTTACTAAAACTTGGAGAACTTGTTCCTGGATCACCCTGCTTCCAGTGGCAGCAACATTTTTCATTCATTCATTCAACCAGTATTGATTAAGTACTTAGGGTATGCTAAGCATCCTTCTAGAGCCATAGGTTACATCAGTGTCCAAAATAAAGATCCCTACCTCGTGGAGAGTGCACACAACCTACAGTGAAAAGGTGATAAATGCTATGGGGGGAAAATAAAAGCTATTCAGGATGACTGGTGGGAAGCTGGGAGTAGGGAGGGCACGTTGCCATTTTACAGGGCTGACAGGAAAGGTCTCTGTGGCAAGGGGTATTTGAACAGTGATTTGAAGGAAGTGAGAGAGTGAACCAACCAGATACTTGAGAGTGTTCCAGAAGAAACAGCTCCCCCTGTAATTTCTTTCAAAATTATGTGGTTTTTTAACACATTTAACAGTGTAGGAAAAAAGTACATTTTTAAATGTGATGTTTTACCTTAATGATAAGAATAAACCTAAGTATTCTGAGATATCCTATTATTACTGTAATTTGAATAAAAACCATGTTGACCAATCTCAATCTGATAAAGTACATACAAAAGATATCAATGATTCCAATAATCACGATTAAAAATTCCAAAGTATTCCAGGTTTGGTGAAAATATTTCCTTTTCAAAATTATTATCTGTTTAGAAAACAAACAGAACATAGGTCATTTCATTGCACCTATACAATGATGTATATGTGTGGAGTGAAACAATCTTAAAAATGAACAGTTAAATTCTCAACTACAGAGGAATCATATTCCAAAAGTTGGGTTTTAAGTTATTCAATTGGAATTCTAAAAAAATTCCTTTTAATCTGCAATATCAAAAATTGTAATTTGATTCAAAATATATATAATCTATTAAGCAGGAATACCAAAAACAAGTAATGAAAAATAGCAGTAAATAGATTCATTGTAATACTAAGAATTAATGCATGAAAACAGTAGTGCTGAATGAATCATCTTTGAAGCATTAAACCTAAACAGTAGTTCTCATCTTACATTATGATGAGGACCTAGCAACCCAGTTTGGTTTTATTCACTTACTTATTTTTTGCATCATAACAGCGAGTATTTGAGGGAAACATCCATGTATGGATTTTCAGTTCTATTTTACCTGATCTTTGAGATTCTTCCCACCTTTATAATACTCATCTGATATCCAAGACCTTGCCTATTTTACTGGTTTGTTATTAAATTTAGAAAATTCAAAAAGGTTACTAAAATTCCAGGATCCTATCAACTATTATAGCAAATGGCTTCCAGTATCAAGTTATTTCAAAATATGACAAGAAGAGATTCAAAATATATGAATTATTATTTTTATAGGATACAATTCTAATTTTAATAGTACCTTCAGTGCTGATTCTAATGCATGTAAAAATACAAAATAGTAGTTTACTGATCTTAGTGCTGCCACATTTAACTCTCTTGCCATTGGCCATAGATGCATTATCATAGGATAAATGTAGATTAATGTTATAATATATCCTGCATATTCAAATTCTTCTGAAAATACAATGTAGTATACAAAAATCAGAAATGTATTATTCCTGAAAAAATAATAAAATGTGAGATTACTTTAAAAGTATAACAGTTAAGATGTGGAATTCAACATTTGTTTAAGTAAATCACTAACATTAATTTGAATAAGAATATAAATAATATAAAACAACAGATAAGCAAAAGTCTAAAACATACTTTCTATACATAAAAATCATAGTGAAGAAAGATAAAAATATGGCTCTTGTTATTCTATAGCAAGGATGTAGAACACTTATTTTTAAATCAAGACAGTATGTAGGAAACAATTAGAAGATTCATACATCAAAAGCAAGAAACAAATAAATTTACGGTAAAACATCAGCATTATTTAAAAACAAGAACAGGAAAAAAACATTCCATTTGATATTTACCATGACATACATCAAGAAAATTTTCAGTTCATCTAAAGTAGAGCCTACCAGAAAGAGGTTACCTGGATATATCTCAAGATTCAAGGGTTTTAATTTTTCTCTCTTTACGCTTAATAGAAGAAAGTAAAAATTGTCGGAATTTGTTATGAAAGCTATGTTAACATCCTGTTATAAAATGTAACATTGTGTTAATGCGCCGATATCTTCTCATTTTTTACATCTTGTCTTCCAGCTTTAAAAAGGATATAAGCTCACAACTTACTATACAAGTTAAGTAAAATCTGTATCTTGTGACATTTTAGAAAATCAGTTATAGGTATATGAAAGCCATGCCTTGTTCTTCCTAGTTCCAAACAGCAGAACCACCCTGTGGCACAGATTAAATTAAATTGAGAGCTAGATGCATCCCATACGTATGTCTCAGCCCTCCCTGCTCAGTGTTATACCGAGAGAATATGAAAGCAGCCCAGTTAACATGACCCTAAGAGATGGCAACTAAAACTTGAAGAATCCAAACATGATCACACTTTTCTTCTTCCTGGCCATTTTCTAAGACAGGTGTCAGTGAAGTTGCTAAAACAGTATGGAGAGGAGAAGCACTCTTCTCTATCCTTCACCGCTCAATCAGTAACAGTTGATCATATTAGTGGTTTTTTTAAATAAGGAAAATCAAGGTAATATACTCTGACAATATAGAAAAGGTCATATTTTCAAGTATACTGCTATTAAATGGTCACAATACTTAACCCATATGGAATTTCAGGTGACTTCTCTTTATGGTATTCCAAAAAAGTTAAGATGTCTTTGAACTTCTTAAGCCAACTTCTAGCTCTTACGTAAGTTAAAACATCATAAATACTCATGAATCTAACAGAGAAAAAAATATATGTTATAAAAAAAGGCAAATACTATACTTCTGGGTAATATGAAAAAATTTTTCTTAAATCTATTCAGTCCTGAGCCTCTGTATCCATCCACCTATCCACCCGAGGTCATGGTACAGGAACATTTCTAATATGAGACTCCTGCTACCTTTGTTCCTAAAACCATTCCTGACCTGAGATAGAACATAACTAAATGAAACTAACATAACAACACTAACTAAACATGATTAGAAGATGATTAAAGTTTCTCCAGACCAATTCTTTGGGATTTGGAATCAAGCTTCCCTGTCTTGCTTTGCCAAGACGCTCCATGGCCCTGAAGACCTGGCCCTTTATCTAGGAACTGATAAACTTTATCTAGGCACTGACCCTGATCTCTCAGATAGATTACCAGGCTGCTGAAATGTTATGCTGAAATGTCACTCAGACTGGATCTCCTATCATTATTGCTCCACAGCTTTGTCCTGGACTAACTATTATCTCATGTTTGCCAGGACTGTGACCAGATGTCAACATATCTCTAAGATACTGAACTTTTCCCACAAGATTTAATGGCATTTATTAGCTCCATCAGTTGGTGTAAATCCTCCATAGCCTATTCCAGCCCAGGGAGCCATCTAATGGCAGGCTGCAGACTTCCTTACCTCCCCCATCCAATAACTTAGTGAATATGATATAAACACAAAATAATTATAATAGTAATTGAAACTATATGGGCTCTCTTTCATGGCTCCCTGAGTCTCTTATACAAATACACTGTAGTCAGATCTTCCTCCAGAATCTCCTAATGTAACAACCAATGTTATGAACCCTCAGGGGAAAACAATGAAAACAAGTAAAATAGGATGAATGGACAGACTGATAAATAAAGACAGATGAAACAGATTGATTGATCTGGGCATTTAACTCTGTTCATTCTTTATCACATTTTTACCCACTCAAGTTTAGAAACCTAAATTAATGAAGTGTTACACTCACTTTCCTTGGATGAGATAGTAGCTTTTGGTTGCACTGATTAATATCCGGGCTGCTTCCACACCCAGGATTCCAGCATTACATTGTTTTTCAAAGCTACTCTAAACACACAATTTTATATAAAAATTACAAAGGACCAAAACATTAACGTCATATACTCTGCTTGATCTTTAAAGAGCCCTCACTATTACTGCTGAAAGCAATATGAAATACTGATTTTGCAAAGTATTGTCCTGGATGTTAAAAAAGATATACAGAGTTTCCTACCTTCAAGAAACTTAAAATCCATACAACTCAAAGACTTTACTGCAGCAATATAAATAGCATCATTGTCATCATCTTTCTACAGCAGAACAGATAGCACAAAGCATTAACTCACAGAGTGATTGATCATCTCAGTCTCACAAAGAACTACCAAGGGAGAGAAGTAAACTGGTTCTCTTTTTCCCCTTATCTCAGGTTTATTGAGATAAAATTAACACTTAACATTGTGTAAAGTATACAGTGTGATGATTTGACGCACATATATATTGCAAAATGATTACCAAAATAAGGTTAGTGAACACATCCATCACTCCACATAATTACAGTTTTTTGTGTGTGATGAGAACATGTAAGATCCTCTTTTAGCAACTTTCAAGTATATAATATAGTATTTTTAGCTAGAGTCACCATGCTGTACATTAGGTCCCCAGAATTTATTTATCTTATAACTGTGCTTGCACTCTGATCAACATCTCCCCATTTCCCCCACTCTCCAGCCCTTAGAGACCACCATTCTAATCTCTGTTTCTATGAATTTGACTTTTTTAGATTCCACAGATAAGTGAGATCATATAGTATTTGTCTTTCTCTGTCTGACTTATTTCACTTAGCATAATGTCCTCAAGGCCCATCCGTTGTTGCTGCAAATGGCAGGATTTCCTTCCATTTGGCTGAATAATTTATATATTATATATAATGATACATATAATGAATAAATATACATGTAATGTTATTTATATACTATTGCACATATTATATCATATAGTATATACACACACATATATATGTGTATATATATATATAATAACATTACATATAATGAGGTCATTATAAAGAGGCCTTGGTTTGCCAGGTTGAAAACTAAACCTGTTTCTCATCTGCAGTCTCTCCAGCTGGCAAAAGATCTAGGACTAAAGATCAAATCTAGACAGCTGTCAGCAAAATACGACCTCCAAGTCAAGATCAAACCAAGGTGTGGCTGAAAATCCTTTGTTAAGACCATTGAAAGATTAAAGGTAATGCTTAGTCCACCACGTAAACAAAAGGCTTTCTCAGACTCATGTCATCAGACATGTGGCCTGTCTAAAAAGGAACTGTGGAGTGGAATAGACTATAATCAGACTCATTTAAAACACACAAGTGTTTAAGGTAATTGCATCAGATTGAAATAAAAAAGACAAGAACTGTAATCAATGAAGAGAAACTTTCCAAGCTATGACTGGCAGAAATCAGACTGAGAAGACCACTCAGCTACAAACATAGGTTATTTCCTATGGAAATGTAAATAATGGGAAGAATTGAGGCACATGTTCAGCTGGGTTTCAGAACTGCCACGGACCAGTGATCAGTCAGTGCTCCCTGTTCTTCCTCTTCTCGAACAGAAGTGTCTGTTGATCAGCACTACCTCTTGGGGGACAGAAGGAACAGAAAAGTTGTCTTTTAGATTGCAAGTCTCTAGATCAAGAGGAGTCATACCTAAGAAGATGCAAGCGAGGAGCCTCAGCAAACCCTAGACAAATGAAGATCATGAGATACTGGACTCTGAATCTGATACCCTAACAGGATGAAGCTTTGGGTGGGGGTTCTTAGAAATGGATGAGTGTATTTTGATTGTAGGAGGGGAATTAATATTTATGGCCCTGAGAATACTGTGGCACATTAAATACAAATTCTCTGCATCTGTTATTATCAAGAGGCTGAGTCTCTTGCCCCAACCCTTGAATTAACATGACCTCATTTACAAGTCTGGTAGTGGCCATGTGCCTCTCTTTCCTTCTATGTGGCCTTTCATTCTTCAGAGACAAGGCTAGCTTCCTAACAGGACAATCTCAGGGTAGTATTCAAGGTGGAAAAAGGTGGAAGCTGCAAATCACCTCAAGGCATGTGCTCCAGAACAACCCTAAGTCATTTTTGCCCTATTTTATTGGTCAAAACCAGTCACAAAAACAGCCCAAATTCAATGGGAGAGAGGACATAGACACTGCCTCATAACAAGAGGCTCTACAAAGAATTTGTGACCATACTTGAATACTCTGGATCAGAGCCTTTCAAACTCTGAGAATATTTTTTAATTAAGTATACAAATGTTTAAAAGAATGAAAATATAGTATCAATATTTTTATAGTAAGAAGAAATATGCCCTTCAACAGATGAAAAAATGAAAGAAATAGTATATCGGAGGAGGAGATTAAAGATGGCGGCATAAAAGGTGAGACAGAGGCTTTCTCCTAATACCACATATAATATGAAAATTTAATTAATACAACTAATCCTAAAAGAGCAACAGGAAAGAGGGCTGCACCAGACTGCATAGACATGAAGAAAAGAATAAACCTCATGGAACAGGGTAATGCACCAAAGCCATGGCCCGGCAGGACCCAAGCCTTTCCCCGACCCCAGCTCATGGGTGGGAGGGAGAGAAATGGAGCCATGAGGGAGTGGAGGCCTGGACTGCTGAACACCTAGCTCTGGAGATCTTCTCTGGGAGCACGAACCTACATTACATGGTGCTTTCGTGATTAGGGGGGTTGAAAAGCTAAGACGGGCAGAATACCTGGAGAGACTGAGATTCCAGCCACTTATGGAAAACAGGGATCCATATCCAGCTGCTGTAGGACAAAAGAAAGGTGGGCAGTCAAAGAGACTTCTAACAGCGAGAGGGCTGCTAAAGGGGCAAGGACTGCACAGAGCTTACTGCTCAGGAGAAAGGACAGGTAGACAAAATTGTCTGTGTGCACTCTGCCCAGCAGGTTGGGAACTTTTGATTTACAGGCGCTCTAGTCAACTGGCTGGCTATGCAGCTCTAGGGTGCCCCTCTGTGATACACAGCGTCCTGCACCTTCCTCCTGGACAGCCCGCACATAGCTTGCAGACTGGCAAACTCTGAAATATCACTAGGCCAGCCAGAGGGAAGTCCTGTCTACAGCAGCTACAAATGCAGAGCACAGAGGCTTATGCTTGTGTGTGAGGCCCATTGGTTCTGGCAGTGGAGACAAGCATAGCAGCCAGAATGGAGTAAACCTCTTTCCTCCACCCAGGCACCAACGCTGCTCCCCTGTGACCCGTGACATTGCTCCAGGGGCTGAGCAGCTCCAGAGAGTAGAGCTTCTGGACACTAGAGGGCGCCACATACAAATATGAAACATCAAAGGAACCTGGTTCAAAGCAAAATTATAAATACACCAGACAAAGAGTCAAAAGAAATTGACCTCATGAATCTTCCTGAAGGAGATTTCAAAATAAAAATCATAAACATGCTCATGGAGGTACAGAAAAATTTCAAGAACTCAGAAATGAATTCCAGTCGGATAGCCAATCACTACAGAACACAATATCAGAAATGAAACATACAATGGAAGGTTTTAAAAGCAGATTAGATATGGTGGAGGAGACGATAAATGAACTAGAAATTAGAGAAGAGGAATAGAAAGAAGCTGAGGCACAGAGAGAAAAAAGGATCTCTAAGAATGAAAGAATATTGAGAGAACTGTGTGCCAATCCATATGGAACAATATTCATATTATAGGGGTACCAGAAGAAGAAGAGAGAAAAATGGATAGAAAGTGTCTTTGAGGAGGTAATTGCTGAAAACTTCCCCAATCTGGGGAAGGAGATAGTCTCTCAGGCCATGGACATGCACAGATCTCCCAACACAAGGGACCCAAGGAAGACAACACCAAGACATATAGTAATTAAAATGGCAAAGATCAAGGATAAGGACAGACTATTAAAAGCAGCCAGAGAGAGAAAATAAGATCACATATAAAGGAAAGCCTATCAGGCTATTATCAGACTTCTCAGCAGAAACCTTACAGGCCAGAAGGGAGTGGCATGATATATTTAATACAATGAAGCAGAAGGGCCTCAAACCAACAATACATTATCTGGCAAGATTATCATTTAAATATGAAGGAAGGATTAAACAATTTCCAGATAAGCTAAAGCTGAGAGAATTTACCTCCCACAAACTGTCTCTACGGTGTATTTTGGAGGGACTGCTATAGATGGAAGTGTTCCTAAGGTTTAATAGCTGTGACAAGAGGTAATAAAGCCACAGTAAAGAAGGTAGAACAGTTAATTACTAAGCAAATCCAAAATTAAATCAACTACTCCCAAAGTCAATCAAGGGATAGACAAAGAGTACAGAATAGGATACCAAATATATAAAGAATGGAGGAGGAAGAAAAAGGAGGAGAAAAAAGAACCTCTAGATTGTGTTTGTAATAGCATACTAAGTGAGTTAAGTTAGACTCTTAGATAGTAAGGAAGTTATTAACTTTGAACCTTTGGTAACCAAGAATCTAAAGCCTGCAATGGCAATAAGTACATAGCTATTGATAATCACCCTAAATGTAAATGGTCCGAATGCACCAATAAAAACACATAGAGTCACTGAATGAATAAAAAAACAAGACCCATCTATATGCTACCTACAAGAGACTCATTTTAAAACCAAAGACATACAGAGACTAAAACTGAAGGGATGGAAAAGATATCTCATGAAACTAATAGGGAAAAAAGAGCAGGAGTTGCAGTACTTGTATCAGACAAAATAGACTTCATAAAAATAAAATAACAGCTTCCAGGAAGATGGCGGTGTGAGCAGGGCAGCAGAAATCTCCTCCCAAAACCATATATATTTATGAAAATACAACAAATACAACTATTCCTAAAAGAGAGACCAGAAGATATAGGACGGCACCCAGCCTGAAGCTACACGTGAGAGGACTCAGTAAGACATGGAACCGCCACCCGGTGGGGCCCAAGCACTCCCCCACCCCAGTGCACCAGGGAAGGAGAGGATCCAGAGCGGGGAGGGAGTGGAAGAACAGGCCCATGAAATAACCAGCCCTGGTGATCAGCGTCGGGAGCACCGACACACATCGCACGATGTATCAGAGATTGTAGAGTCACAGGTGCACGATTTGAGCTGGGGAACACAGCCGGGTCCCCTCAGCCGCTCCCCGGGACAAAAGAAAAGCATGCACCTTTTAAGCGGTCTTAAAGAGGCAGGGGACCAACGGAGGAGCAGAATCATCCCAGCACACTCAGCCCAGCAGGCTGTGAGTCCTGGGGAATTTTGGACCCCTTGGCTGGCGATTGGGAAAAAGTAGCCACACTGAGACTTCCCACAGCGATCAGCAGCCTCCCATTCATTCCGGCCCCGGCCAGAGCTACAAAGGGGCCTGCGGAGCGGCACAGCCATGGCTGTGGAATAGTGGAGCAGAAGCACCACCTACAGCGTCCTCACAGAATCTACCCTCAGCGGGCGTTTTTTTCTTTTCTTTTCGTTTCTTTTCTTTCTTTCTTTCCTTTTTTTTCTTTTCTTTTCTTTTAAAAAGTCTTAAAGAGCCCAGATGACTTACATGGCACCTATCAGCGACCACTTCTATCATCATGAAAAGACAGATAAATATGGTACAAAGCTTACTCAGACTCAGACAACACCAGAGAGGGAGTCTGATGGGATGTAAATGCACAATCTTCCTGAAAAAGAATTCAGAATAAAAGTCATAACCATACTGATGGATCAACAGAGAAATATGAAAGAGCTAAGGGAGGAAGTAACGGAAATGAGGAAAGACAATGCAGAAATGAGACAAGCGACCGACGTGCTTAGCAGCAGACTGCAAGAGACTGTTAATGGAATAGAAATCAGAGAACGTGAACACACAGAAGCTGAGGCAGAGAGAGATAAAAGGATCTCTAGGAATGAAAGAATATTAAGAGAACTGTGTGACCAATCCAAATGGAACAATATTCACATTATAGGAGTACCAGAGGAAGAAGAGAGAGAAAAAGGGATAGAAAGTGTCTTTGAAGAAATAATTGAGGAAAGCTTCCCCATGCTGGGGAAGGAAGTAGTCTTGTAGTCGACAGAAGCCCACAGATCTCCCAACACAAGGGACCCAAGGAAGACAACACTAAGACACATAATAATTAAAATGGCAAAGATCAAAGATAAGGACAGAGTATTAAAGACAGGTAGAGAGAGAAAAAAGATCACCTACAAAGGAAAACCCATCAGACGATCATCAAACTTCTCAACAGAAACCTTACAGGCCAGAAGAGAATGGCATGATATATTTAACCTAATGAAACAGAAGGGCTTCGAACCAAGAATACTGTATCCAGAATGATTATCATTTAAATATGACAGAGGAATTAAACAATTTCGAGACAAGCAAAAGCTGAGAGAGTTTGCCTCCCATAAACCCCCCCTCCAGGATATCTTAACGGGACTGCTCTAGATGGAAGCACTCCTAAGGCTAAAAAGACGTCACCAGAGAAAATAAAATCATAGCAAAGAAAACAGACCATCCAAATACTAACTAAAGGCAAAGAATAAAACACCAAGTATACAAAGAATGGAGGAGGAAGAATAAGAAGGGAAAGAAATAAAGAAACATCAGACTATGTTTACAATAACTAAACAAGAAAGTTAAGTTAGACTGTTAGATAGTAAAGAAGCAACTCTTGAACCTTGGGTAACCACGAATCTAAAGCCAGCAATGGCAATAAGTACATATCTAATCACCCTAAATGTAAACAGACTGAATGCACCAATCAAGACACAGTGTAATAAAATGGATAAAAAAGCAAGACCCATCTATATGCTGCTTACAAGAAACTCACCTCAAACCCAAAGATATACACAGACCAAAAGTGAAGGGATGAAAAAAGATATTTCATGAAAACAATAAGGAGAAAAAAGCAGGTGTAGCAGTACTTGTATCAGACAAAATAGACTTCAAAACAAAGAAAGTAGCAAGAGATAAAGAAGGACATTACATAATGATAAAGGGGTCAGTCCAACAAGAGGATATAACCATTATAAATATATATGCACCCAACACAGGAGCGCCGCCATATGTGAAACAAATACTAAAAGAATTAAAGGAGGAAATAGAAAGCAATGCATTAATTTTAGGAGACTTTAACACACCACTCACTCCTAAGGACAGATCAACCAGACGCAAAATAAGTCAAGACACAGAGGCATTGAACAACACACTAGAACAGATGGAACTAACAGACATCTACAGAACTCTACACCCAAAAGCAACAGGATACACTTTCTTCTCAAGTGCACATGGAACATTTTCCAGAATAGACCACATACTAGGCCACAAAAAGAACCTCAGTAAAGTCAAAAATATTGAAATTCTACCAACCAACTTCTCAGATCAGAAAGGTATAAAACTAGAAATAAATTTTAGAAAGAAAACAAAAAGTCATAAATACATGGAGACTTAACAACATTCTCCTAGATAATCAATGGGTCAACGACCAAATTAAAACAGAGATCAAAGAATATTTGGAGACCAATGAGAACAATAACACAAAGCCACAACTTCTGTGGGACGCAGCAAAGGCAGTTCTAAGAGGAAAGTATATTGCAATCCAGGCCTGTTTAAAGAAGGAAGAACATTCCCAAATGAATAGTCTAAAGACACAATTACTGAAATTGGAAAAAGAAGAACAAATGAGGCCCAAAGTCACCAGAAGGAGGGACATAATAAAGATCAGAGAATAAATAAATAAAATTGAGAAGAATACTTGGGGTAAATTCCTAGGAGTGGGATTCCTGGGTCATATGGTATTTCTTTTTTGAGTTTTTTGAGGAACCTCCATACTGCTTTCCACAATGGTTGAACTAGTTTACATTCCCACCAGCAGTGTAGGAGGGTTCCCCTCTCTCCACATCCTCGCCAACATTTGTTGTTGTTTGTGTTTTGGATGTTGGCCATCCTCACTGGTGTGAGGTGATATCTCATTGTGGTTTTAATCTGCATTTCTCTGATGATTAGCGATGTGGAACATTTTTTCATGTGCCTGTTGGCCATCTGAATTTCTTCTTTAGAGAAGTGTCTATTCATGTCCTGTGCCCATTTCTTAATTGGGTTATTTGCTTTTTGTTTGTTAAGGTGCATGAGTTCTTTGTATATTTTGGATGTCAACCCCTTATCAGATACATCATTTATGAATATATTTTCCCATATTGTAGGATGTCTTTTTGTTCTACTGATGGTGTCCTTTGCTGTACAGAAGCTTTTCAACTTGATATAGTCCCATTTGTTCATTTTTGCTTTTGTTTCCCTTGCCC
>JAQQAC010018689.1:26514965-26531385 GCA_029783875.1 Phataginus tricuspis | reverse complement strand
GGGGGGGCACGGGGGGGACTGTACAGCTCAGAGAAGACAAGTAGTGATTCTCATCTCACTACGCTAATGGACAGTGACTGTAATAGGGTTGGTGGGGGGGACCTGATGAAGGGGGTAGTTTAATCATCACAATATTGCTCATGTAATTGTAGGTTAATGATACTAAAATAAAATAAATTAAAAAATGTAATTATAAAATAAAAAATTTATTTAAAAAAATAAATAAATAAAATTGAGAAGAATAAAACAATAGAAAAAATCAATGAAACCAACAGGCATAAAGAGAATCAGAAATGAGAAAGGAAAAATAATGACTGACCCCACAGAAATACAAAGAACTATAAGAGAATATTATGAGAATCTATATGCTAACAAGCTGGAAAACCTAGAAGAAATGGACAACTTCTTAGAAAAATACAACCTTCCAAGACTGACCAAGGAAGAAACAGAAAAACTAAACAGACCAATCACCAGCAATAAAATTGAATTGGTAATCAAAAAACTACCCAAGAACAAAACCCCCGGACCAGATGGATTCACCTCTGAATTCTACCAGACATATAGAGAAGAAATAACACCCATTCTCCTTAAAGTTTTCCAAAAAATAGAAGAGGAGGGAATACTTTCAAACTCATTCTATGTAGCCAGCATCATTCTAATACCAAAACCAGACAAAGACCTCACCAAAAAAGAAAATTACAGACCAATATCCCTGATGAACGTAGATGCAAAAATACTCAACAAAATATTAGCAAACCGAATTCAAAAATATATCAAGAGGATCATACACCATGATCAAGTGGGATTCATCTCAGGGATGCAAGGATGGCACAACATTCGAAAATCCATCAACATCATCCACCACATGAACAAAAAGAAGGACAAAAACCACATAATCATCTCCATAGATGCCAAAAAAGCATTTGACAAATTCAATATACATTCATGATTAAAAACTCTTAACAAAATGGGTATAGAGGGCAAGTAGCTCAACATATTAAAGGCCGTACATGACATACTCACAGCAAACATCATACTTAACAGTGAAAATCTGAAAGCATTTCCTCTAAGATCAGGAACAAAACAAGGATGCCCACTCTCGCTACTGTTATTCAACATAGTACTGGAGGTCCTAGCCACAGCAATCAGACAACACAAAGAAATAAAAGGCATCCAGATTGGTAAGGAAGAAGTCAAACTGTCACTGTTTGCAGATGACATGATGTTGCACATAAAAAACCCTAAAGAATCCACTCCAAAACTACTAGAACTATTATCTGAATTCAGCAAAGTTGCAGGATACAAAATTAATAAACAGAAATCTGTTGCTTTCCTATACAATAACGATGAACTAGCAGAAAGAGAAATCGGGAAAACAACTCCATTCACACTCACACTTGCCTCAAAAAGAATAAAATACATAGGAATAAACCTAACCAAGGAAGTAAAAGACCTATACCCTGAAAATTACAAGACACTCTTAAGAAAAATTAAAGAAGACACTAATGAATGGGAAGTCATCCCATGCTCTTGGGTAGGTAGAATTAATATTGTCAAAATGGCCATTCTGCCTAAAGCAATCTACAGATTCAATGCAATTCCTATCAAAATACCAACAGCATTTTTCACCAAACTGGAACAAATAGTTCTAAAATTCATATGGAAACACAAAAGACCCTGAATAGTGAAAGCAATCCTGTGAAGGAAGAATAAAACTGGGGAGATTATGCTCCCCAACGTCAAGCTTTACTACAAAGCCACAGTACTCAAGACAATTGGTACTGGCACAACAAGAACAGACCCATAGACCAATGGAACAGACTAGAGAGCTCAGATATAAACACAAGTATCTATGGTCAATTAATATATGATAGAGGAGCCATGGATATACAATAGGGAAATGACAGCCTCTTCAACAGCTGGTGTTGGCAAAACTGGACAGCTACATGTAAGAGAATGAAACTGGATCACTGTTTAACTCCATACACAAAAGTAAACTCGAAATAGATCAAACACCTGAATGTAAGTCATGATACCATAAAACTCTTAGAAAAAAACATAGGCAAAAATCTCTTAGACATAAACATGAGCAACTTCTTCATGAACATATCTCCCTGGCAAGGGAAACAAGAACAAAAATGAACACATGGGACTACATCAAACTAAAAAGCTTCTGTATGGCAAAGGACACCATCAACAGATTGAAAGTATATATTCTCTACAGTATGGGAGAATATATTTTTAAACGACATATCTGACAAGAGGTTAACATCCAAAATATACAAAGAAATCACACGCCTCAACACCCAAAAAGCAAATAACCTGATTAAGAAATGGGTGGAGGATATTAAGAGACAGTTCTCCAAAGATGAAATTCAGCTGGCCAACAGACACGTGAAAAGATGCTCCACATCACTAATCATCAGGAAAATGCAAATTAAAATGAGCTATCACCTCACACCAGTAAGGATGCCCAGCATCAAAAAGACTAAGAACAACAAATGCTGGCGAGGATGTAGAGAAAGGGGAACCCTCCTACACTGCTGGTGGGAAGGTAAGCTAGTTCAACCATTGTGGAAAACAATACGGAGGTTCCTCAAAAAATGAAAAATAGAAATACCATTTGACCCAGGAATCCCACTCCTTGGAATTTACCCAAAGAATACAAGTTCTCAGATTCAAAAAAGACATATGCACCCCTATGTTTATCGCAGCACTATTTTCAATAGCCAAGATATGGAAGCAACCTAAGTGTCCATCAGTAGATGAATGGATAAAGAAGAGGTGGTACATATACACAATGGAATACTATTCAGCCATAAGGAAGAAACAACCCCTACCATTTGCAACAACACGGATGTAGCTGGAGGATATTATGCTCCGTGAAATAAGCCAGGTGGAGAAAGACAAGTATCAAATGATTTCCCTCATTTGCGGAGTATAACAATGAAGCAAAACTGAAGGAACAAAACAGCAGCAGACTCCGGACCCCAAGAAGGGACCAGCGTTTACCAAAGGGGACGGGTGTGGGAACGTGGGTGGGGAGGGAGGGAGAAGGGGATTGAGGGGTATTATGTTTTAGTACACATGGTGTGGGGAGTCACGGGGAAGACAGTGTAGCACAGAGAAGGCAAATAGTGAATCTGTGGCATCTTACTACACTGAAGGACAGTGACTGCAATGAGCTATGGGTGGGGACTTGATAATATGGGTAAATGTAGTAACCACATATATTTTTCATGTGAAACCTTCGTAAGAGTATATATCAATAATACCTTAATAAAAAAATCTTCTTAAAAGAAAGAAATGTCGAAGATATTTATAGATTAAAAGAGACTTGAAGGACATATCTGTTAATTGCAATGCATGAACTTTATTGGAATCTAGTTAAAAAACATAAACTGAAAATATGCATTGATCACATTTATGAGACAATTGGAAATGTGATCATTGACTCAATATTTGATGTTTTGGGCGAATTACTAATTCTTAGGTACGATATTAGCATGTTCTTTCAAGATCTTAAAATTTAGAAATACAAATTGAAATATTTACAGAAAAAATGATAAATCTGGAATTTGTTTCAAAATAATATGGAAGGTAGAGAAGTGAAAGCAGGTATAGCTGGAGCAGGGTTGGTCATGTGTGGATAGTTTTTAAGGCTGCATGATGGGTACATGGGGATTCATTATACTATTCTATCTACTTTTGTACGTTATAAATTCTTCATAATAATAAGTTTTTAAGTAAGAGTAAAGAAGGATGACTCTGGCATAATGAAGATTTTATATACTTGTAATATGAGTAAGATTTGTCCTATTAGAATATAACCCCAATTTAAAATGTGCAACTTAATAAGTTGATTTAAGCTTGATTTCACCTAGTAATTTTCCTATGTTTATGTTAGAACATTTAAATATTAAATCTTAAGTATTTAAAGAGAATTTTTAATTTACTAGATTTATCTTGACTTATTAGATTTACAAGAGTCAATTAACCACTTGAATTTTGTATCAAAGGAACTCAAATATGTTAAATTTCTAAAAGCAGTTGCAAATATTTGAAGACATTTAGGAGTGTAAATGGCACCAAACGCCCTTTCAAACATGAACTGCTAAAATTTGCTAGACTTAGAGTAAGATTTATAACTTGAACTTAAAGCCTCAGAAATTGCCATTGTCATTTTTTAACTTTCATAAATCAAACATACATTTTAACAACCAACAGAATATCAAAAGGTGAAAAAAAAATTTTTCCAGCCACCTGAAAACCATATGTAAGAATAGATGCATTGCAAAAAAATTTTTTTTCAAATAAAGGCAGATTATGTGAACAGTACCAACCATTTGTATAATAGCTACATGCAATCTGGCTTCTTCTATTAAAACTTCATCTGTTAGGGACTCCTCGTTCATTTTTTTATCACATGAAACGTGGGATAACTTAACAGTATCAGACTAAGTTTAAAAACAGAGAGATAAAGTTAAAAATAAGTAAAAATAATTAGGTGCCATCACATGCTTCAATCAACAAAGATTCCAGTAACTCACATCAGAATTTCTAAAAGGAAGGAAGGGCTATGTTTAACTGAATAATAATACATTTCTTACACGTTCCCCATGTAAGAAATGTTGCTTCAATTGTGGTGAAGTAACCGTTCATTTGGGGAGACTTAGAAGCCAAATTCTTCCCCAAACCTGTCTATGCTAGACTGTTCTCTGAAGCGGCCTGTGTTTTCTGTTTTTTATAATACTTATACCAAGAGAGATCTTTCAACTCTGTGATTGGCTGCAAACATCAGCTTGGCAGAGGCCATTCACAGTCACTCAACCAGTCAGTTGATAGAAACACCAGTTTTCTTGTATTTGACTAATATGGCTAGATCCACCACGACCTTCTCTTTAGAGACAGAATTCAAAGAAGCCATTTTACCAAGATAGCAAAACTAGTAAAAATATTCCCCCTCAGTTTTCTGACATCAGCAGAATCAAGTTTTTTACAATAAACTAGAGCAAGAGAGGCAGACCCAGAGAGAGAAAGGGCTGTTTTTTGGTGAGATGTCAACTCACAGGAATGATGTGTTCAATCCTGGTTTTTTCTTCTACTAAGGTCCAATTAACATTTGTCAAATTTTTTTCTGTCTTAAATAAAGTTATAGTGTTCCATATTATCTTCTGTATGTGCTTAATGGCATTTTGCATGGCCATTTGTCTTGGAAGGGAAATAGCACACAGACCTGTGACAAAGAAAAGCAAGGGCCTTAACAGACTACAGTGAAGACAGCAAAAAAGCAAAATAATCCCGTGATGCAGTAAGACCTTGGCATCACCCGCAGAGCCAAGCCACAGTGCTTAGAGTATTTATCAAAGTGCACAAAACTACCTGTCTTCCAAGGCAGGGCTGCTTATTAAGCTAGCAAATTCCTGGGCCCCTCTCTATACCTGGAGAATCATACTGGCCTGGGAATTTGCATTTTAGCAAGTTCTCCAACTCATTCTTGTACATAATAAAATTTAAAGGCCACTGCAATAGAGATTCCTCAAATTTAACATCACTGCTTGCTGACCAACAAATCTATACATCCAGAATTTACAGCTGTGAATTTGAAGTTATAGCTATGAGGCTCGCTTACCATAAAGAAGAATTTAATGAGTTAGCATAGTCTATGGAATTCCATCTCCATAAAATAGTTCCCTCTTCATAACTGCATATGAAATGTCTCATAAAGAGTTAAGATGGTTTCTAAATGTTTTAGTTCAGCCTTACTGCACTCATTACAGGACCCTGTGGGCAACTGTAGTATTTGAAATTTGGGGGTTTCAAAAAGTCTGGGGGCATAGCCCTCTCGGTTCACCGTGGTCTAGAGCAAAGATGTATTTGACCGCACTCTGAAGAGTCAGAAGGCGTCAACTCTGGATTTAAAATTCCCATGGCTGAGATCACACAAGAAGAAAGATTTTTCACTTGCCTAATTACATTCTACCCATACGGTGGAGCAATAGTCACTTCCCAGTTGCTCTGAGGAAACACAAGTATATGTGGACCATGTGGCCCACATATCAATTCTGAGAAGATAGAGTCCTTGCCACATATGTTTTGTTTCATAATAAGAATTTCTGAGGCTTAGTTAATACAACAAAAAATTTATAAGGGAAGAAGAAGAACAGAAAAAAACATTACCATGATAGTAAAAACCCTTGATCCTGCCTTTGAGTAAAAGTAAGAGGAATCACAGAGTAAGAGGAATCACACAAAAGAATGCATAGGAGAAGCCCAAATGCTATATCCTCAGCAAAGGCAGCAGAGGAGGTCTGGGTCCTGGGGAGTCCAGGGAAATTGGTGGGAAGAAAGGTGTGATTAAGCCTCAGGGACCAAATTAACTTCATTTAAGCTCCAGTGTGGGCTTTTGATGATCCAAGCAGACCTTTCCACTGCAAACAGTAACAAACCCACAACAGGGGGGAAAGGAGAGCTGCTAAAAACCTGCCCATTTACTAGCCCTGTTCACATACTGGAGCCCTTGGCTCAGAAATGGGGTGTCACAGGATGTCCTACAATACTGCCAGTGGCACTCAGTTTGGGGAATGGGCAGGACTGTGAAAAGACAAGCAGAGAAGCAAGAAGCTGAAAGCTTTTCCTTTAAGACTGGGAACAACACAAGGATGCCCACTCTCCCCACTTTTATTCAACATAGTTCTAGAGGTCCTAGCCACGGCAATCAGACAACACAAAGAAATAAAAGGCATCCAGATTGGTAAGGAAGAAGTCAAACTGTCCCTGTTTGCAGATAACATGATATTGTACATAAAAAACCCTAAAGAATCCACTCCAAAACTACTAGATCTAATATCTGAATTCAGTAAAGTTGCAGGATACAAAATTAATACACAGAAATCTGTTGCATTTTTATACACTAACAGTGAAGTAGCAGAAAGAGAAATCAGGAAAACAATTCCATTCACAATTGCATCCTAAAGAGTAAAATACCTAAGAATAAACCTAACCAAGGAAGTAAAAGACTTATACTCAGAAAACTACAAGAGACTCATGAGAGAAATTAAAGAAGATACCAATAAATAGAAACACATCCCATGCCCATGGATAGGAAGAATTAATATTGTCAAAATGGCCATCCTGCCTAAAGCAATCTACAGATTCAATGCAATTCCTATCAAAATACCAACAGCATTCTTCAAAGAACTAGAGCAAATAGTTCTAAAATTCATATGGAAACACAAAAGACCCCAAATAGCCAAAGCAATCCTGAGAAAGAAGAATAAAGTGGGGGGAATTATGCTCCCTGACTTCAAGCTCTACTACAAAGCCACAGTAATCAAGACAATTTGGTACTGGCACAAGAACAGACCCATAGGCCAGTGCAACAGAATAGACAGCCCAGATATAAACCCAAGCATATATGGTCAATTAATATACGATAAAGGAGCCATGGATATACAATGGGGAAATGACAGCCTCTCCAACAGCTAGTGTTGGCAAAACTGGACAGCTACATGTAAGGATGGGTGGGAAGGGAGGGATAAGGGGGGAAAAGGGCTATTACAATTAGCACACATAATGTAGTGGGGGTGGGGGGATACGGGGAAGGCAGTATAACACAGAGAAGACAAATAGTAATTCTATAGCATCCTACTATGCTGATGGACAGTGACTATAATGGGGTATGTGGTGGGTTCTTGATAATAGGGGGAGTCTAGTAACCATAATGTTGCTCGTGTAATTGTACATTAATAATAGCAAAATTAAAAAAATACATGCAGAGAGGTGACATCTCCTGTCGGTCCGATAGAGCATAGTTACCAGGCTATTTCCCTGTTTAGAACTCTCCTTCAATATTATCATTTTATTGACCTTTCATTAGTTCCACACTTTCCAAGAAACCTTCTGATGACTAATTTGGTTTATCAAGGAAATTGGTATTTAGAAGTGAATTACCCTGAATAATGATCATAATTATTTCAGGTGTAAAAAGATATCATCCTCATTATAAATAAATAAGTTGATTTTCTGCTTTATCCACATTCTCTTGTGAGTGCAGCATATGTAAATCTCCAGCAGTCTGATCAATTCTAGATACCCTGACAGAATCAATTCTCTGCCCCAGCAAAGCTGAGGACCAGGTCATGGGATATCAGATGATATTAAGGCCCTATTCTAAGATTTCATATAATCCTTTCCTCCTCCCTTGACCTCATCACCACAGATTATTTTATCCTGTATTTCTATATTGACTTTGGGTCTATTTGTGATTTTATCATATTTATATATTTTTTCAACAGCCTTAAATTCCTTCCTAGAAACAGGTAACTGTGACAGAGCCTGCTGATTTTCTCCAAATACCCATTGTCTTCTTTTTCTTTTACCAATGGAATCTCCATGTTTTGGCTGAGCACATGGCCAGCCAGGTAAAGAAAATATTTCCCAGGTTTCCTTGCCCATGTGTGCCCATGTGAATAAGTTCTGGCCAATGGAATGTAAGGAGTAATGAACTATACAACTTCTGGATTGTGCCCTTAAAAAGAAGATGCTTACCCTCCATTGCCACATCCCTTCCCATTTTCCCTTTGAAGGTGGTTGGATTGAAGATACAGTGGTAATGAGCCAACTTCTACCCTGAAGACAAGAACAACACCCCAGGGACTGGAGAAGCAACAAAAGAAAAGGATCCTGGATCTCTAGACAACCTTATAGAGCAGAACCATCCCACTCTTCTAGACTTTTCTGTGGAAGAGGGGAAAAAAACCTGTCTTGTTTAAGCCACTATTAATGTGGTTTCTGTTAAACTGGCTGAACTAAAATCCCAAGTAATAGAGCATCTATAAATAATGAATGAATGAAAATGAATGATTTCATAATCAATTTCTGTACAAGAAATGTCCACACAACCCCCAACAACAATCTCTTTGCATTATTCTCCCCAGTTAATGAAAGACAGATATACTTTACCTAATGTCCTGGCTGAATGAATCATCATGTATGAATTTATTCCCATGGTCATTAACGATATCACTTGTACATACAATATAAACTAAAAAAGACACACATACACACAAATAGAACCAAAACATTAATAAGTTTTCCAAAGGGAATCATTGCTCAATTAGCCATCAACAACATTCTATCTACATTTTTAAATCCTGCCTCTGATAAGTAAGTTGAGGCAAAAGGGTTGTTTTGTGGATACTGCTTGAATGTAATATACTGGGGTAAAAACTTATTTTCCAATGAAAAAAATAGATTTTGTGATTTCTTGGAGGGAAAAGAATACTAAAAGAGGAGCTCTCCACGTTGCCACTTTCAGCAGCAGCCATGCAAAGCCAGCAAGGTGGTGGTCATCACAAACACGGCCGTGGAATCTGCAGGGTTGGGGAGACACCACGGCAACAGCAGGGAGTGGGGACCACAGGAGGGATGAGGAACTGTGCCTGCCACACGCACGTACTACAGCTGCACAAGAGACTCTGAAGAAGCAGGCAGGAACTGTGGTGGGGTCTGGAGAGGCACTGTGCAGAAGCAGAAACACAACCACATTTTTCATAGGTCTATAGGTCTTGGCTCTGCCATTCATTAACATGTAATTTGGGACTGGTTAATCATTCTGAGTCTCAGTGTCCCCTACTGAAAAATGGAGTTCATAGCTATATATCCTTTGTAAAGTTTCCCCAAATTGACTGATAGCAATAAGGACCTAGAATGCTTCTTAAAGATACTGACTCCCAGGTTTTCTCCCTGTTGATTCTGATTCTGTAGGTCTGGGGTGGTGTCAAAGGGGTTCATAACATCAAACAGATCTGGGAAACACTGTAAAATGATATTCAAATGTTAGTTAACATTTCACTGGTGGTTGTAAGCCAATTCCTTGTACAAAAGAAAACTGAAGGAGCTCAGATGTTGTTATGCTTTTTCTTTGGCGCATGGGAAGACCCAAAGTCCTTGCAAAACCACCAAGGTTTGTTTGAACTCCAAATTTTCCCAGACTGTGTCCCCAGATATAAAGTGTCAATCCTCAGGAAAGATCGTGAGGAATATGATACTCCATTAAATAAAACACCTCTTCTGCTGGCAGTTAGGGTGCCTGAGTTCTTCACCCAACATGCTATTCTTTTTGTTTTGATCTCTCCACATGCAAGATGGAGAGGGTGCTAACTGCTCCCAAAAAGAGGATATTTGAAAAATACTTTACTGGTGGTGTCATTTTGGACAAGTAGCAAAATAGCAAAGAGAAAATCCTGAGCTGGATTGAACTGAATAATAACAAGAAACTCTGTATCTCTACCTCCTGAATAAAGTTCCTTGGGAGGCGAGCAGGTGTTCTTAATCCACTTTATTCACGTGCTTTTGTCCCTCCCAGGAGCAGCTTTGGGATTCATTGACTGGGAGGTGGCAGGGTGTCCCGGGGATTTCTAGCAGCTTGAGCTAGAATAGCTCATACAATACTTCCCAAATACTATACCCTAACACTGTCAGCAGATGCCCTGGGCTCTTTAGATCTCCTTGGAGTCTCAGTACCAGAGATGCTCCACCACCAGATGGCCCAGAAATCCACTGGCGAGCCCATGAGGAAAAGGCTTTGAGAGAGTAGAAAGGAAACCAAGTTTTGTTTTTCACGATAGATAATGTAGTCTTAAGCCAAAAACTTTCAGGCAATTTTTTAAAAGTAGCCCTGAAGACATAAATATAACTAGATCCCTAATTCAAAAATTTGCAAAATCTCTCTTTCCTTAGTATATTTAACTAGTATTTCAGTTTTTGCCCCAATCGCTATAGGGGTTGGTGTGCTCTAGACAGGATATTATTTTTTCATGCTTTCTGACAGCTACTGAAAACTAGCATTTAATGAGCATGTACTAAGTGCCTGTTATTTTGTTAAGCATCATCTCAAACCTCAACTGGAACTTGAGGTTCCACAAGTCTGAGGAACTCGCCCAAGGTTACTCAGCCTGTGAACGGAGGAAACAGGATGTGATCCCACGTCTAGCGAACACCCACGTCCACAACCGTTACTTGACTATGGGTCCCTTTCACTCTGTCAGCATAAATAAACTGTCCTCTGAAAGTCTCTTTCTACTTAAAAGAATTCATTTTTCAAATCTGATTTTTAAAACGGTTAACTCTATTATTGGGTACAATGACAAGTGCTATAAAATTTTAAGAAATGAATATGAATAATCATGAGAGAAGATTTTTCTACCTACCCTTTGTGGTGACTCTGTTTTTTCCACAGCCAAATTATGAATATCAGGAGCCAAGAGTAAGGTAAAAACCCCTTTAAATCCAGACCATGCTATGACAACTCCCCATCTCCAATTATATTTATAACTCGAATGCATCAGAAAAACTCTCGCTAACACAACAGTAAGAAACCTGTGGCAAGAAAAACATTTTTTTTTTAAATCACACCTTATGTACTAATGTGATTCACGGTTGAAATTATGTGCTAACTACAAAGTTTCATATAAAATTTTTCAGGAAAGAAAAGACAATCCAATTTATTGATAAGTTGTTCAAACTTTCTGGAGCTCACCAAATCTGTCTAAATTTTGTATATAATACTCAAATCTTAAAATATAATGCTGGAAGTTCTATACAAATATATGGAATTATCTTTAACCCAAGTGTGTACGGTTCAGATTTTCGGGGTAAATCGCTGCAGGGAAACCTTCAAATAATATTGACAAGTTCATCTATCCCCTGGAAAGCCAGGACTGGATTAGGAAATGAAGCTGGGAAGACATGCACATCATGGCCAAAGAAAAATTACTGTGGACACATTAATAAACTTAGCTCGACCAAATTTTTCTTGAGTTCCCACAAGAATCATATAGTAAATATCATATAAATAATTTCAATTTGTGTCTTCTTTCTCTACAGATTATTTTTCTACAGGCCCCTGTGCCAAAATGTAGAAATTGTCTTTAGGAGAGCTGCATCAAAAAAGTATCAGTACTGCCCTCCAAATGAGATTTCAGCAGAAATAAAACTGACTTGTTCTCAGCCTCAAAAATATATTGTGTGTCCGTTACTCAGCTGGGAACTTCACAAGGTAATTTAAAGAATTCCTGTCATTGAGAAATAGAAAATCTACAATTACCATCTACAATATGTGTGATTAATTTGAGCAAACTCCTCTGCCTTGAATTTAAGCCTTTTGCAAAATAATTCTCACCAACCTTTTCAAGTTTAATAAATCATTTTTCTCCAAAATATCACTGCATCCAGCTAAAATAGAACAACTTAAATCATTTCCTGACATCAAAACCTGAGAGGCAGTACAGCAAAGGCTGTGGAGTCAGTTTACCTGGGTCCAAACATTGTTCTTTTACTAAGTAAACTTTTTTTTTTTAATGAGGCAAAAGATTTAATCAGATACTTCACCAAAGAAGATTTGCTTGGGGCATATGAAAATAATCTCAACATTAGTTATTAGGAAAACGCAATTAAAAGCACAATGAGGTACTACTCCATACCTACTAGAACGGTTAGTTAAAAAGACTGACCTTACCAAGTATGGGCAGAGATGTAGAAAACCTGAAACTCCCACATATTGCTGGCAGGAATGTAAAATGGCACAGCTTGGGAAAAGATTTTGGTAGTTTCCTTAAAAGTTGAGCATATACCTATAATATTATCCAGCCATGTGATTCCTAGGTATTTACCCAAGAGAAAATGAGGCATATGTCCTTAAGACTTGCACATGCATGTTTATAGAAGTTTTATTTTTAATAGCCAAAAAGTGGAAACAACTCCAATATCCATCAACAAGTGAACAGATTTGTGATATGTCCATACTGCTCAGCAATAACAAGGAATGAACTAGCAACAGGACAACATGGATAAAACTTAAATTACTTATGCTGAATGAAGATGAATGAAAGTACACAACTGTATGATTCCATGAACTTAAAACTCTAGAAAATTCAAACTAATCTATAGAAAGGAAATTAGTGTTGTTTAGGTAGGAGCAAGATGGAGGCACTACAAAAGGTCATAAGGCAGGTCATAGGCTGTGAAGGTGTGCTCTTTCCCTACACATATATATAATAACAACAATATTATACACAGCAGTAATAGTAGTCTAACTCCATTCAGGTTCCCAGACCCTATTTCAATGTGTGTAAATATGTGGAAGGGGGTCTTCCCACACATAATGCCAAGCAATTCTTGAACACCAGCAGGGTGTTGGAGAACTCAGCTCAATTGTGATGTGATCTCCCCAGAGACAGCACCAGATTCCCCAGGTTAAGGGCTCAGTCCTACAAGACTCCCTCCACCCCCAATTCCAGATGCCTGTCACAAACTCCAGGCAGTTAACCTGTGCTTCTAATCTACCTGCTACATATTGGAGGTTCTCACGACCTCCCCTTTAGGTTTGATTAATTTGCTAGAGCGGCTCACAGAACTCAGGAAACACATTTACCAGTTTAATAAAGCATACCGTAAAGGATACAAGTTAACAGCCAGATGAAGAGAGACATAGGGCAAGGTCCCACATAAAGGAGCTTCTATCCTCATGGAGCTTGGGGCCTGCCTTGGTGGCACGTGGAGGTGTTCTGGTTCCCCAAGCATAGAAACTCTCTCCTGGACTGAGAAGCAGGATCCAGTGAAGCAGAGAGTGATCAGGGGGTTTTGTGAGGGCTTCACTACATAGTCATGATTGACTAAATTATTAGACATTGGCTGATTCAACCTCCAGCCCCAGCCCTCGCTGTGTGTGTGTGTGGAGGGGTGTCTGGAGGTCCCTAATTAATGTGACAAAACACACATTTCACCTTTTTAAGACTCTCCAGTGTTTTCAGGAGCTGTGGATGAAGCCCAAATATACCTGGGAAATATATATTTGATCATATGAATGCATACACATACATATATTCTCTAGCTTACTATGTAAACTTTCAACAAGTCATTTAATCTTTCTAAGCCTTGGTTTCTTCATGTATAAAATGGAGATGATAATAACAATAATTGTAATTGCCTCAAAGGATTATTACAAAGATTCAATTAAAAAAAGAAACATTCATAGGGCTAGAATGATGTTTTCAATGCAGTGAGCTCACCATACACATTAGAAGTGATTTTATGTCCACATTTTTGTTGAGCTCATCTTCTCTGAAATGTTTTTCTCAACAAGTCTCTGTGGAAAGACCACCCATACTTTGAGGGCCCCTTAGGATGACTCCCTCCATTTAAGCCTTTCCTCTAATGAGGTAGAACCGTAAGTTCACACAACCTCTTTGGCACTCACTAGCCATCTGACCTCTGGCAAAGTACTTTGCCTTACTTGGCCAGTTTCTTCAACTAGGTAATGGAGACAATTCTTATCTCCCAGGGTTGTTATGGAGATGAAATGAGATAATGGATATGTAGCTGAGTCAAACGATGGGCAAAAAGCATGTATCTTTCTGTGACCAATCTCAACTTGCACATGAGCTCCCAAGGTGGAAAGAAACAGAAACTGTACACATAGCCTTCTGTGTGAGAGTGACTGAGTTGCACACATTGCCTGCAGAGTCAACAGAAGCAATATTCCATGAGAACATTTAATAAAGCAAGCTCCCTTGGCCCAGCCTATCCTGAGAGGAAATGACAATGTTTTTGGACACTGTCATGAATTCTTATGGAAGACACAACTACCATGTGTGCGCAATGGCATTCTAGAAAAATCAGGCTCATGAGAGTCAGATTTAAATTCCAACTCTGCCCTTACAAGTTGGGTGACTCCAGGCAAGTTTTTAACCTCTCTGGGCCTCATCTGTGAAATGATGAAGTAACATCTACCTCATAGGGTTGTATTAATATTAATGGTATAATGTACATGGTAAGGGGTTAATAAATGGCTTTATCAAAGTTGTGATGATAATAATGATAATGAAAGTCAACAAAAATGTTAGGAGCTGTTAACCTGGCCCAGTGGTGCTCAAACTTTGATATGTATGTTGAAACAGTTGCTTAGATTGTATGGTGAAGATTAGTTCCACACACTTGGATGGACCCATGAATCTGCATTTCTATCAAGCTCATGGGTTATGCTGGTGTCTGTCATTTTGCAGATGAAACCTTGAAGAGTAACAAGCCTTTCCCCCCATCACACAGCAAGCTACTGTCAGGACCTTGAGAGGAACACAGGTTTCCTGACTCCATATCCAGAGCTCTTCTTGCTCTAACCCACTGCTTCCCAATTCTAATTCTGGGCTTGAGAACCCAAGTCTAGTAAGCAAACTTTCAATTATAACTCTTACCTTACAAAATTCACCGATGCAAATATGATGAACATGAAAAGTACAGTGTGAAACCCAAAATACTTGAATTCTCCACATCCAATTATAATACCAAAGAAAGCATATATTAAATGTTGGTATACAGATGAATACATTATTAGGAACCTAGGATGAATGGAAAGGAAATCACATCTTAAGCAACATGGTTTTTAAATAGTTTCCTTTTTACATGATTGTACCACTTATCTGCCATTCTTTTTCTTTTTTTTTTTGGTATCATTAATGTACAATTACTTGAACATTATGGTTACTAGACCCCCTATTATCAAGTCCCCCCCATGCCCCATTACAGTCACTGTCCATCAGTGTAGTAAGATGCTATAGAATCATTACTTGTCTTCTCTGTAAATACTGCCTTTCCCATGTCCCCCCGCCACCACTATATTATGTGTGCTAATCATAATGCCCCTTCTTCCCCCTTATCCCTCCCTTTCCACCCATTCTACCCAGTCCCTTTCTCTTTGGTAACTGTTAGTCCATTCTTGGGTTCTGTGAGTCTGCTGCTGTTTTGTTCCTTCAGTTTTTTCTTTGTTCTTATACTCCACAGATGAGTGAAATCATTTGATACTTGTCTTTCTCCACCTGGCTTATTTCACTGAGCATAATACCCTCTAGCTCCATCCATGTTGTTGCAAATGGTAGGATTTGTTTTCTTCTTATGGCTGAATAATATTCCATGTGTATATATACCACATCTTCATCCATTCACCTACTGATGGACACTTAGGTTGCTTCCATTTCTTGGCTATTGTAAGTAGTGCTGCGATAAACACAGGGGTGCATATGTCTTTTTGAAACTGGGCTGCTGCATTCTTAGGGTAAATTCCTAGGAGTGGGATTCCTGGGTCAAATGGTATTTCTATTTTGAGTTTTTTGAGGAACCTCCATACTGCTTTCCACAATGTTTGAACTAGTTTACATTCCCACCAGCAGTGTAGGAGGGTTCCCCTTTCTCCACATCTTCGCCAACATTTGTTGATGTCTGTCTTTTGGGTGGCAGCCATCCTCACTGGTGTGAGGTGATATCTCATTGTGGTTTTAATTTGCATTTCTCTGATGATTAGCAATGTGGAGCATCTTTTCATGTGCCTGTTGGCCATCTGAATTTCTTCTTTGGAGAAGTGTCT
>JAQQAC010018689.1:26491262-26511916 GCA_029783875.1 Phataginus tricuspis | reverse complement strand
CTTTGGGCCTCATTTGTTCTTCTTTTTCCAATTTCAATAATTGTGTCCTTAGACTGTTCATTTGGGAATGTTCTTCCTTCTTTAAATGGGCCTGGATTGCAATGTACTTTCCTCTTAAGACTGCCTTCGCTGCATCCCACAGAAGTTGTGGCTTTGTGTTGTTGTTGTCATTAGTCTCCATATATTCTTTGATTTCTGTTTTGATTTGGTCGTTAACCCATTGATTCATTAGGAGAATGTTGTTAAGTCTCCATGTATTTTTGAGCCTTTTTGATTTCTTTTTGAAATTTATTTCTTGTTTTATACCTTTGTGATCTGAGAAGTTGGTTAGTAGGATTTCAATATTTTTGAATTTACTGAGGTTCTTTTTGTGGCCTAGAATGTGGTCTATTCTGGAAAATGTTCCATGTGCACTTGAGAAGAATGTGTATCCTGCTGCTTTTGGGTGCAGAGTTCTGTAGATATCTGTTAGGTCCATCTGTTCTAGTGTGTTGTTCAGTGCCTCTGTGTCTTTACTTATCCTCTGCCTGGTTGATCTATCCTTTGGAATGAGTGGCGTGTTAAAGTCTCCTAGAATAATTGCATTGCTGTCTATTTCCTCCTTCACTTCTGTTAGTATTTGCTTCACATAAGCTGATGCTCCTGTGTTGGGTGCATATATATTTATAATGGTTATATCTTCTTGTTGGACTGACCCCTTTATCATTATGTAATGTCCATCTTTATCTCTTGCTACTTTCTTCGTTTTGAAGTCTATTTTATCTGATACAAGTACTGCAACACCTGCTTTTTTCTCTTTGTTGTTTGCTTGAAATATTTTTTTCCATCCCTTCACTTTTAGTCTGTGTATATCTTTGGGTTTGAGGTGAGTCTCTTGTAAGCAGCATATAGATGGGTCTTGCTTTTTTATCCACTCTGTTACTCTGTGTCTTTTGATTGGTGCATTCAGTCCATTTACATTTAGGGTGATTATTAATAGATATGTACTTATTGCCATTGCTGGCGTTAGATTCGTGGGTACCAAAGGTTCAAGGGTTGCTTCTTTACTATCTGAAAATCTAACTTAACTTTCTTGTTAAGTTATTGTGAACGCCGTCTGATGTTTCTTTATCTCTCCCTTCCTATTCTTCCTCCTCCTTTCTTTATATATTAGGTGTTTTATTCTTTGCCTTTAGTTGGTATTTGGATGGTCTGCTTTCTTTGCTATGCTTTTATTTTCTCTGGTGACATCTTTTTAGCCTTAGGGGTGTTTCCCTCTAGAGCAGTCCGTTTAAGATATCCTGTAGTGGTGGTTTATGGGTGGCAAACTCTCTCAACTTTCTTTTGTCTTGAAATTGTTTAATCCCTCCGTCATATTTAAATGATAATCGTGCTGGATACAATATTCTTGGTTCGAGGCCCTTCTGTTTCATTAGGTTAAATATATCATGCCATTCTCTTTTGGCCTGTAAGGTTTCTGTTGAGAAGTCTGATGACAGTCTGATGGGTTTTCCTTTGTAGGTGATCTTTTTTCTCTCTCTAGCTGCCTTTAATACTCTGTCCTTGTCTTTGATCTTTGCCATCTTGATTATTATGTGTCTTGGTGTTGTCTTCCTTGGGTCCCTTGTGTTGGGAGATCTGTGGGCTTCCGTGGACTGTGAGACTATTTCCTTCCCCAGCGTGGGGAAGTTTTCAGCAATTATTTCTTCAAAGACACTTTCTATCCCTGTTTCTCTCTCTTCTTCCTCTGGTACTCCTATAATGCGAATATTGCTCTGTTTCGATTGGTCACACAGTTCTCTTAATATTCTTTCATTCTTAGAGATCCTTTTATCTCTCTCTGCCTCAGCTTCTTTGTATTCCTGGTCCCTGTCTTGCAATTCCTTGATCGTGTCTTGAACCTGATTCAATCTGCTGTTGAGCCCGTCGATGGCTTGTCTCATTTCTGCATTATCTTTCCTCACTTCCCTCACTTTCTCCCTCAGCTCTTGCACATTTTTCTGTAGATCCGTCAGCATGGCTATGACTTTTATTCTGAATTCTTTTTCTGGAAGACTGTGCATGTCCATTCCTTCAGCTTCTTTTTCTGGGGTGGTGTTTGTCTGAAGCTTTGTCTGTATCATATTCTTCTGTCTTCTCATGACCGCCTTGCCGGGACTCCCGCCGGAGTGCTGGGGTGGAGGGGCGCTCTGGTCTTGCTGGATCGCGTTTCCGTCCCGCCTCGCCAGGTGCCGAGTCCTCTGTCTGGAGTGTCTGGCCGCCGGGGCTCTGGGGGGCAGGGAGCACTCGGTCCCACCGGGTCGCCACTCTGTATCCCGTCCGCCTCACCGGCTGCCAAGTTCTCACAGGTGTAGCTGTACGCTGTGCACTTTCCTGTGTATTCTGGTCTCTGTTTTAGGGATAGTTGTATTTGCTGTATTTTTGTGAATAAATATAATGTTGGGAGGAATTTTTCTGCTGGTCCGTTCACGACGCCATATTCCCGGAAGTCTGGTGTATGAAGTTTTGAATTGATTTTTATATTTATTTTTAATAATAAAATGTCCCAAGCATTACTCTCCACATTCTTTATTGGCTTAATGTAGAACTAACTTATATGTTATATTCATTATAACATATTCATTCACAACAAAATTTAGAAAAGGAAAGAACAAAATTGTCTATAATTCCACAACCCAGTTATAATCATTTCAATGTTGGAGTCTTTTTCTAAACATATTATTCTTTTTACTCAATTGAGATCATACTTCAATTTTATATTTTATTTTAATAAACATATTTTAGTAAAACTTGATATTTTATTCTTTTACAAGTGATCATTCTGGATTTGTTTTAAAGTAAAAATTGATGGAGCTCAGTGCATTCTTTTAAAATAGGTAATGAATAGACAAGTGCCTTTTAACTTGCATGTGAACACCCACTACTTTTTTCAGTGGGTCAATTCACCTCAGATTCAAGGTATACTTACAATGCACAAGGGTACTACATCAAAAGAAGCACCATTCACATTGTAGGACTTGTAGCTTTGTATATTTTTATGTTAATTTTAGGTATGTCACAAAAAGTATTTTTCCTTAAAAAAAATCAATGTATTGAGACAATTAATTAGAAGTAAACTGTTCTAAAGAAAGGACCATTTATCTAATTAATTACCATAAATGAGAGTGATTTTTGCCCATAAAAATGGGCAAATTTGTCTTATTAGGAAAACATGTTACTGGATCCAGAACTGTGTACCACCTGAGCATTACTGACAGGAAGAAAATATTAACTAAGAGCCAAATACTTCTGCTAGTTTTCTTTTAAACAAATAAGATTTTCTGCCCTACTGCTTTCATGAAAAGAATTTTTGAATATGGAAACTACAATAAGTAATGAAAGTGTAGAGTTTATTATAGCCGGTACGGAAAATGGAAGTTCCATGGCCAGTATCCTCACCTGATACCCATTGTGTACGTGCGATGAGGTAATGCTTAGATTACTGCATAGGTGCATGTTTTCATACCTCTTGCCAACAAGCCATTACTACCGGTATTGCTATACAGAGATTCTCCCCAGTGCTAAGAGCAGAGACAGAGAAAGAGAGCCTTAGAGAAGAGATCCTAGAGAAGTGAACAAAAGACTGGGGAGCAAGAGAGCAGAGGCAGAGCCTGGAGCAGAGACTGAGATGGGCTTGCTACTCTAGACTGCCAGGTGCAGGCAGGATTCTAACACTCCACCTACCACTGTGAGAATAAAGTTCGGTATGAGCCCCTTTAACCCCCAATATTCTGTTGTCATTTTTCTGTCTCACCAAATCCAGAGTGAACTTGCCAGGGCTGAAACCCTCAGGCCAGACATAGCCACTTATAATCAAGTGACTGCAGAAAGAGAATGAGGGGAATAAAGCAAGTGGCAACTAGAAATGGCTAAGAGAGAAAGGTGAAGGAAAGATAGAAAACATTTGGAAAGAAAAAGAGAGAAAGAGAGTAGGATTAGACTCAAAGAAATACCTTGTGACAATTTAAAATTTCACCAACAAAAGTGTCTTAAGGCCTCCCGTGCTTTCCCAACTGCAGGTATAAATGGATGTAAAGTTGAGAATATTACTTGCTGGAAAAGTTGGAGGTTTCTCATTCTAATCATAAGGCAATATATAGCCAGTAAATATAACTGATACCTAAAATAGGTTAGGAAAATATCTGTGAATCAAAAACAGGAACCATAGCATTTAACCATTTCATGTTTTTACTGCTGTGTTAAGAAAAAATGGTAACAGAGGAGTATTTCAGAGTGAAATCATCTTTTCCCAAATAAGATGGGGCCGGACTCCAAAACCTCTTGGGAATAAGCTTTATTGAATAACATATTTGCCAGCTTATACTCTTACCCCATTTCTTTTTTTTTTTTTTAATATTCATAGTCAGCATTTATTATTATTATAATTATTAAATTTTTTTTTTTTTAGGAGAGCAAGGTACAGGCTTTTATTTAGAAATAAAGTGATAGGACAGAGCTCTCAGCTCATGCCAGGAGGGGACAAGAGAGTCCGGTGTGGTGCGTTGTCTAGGGGTTTTTTTTTTTTTCTGGTTTCAGAACATGGGGTTTTTGTTTGTTTTTTTTTTACAATTTGTTTTGGTATCATTAACCTACAATTACATGTGCAATATTATGGTAATTAAACTACCCCCTTCATCAGGTCCCCCCCACCAACCCCAGTACAGTCACTGTCCATCAGCGTAGTGAGATGCTATAGAATCACTACTTGTCTTCTCTGAGTTGTACAGCCCTCCCCGTGCCCCCCCTACCTTACGTCTGCTAATCGTAATGCCCCTTTTACCCTCTTATCCCTCCCTTCCCACCCATCTTCCCCAGTCTCTTTCCCTTTGGTAACTATTTGTCCGTTCTTGTTACCCCATTTCTTTTAAGTAAACTACAACCCCCTCTACCACCTGCCCAAGGTTACCTACTCCAAAAAGGAGGCAGCTCTAACAAAAGGTAGCTTGGCCTTGGTAAAGTTTCACTGGGTATAGGGCAGATTTTCTACCTTGAGGCTTAGAATTCAGTGGAATAGAATAAGAACACTAATTTTTATCACCTTCTAGAAAGTTTACATGTTCTTCAAGAAGTCCTTTGAGATTATAATTGATGCTTTTTATCCCAGATCCTGAGTTGCCTTATTTGCATTGTATCCTTCAAGTCAATTAATACTCTATCTCCAAGAAAAACAGTACAAATATCTACTCTGCTAGATGCACAATTCATGTAAGAAAAATAAAATCAAAAGAAAATTATTTACCCTCATATCTTCAGGATAAGAGAAAGAAAGAAATCTGACATACCAATAGTTTTCAGTAAATTCCCAGAATGAACAGGATCTGTAATGCCAAGGGTCATGCTAAACAGTATGCAAGACTGAAGATCCCAGGAGTCATCACTGAAGTTCAGAACCACATATCCAAGTATGAGGACTGTCATAGAGAAGCTAATTATTCCAGTTAACATGACCTGTGAAACCAATTCATAACACAGTATTAGGTTTAATACCTAAAGATGGCATGACTGCACTTACTTATGTAAGAATCAGATCTTGGTTATATATTTTATAAAATTATTCTGGAAGATAACTTGAAAAGGCATTCTAGTTTACCTGCCTCAAAGAAACCAGCCCTTCCAAAAAAGGACTCTACCTTATTATCAAAAGACCAATTCACCAATCTTTCTTGTTGCTACTTCAGCTTAAATGGTTCTCCACAGCAAAGTGCTCCTAAAGGGACTGCAAATTTCTATGTAAAACATTTCCTGGTTTCCTCAGTGTTAACCTGTAGGGCACCAGGCAGGAAGAAAGATAAAACAAGGGCAAAAGCACAGGCCAGCTTATTTGGTCCCATTATTAAGGGCTCTCTAGAAGGCTTATTCAGCAAACTTGTATGCATTTCATCAGCCCAACTGTTTGCTGAGGCTACCACATCTATCAGGGAGGCTGGGAAGTGGAGTATTTCACACCAGAATCACTATCATACTAAACAAAAAATAGCTAGGTTTCTGTTAGTAAGAAAGAAGAGACTGTCCGCTGGACAGGCAAAAAATGTAAAACTTTTTAAAAAGCAGAAGGAACAAAAAGGATAAAGAAAATGGAATCAACTTGATTGAGAAGGGAAGAAAGAACTGACGTAGAGTAGAGACATGGGGCAAGCATCATGATTAATTTTTTCTGACTACGATGAAAAATGCTGAGATATAAATAGTAAGAACAGGAGGGACTCCATTTTAAGGCTCAGATTCCATTTTTTAGAAATAAGGGAGTTAGGAGGTAAGATTCTTAACATTGTGATTAGCCAACAACTAACCTATCCTAAGGCAAGGCAAGCAGTTCTACATGATATGTCTTCACTTCTTAAGGGTAATCATTATCTTGGAGAAGAACAAAACCAATAAATTCCTTGTGCTAAGTTTATCTTAGAGAATATCTAGACGACTATGATGACATAGTGTCTCTCACTAGAGATAGACATCATGAGACCAAACATCAGCCTACCCTCCCTGGCCTTGTACCCCATTCTTGAAATCCTTAAAGAATCCTAAGCCTTTAAACACACCTCTCCTCTGGGGCTGCCCACACACCCCTTTCTTTGAGTGTGTACTTTGCCTTAAATAAAACCTTGTTACTGCTCAGCTTACTGCATTTTGCCTCCATGTTCTTCCAAGTCTGTCAGGAGGTTAATAAGAGACCTCTTTCCCAGTGGTAAATGTCATTGCTACTTCACTACTTCATTAAATTTTCTACACTTAAACACAAGGGTTCTCTCCCTCCCTGTTTTACTACAGGCAAGTAGGGGATGGCTACTGAGATCTCTGATTTGGGCTTGCAAGTTCCTGTCTCTTGGGTGACCTGGGCAGAACTGCGGCTATATGATCAATCATGCTCTTTAGCAGCCTGCCCAAAAACCTCCTTTCTTTGCTTTGGGAAGTCCTTAGAACTTCATCTCATTCTATCCAGTGCTCCACAGCTCCCCCAAATCCTGGGATGGTAGGGGCTTAGTTCTCACTCTGCAGAATCAAGCAGACATGATACCAGGTGACCCTGGCTTTAGGAGTTGGCAAAGGATTTGCCTTATTCTGAGCAAGAGTTCAGTGAATTTCCCCTTTCTCCTCTGTTCTCCCTTGCTCTCTACTGACTACATGGCTGCACAAATAAAGGAGCCACTTTTCTTGGCACTGTGCATCTCTGACATTTGTTACTACTTTCACTCTAATGATATCCTTCCTTACCTTCTCTCCTCCAACCTGTTCGAGAATTCTTTCCCAAACAGAGTCAAGAACCCTCCCCCACCCAGGTTAAGGTTTCCCCTAGTACACAGGGAGACCTCCCTAGACACAGCTGCCTGGCAACAGAATGAGAAAAAGCAAAGGAAAAGCCTGGTAAACACAAAGTACAAAATTATTTGCAAGAAACAAATACAGATCTATTGCTTTTGATTTTTGAAATTTCATCCTTTTGATGTATAGTTATGTGAGTTTTGATGAACACATACAGCCATGTAACCATGACCACAATTAAGAAACAAAATAGATCCATCAACCCAAAAACTTTCCTCATGCTACCCCTTTATAGTCAATTTCTTCCCCCATTCCCAGTCCCTGGCAACCAATGATGGTTCTCCAAGTCCATAGTTTCACATTTGCTAGAAGGAATGTCTACAAATGGAATTCTACAATATGTAGCCTTTTGAGTCTGGTTTCTTTCTCCTAGCATAATGCCTTTGAAATTTTCCCTGGTGTGCCTATTAATACTCTGTTCCTTTTTTATTGTTGACTAATATTCCATGTAAGATGTGCCGCAATTTGTTTATACATTCACTGGTTGAGGAACATTTGAGTTGTTTCCAGACTTTTGAGATTATGAAAAAAGCTGCTGTAAAGATTCACACAGGGGTCACAGTTTAAATATATGTTTTCATTTTTCATGGGTAAATACATAGGAGTGAAATTGCTGGGTCATATCGGAAATGTATATTTAATTTTATAAGAACCCTCCCAAACTATTTTCCAAAGTGGCCATGCCATTTTGCGTTCCCACTGACAATGTGGTAAGAGATCTAAACTCCCCACATTCTCACTAGCATTTGGTATTATCAAGTTTGTTATTGTTACTGTTTTGGCATTCTGATAGTTTTATAATTTGTATTTCCCTAGTGATTTATGATGTTGAGCCTCTTTCCAAGTTCTTATTTTCCATTCATATATCTTCCTTGGTGTCTCAAATCTGTTAAAACCTTTTTTGCTCTTCTAAATCTATGTTTAATCACAATAAATACTAAGTTCGTTTTTAAAAACAGCAGAGATTTTCCACCTGGATAAAATAACAAAAGCCATTATCAAAGGACTTCTAACATAAGGACACCAAAATCCTGAAAGGACAAAAAACTTATAGCAGGCAAGCTGATATAACTATAATAATAGCAAATGAAATTGACTTGAGGCAAAAAGCATTATTTGGCATAAAAGGGTTAACTGAATAATGAGAAAAAATTAACCAGGAAAATAAAAATGCCTTTAAGCACTTAATAACAGAGTAAATAAAATATATAAATATAAAATAAAGCTTGTAAAGTAAAAACTGATAGAATTGCAAGGAGAAATTGATAAATGCACAGTCATGATGGAAATTTGTTATATTGGGCTAAAAAACAATATTGGCAAAGATATGGCTCTGTCATCTACACTGAAAATATGATGTTTAGTGTAATCAGCTTCATGAATGATGTCAGCTAGATCTTCTGGATAACTGCTTGCAGCTACTACAGTAGCTCTTGCTGGTTCACCTGCACTTTTACATCATGAGATGGTTTCTTTCCTTAATCTTCATGAACCAATCTTTGCCAGCTTCAAACTTTTCTTCTGCAGTTCCTCACCTCTCTCAGCCCTCACAGAAATGAACAGAGTTAGGCTTTGGCTTAAGGGAATGCTGTGGTTAGTTTGATCTTCTATCCTGACCACTAATATGTTTTCCGTATCAGCAATAACGCTGTTTCACTTTCTTATCATCATGCATTCACGAATTTGCGCTTTTAATTCCCTTCAAGAACTTTTCTTTTGCATTTACAACTTGGCTAACTTGGCTAAAGAGGCCTCTAGCTTTTGGCCTGTCGTGGCTTTTGACATGCCTCTCTCACTAAGCTTAATTGTTTCTAGCTTTTGATGCAAAGGGAGAGATGTGCAACTTCCCTTTCAGTTGAACATTTAGAGGCCATTGTAGGGCTATTAATTTGCCTAATTTCAATACTGTTGTGTCTCAGGGAACAGAGAGGCCCAAACTGAGGGAGAGAGATGGGAATGGCCAGCGAGTGGAGCAGTCAGAACATGCACAACATTCACAGATTAAGTTCCCTGTCTTATATGGATACATTTCAAGGCACCCCAAAACAATTACAATAGTAACATCAAAGATCACTCACTGATCACAGATCACTGTAATAAAAATGGTAATAAGGAAAAAGTTTGAAATAATGTGAGAATTACCAGCATGTGACACAGAGAAATGAAGTAGCAAATGCTGTTGGAGAAAACGGTGCCGATAGACTTGCTTGATGCAGGGTTGGGACAAACCTTCGATTTGTGAAAAATGCAAATCTGGGAAGTGCAATAAAGTGAAGTACAATAAAACAATATGCCTATCTGTAAAATGGAGGCGATATTTAACTCAGTGCCTAGTCACAGTGGTCACTGAGCAAATATTCATTCCTTTTCCTTCTCAACTCCCTTTAAGTATTTGTTCTGCAAAATAAGGAGGATAAAACAACTGAAGGTGTGATTTTCATATCATTAATCTTCTTTATAGACAGTCATATTCTCTGTCAGCATGAATAAGCAAAAACTGCCATAATTTGTTTTAAAATGTGTTCTTACCTGCCAAAACACACTCTTGAGTATATTGAAGTCCATATCCAAAGCAGCCATAAATATAATTAAGGGTGAAAAATAACAATAAAGTGAAAAACTTGGTGTTTTTAAAAGAGGGTAGACAGTTTGGTGCACCTAAACTAACAAAAGCAAAAAAGAAATTAGTTTGCTACAATATTGAAGTCTTAGAGATTAGGTTGATGCTATGTCAATCAATATAAATTTTCGAATACTCCAATTTGCAGCTAGTAAGAGATTATTTATAAAGCCAGTCCTGGAGTCTTGTGGTAGATTTCTTGATCTAACTGTCTGGAGGAGTTATATGGATAGTCCTCTATTCACCAGATAACTGTGTGAGTTTGGGCTACATGAACATTGCTTGTAATAAGTAGTCAGTGTTTTCAAAAGAAGTACTCCTGCCACTGGTGACACGCAGGATGATTTTAGGTGGTTCACAGATAAGTATTTTTTATTTGACTATTAAACATTTATTTTTATTTGCATTAAGGGAAAAAAATTTGTACAGGTATTTGTGATTTCACAGACATTTGCTTAGGGTTTTAAAATCTTTCGGTGAGTCATGTAAAGAAAAATAACATATAGATAATTGTACTGACTGTTTATAGGACATAAGTCATGAGGATTGTACACAGATGAGTGGAAAAACAGCAACAACGATTAAAGAGCTGTAAATATTCTCTCCTAAAAAGTTTTTGTCTCACTTAACAGTTTAATCTTCATTACTTAACCTCTTGGTGCCCGTTTCCTCATCTGTAAAACAGCAACCAAGTACCTACTTTCACTGGGTTGCTGTGAGGATGAATAAATTAAGTCAATAATAAGTTAATTAATTAATGAACACAAAGCACTTAAAAAAGGAGCCTGTTCCATAGTAAACACTCAAAAGATGTTAGCTAGCCATAGTGGTGGTGTTTCAGAAGAATAACAGGATGCTTTTACAATTCTAGAGAGGTACAAGCACTCTTTCCTTTTTTAAAAAATAAAAGAATGAGGAAAGGCACTGTTGATCACACTGCTATGCATTTGAAATCAAGAGTTAATAAAGAAAGAAATGACTTTTATCTATATTACATATTAATATGATACACGTTAGGCATTTAAGCTGGCAGTGAGAAAAGAATAACCATGCTCCCTCCTGACTATAACTGCTGCCTTTTATAACTAGAGTCTCCACGGGTGTTGAAGTCTCCACGGGTGTTGAAGTCTTCCACCGCAGCACAGAAGAGCCCGTAGGTGCACAGGAGAAGGAAACCAGAGCAACGCTCCAAGGCAGATGATGAAGAACCCAACAATGCAATCAAGTTCTCCTCACTGCCAAACCACTGCTTATCTTAAGCTTCTCCAATGTATGTCTCCTTTACTGTACAGTTTTCATTTTTTTTATTTTAATACCTTTTTTTAAAACAGCTGTTCACATTTTTAAAAATCCCATTCAGCGACAGGGTGGGAGTGGAGCTTGTTTTTGGTCTTGGTTCTTTAATGTGTTCTCTTATTTATTGTACATACATTACCTCAACAAAATTGTAGGCTAGTTGTCCTATCATAAACCCTGACAGAGAAAGAATGGCCAAGACAATGACTTCAGAATTCTTTACAATTGTCCTTAGAAATCCTAAAGAAAAAAAAAAAAAATATATATATATATATATATAAAATATATATGTATGTTATTTAGACATAATGTATAATTTCAAAACATTTTAATATCCCCTCTCTATATTTAATCTTAAACTTCTTCAGAGTGCCATATCATTATGAATAAATAATAGACCGCTCATACAAATGCTGTCTCTTAAGTATAAGACACAAGACACACACAATGAGGTATCTCTCACAGGTGAATTTGGAAAATATTGAAGTTCCAACAACCTCCCATATGCCCACTCAGATGGGTGTTTGACCTCTGGATCTGATGATTAGAAACTATGAAAAAAATTATGAAAATGCATGGTATGCCTTCTATATCATCTTATTACACTGATGGACAGTGACTGCAATGGGGTGAGGGGGGACTTGATAATATGGGTGAATGTAGTAACGACAATGTTGCTCACGTGAAACTTTCATGAGATTGTATATCAATGATACCTTAATAAAAAATAAATAAGAAAATACATGGTACTTTATTATATTAATACTCAACCTAGGCTACAGCAACATATATTCTAAAGTTTTCCTAAAAAACAGAAATACTCTCAACTGAGTTCTAATCACAGGGAAACTGCCTCCACCAGACAAGTAATAAAAGACAGTTATTCTCTGTCTACGTGCATTATCTTGTCTTGAAATTCTCTGAGATTAGTCAGTTCATTCCCTCCAGAAGCAATATATAGACTTTAATACAATTAATTTATGTCTAAGGTAAGAGTCACTGGCATCTCAGATTCTACATTTCCCACCTCAGCTATAGGTCAAGCTAAATGAGTAACTATTTATTGACTATTTCTTATGTGTAGACCAAGATAAAGAAACCTCTCTCAAACTGTTTCTGCAGTTCCCCTTACTGCTGCAGCACTTGTCTGTGTAAACAAGGATCTAGAGCCAGTGATATTCATGGTCACCAGCACCTTGTAGTACCAGAAGGAACCAAGGCCATTAATGAATATTTTAAAGACCCCAGAGAAAGCAATTTCACTCCCTGATACAATGAGTTAAATTGAATTTTTTTTAATGCATGTATGCTTCATTGTTTCTTTATGGTCTTCCTAGTTCCAGGGAGTATTTTAAAGCGGCTGACATTTTTTCTAGATAAAAAAAAAATGTTTAAAAGCACTAGAAACTTTTCCCTAGCCACTAGCATTGAATTGTGGGGAAAAAGCACCTGTGTTTTAGAATATGCTATTTTATCCGCACGCATATCACTCCACTATACCTATTGAGTTCTTAATCATTGTTTAAAAGGCCCTTACTTGTGAAGCCTTTCCTAATTCCCCGCTAGGGGGCAGGATGTGTGGTGCATCGTCCCTAAAGAAAAATCCCATCAAAAGCCATCACAGAATGGACAACACTGATTATTTCAACTATGCAAATTGTGAATCAAATGTCTGTGTTCTGTTTGCCCCGATTACCTCCCCTCATCCCAGACATTTTGTTCCAGTTAGGCCCAGCAAGGCCCCACAAGCAGGCAGGCAGTATAAGGCTCTTTATAGTTATATACAGACCTTTATAAGTTCTACTAACCACATTACATTGTAATTATTTGCCTGTCTCCCAGCTGAGAGGGCTCCTCAAGGTTAAGGACTGTCTATTTTTCTTTGTCATTAACTGAGGGAACACAGTACAGATGCTACTTAAAATTAAATGAAACTAGAGTGACAGCATTGATCCATGTCTCATATTTTCACTGGACTCCTTCTTTTGATGTAGTTGTGGTCACTTTTTGCACTAAGGAAGTTCAGGGGCATAGGAAAGATGAAATTGAGAAACAACCACGTACCTCCAAAAACAATAATTGAACATACGAGCATTGGGAAATGTCCCTTAGCGAAATTGTATTCGGCTGACCTTCCGCAGAGTAAATCAGGTTGTTTACCTTCTTTTATCACCCAAAAGGAAGAGTTCATTTTTGACATTGTTGTTTCACTCCTAACTCGATGAATTCATGTGAGTTCCTACTGATACTTTTGCTGCCACAGACTAACCTATTATAACAGGCAAAAAGAAGAAAATGAGACTCGCCAGGACCCAATGCATCCACATTTCTATTTAAGATGGTACCACCTGAAGAACCCAAGATCTGAGTGCAGATCCTCTTGCTACAGGGCACACCTCTTGCTATAAGAACCTTTTATAGGGACACTGACAGCAGTGTTAGTGTCTCTTCCTCATATGGCTCCATGTGTACAGGGGAGGGATTGCGTTGGTTTTTGCACTTACCATTGTATGATTTGTTAATGTGTTTGCCTTCCACATCAAACAGAGTTTCTCAAGAATGGAATATGAATTTTTCTTAAGTGGAATATAAATTGTCCTTAAGGCAGTGCAAACAGTATGTGATGCATACTAGGCCATCCATAAATACTTCATGAAGTGAACTTTCTGAGGAGGGACTCTTTCTCCATGGGTACAAATCATTCTGGAATTCCCTCTCACCACTGCAATCCCATATCCCCCTTTTCCTTTCTCTGAGGCCCCTCCAAAACCAAACTGGACAATGAGAATTGAGGTCAGAGTTAAGTTTGGGGGTAAGAGGTGGGTAAATAAAACAAAGGAGAAGACTGAAGTTGAGGTCTGATCATACAGTATCTTTGAGTGAATTAGAAAAAGACTCCCTTCCTGATTACAGGACACATGGCTTGGCACCTGGATAACAGGCTATATTTTGGTCCCAGCTAGTGCCCTTGTATAGGATATAGTCTGCACAAATCTATGTGGTGGACCTGAGAAGGACTCATTCTGTTTTATTTTTCCTTGCGGCTAGCCTTAACCTAAAAAGTCCTAGAAGTTACCAAAATATCCCCAATAATATTTAGAGCTGATCTTGCTTCTTCGTTTTGCACCTGTTTGGTCTACAGGCTACAATGATATGGTATAAGGAGGCAGAAATGAGATTCAAAATGATAAATTTTCAAATCACTCCACCTGCCCTCAAGCAGATCTTCAAGTCTTTGGCATTTTACATCCTGCAATCCTCACTTGTCATTACAGCGTCACTCTCAATTCAAGTTCTTCTCCAAACTGCCAAGACCAGCAATATCTTCTTCCAAGGCTAAGCTGGTTCAGAGTTTAAATCAAGATGAAGGCTCTTGAAAATCATAAAGAACGATGTTCAGCTGTTTGGCTGTTGGTCAGCAACAGTGCTGCCAACTGATAACACACTGAAATCTATTTCCATACCTGATTCCCATTGGTTTCTTGCCTGCTTACTTTCATTCTGATTGGCTACATATATTACCCCTCTGCCAATCCAGAAGAAGCTAAGTGATGTTTCTTAACGCTCAAGCTGTGTCTATACCCACAACTGTTTTAACTGATATTCTTTCCCTAACCTAACGGTTTTTCTTTCTTCAGCCCTAACCCTCTTCAGTGCTGCCTTGTCTCCCCCTCACTTTTCATTCATCCTCTTCCATTCTCTTTTTCTACCTCTCCTTCCTTTTCAATGAGAGTTTCTCACTCCCAGTTTCCTCCTTAACTCCTATTTGTCATTGGCTTTTGGTCCTTAATTTGAAGAAACAGTATCATCCATTCTTCAAAGGAGGACAAATTTATCCCAAATTCTGTGATGCCTAGCTTGTATACTTTTGCCACAAATATAATCACAGGAAACAAATACAGTGTAAGTTTAAAGAAACATTAGTAAATAATTTGTAGTTTACTTTCAAGGATTTTATTTTATCACAGTGAAATTTTTACTCTCTCATTCCTATGCCACACTCAGCAGATCCTCTTCCTCAGTGCACCAAGGATAACACTATGGCAGTGAGATTACTGAATCTAAAATCAATCTTCTCCATCACTGCCCATCAAGGAAATTTTGACAAAGTCCCAGTTCTTACTGGAGACTAGTTTCAGTCAACTGCTCTGCCCTGACTATAACCACCACCATGAGCATTCATATATCATTCCCCAAAATATTTGCTTTACATTTAATTGCTGTCTGGCATGGTTCCTTTGAACTGCCAGCTCATCCTTATCAAAAATCCCAAGGACCATATTTAAAAAAAATTATTTTATTCACGAGCTATTTCCTTAAGTGACTCATTCCTTACTCTTTCCCATCCTGCCCTTAACTCTCCTAATTATCAAACTCACTACCTCCTCCCATTTTCATCTTCACCTTCTCTATATTGCTGGTCACCTTGATTTCTCTCAATCGCACTGCCTCAGATCACTTTTTTTTTTTTATTTTAGTATCATTAACCTACAATTACATGAGCAATACCGTGATGATTGAACTCCCCCCATCACCAGGTCCCCCCCACCAACCCCACCACAGTCACTGTCCATCAGCATAGTGTGCCTCAGATCACTTTAATAATCCTGCCAGGTTCTCTCTAGTCCCCTCAGGCTCACTTGGTTCACCTAGACCCTATAGGTAAGACTCATGAAGTTTTACATTTCAAAATTCAGATTCTTAATGGTTTATAGAAAAACACTCATACCTCAAGAAAACTTGGACGAAATTTATAGCGGCGGTGGGAACGTAAATTAGTTCAACCATTGTGGAAAGCAGTATGGAGGTTCCTCAAAAAACTCAAAACACCATTTGACCCAGGAATTCCACTCCTAGGAATTTACCCTAAGAATGCAGCAGCCCAGTTTGAAAAGACACATGCACCCCTATGTTTATCGCAGCACTATTTACAATTGCCAAGAAATGGAAGCAACCTAAGTGTCCTTCAGTAGATGAATGGATAAAGAAGATGTGGTACATATACACAATGGAATATTATTCAGCCATAAGAAGAAAACAAATCCTACCATTTGCAACAACATGGATGGAGCTAGAGGGTATTATGTTCACTGAAATAAGCCAGGTGGAGAAAGACAAGTACCAAATTATTTCACTCATCTGTGGAGTATAAGAACAAAGGAAAAACTGAAGGAACAAAACAGCAGCAGACTCACAGAACCCAAGAATGGACTAACAGTTACCAAAGGGAAAGGGACTGGGGAAGATGGGTAGGAAGGAAGGGATAAAGGGGAAAAAGGGGTATTATGATTAGCACACGTAATGTAGTGAGGGGGATACGGGAAAGGCAGTATAACACAGAGAAGACAAGTAGTGATTCTATAGCATCTTATTATGCTGATGGACAGTGACTGTAATGGGGTATGTGAGGGGGACTGGATAATAGGGGGAGTCTAGTAACCATAATGTTGCTCATGTAATTGTACATTAATAATATCAAAATAAAAAAATCACTAATAAAAAATTCATAGCAGCAGCTCTAGATTATATATAGTTCTGAGAGCTAGAGATAACACATAACTAAACTACAGAGATGATCAAATTCTCTACAATTTTTTCCACAGAGCTTTAAAAAAAAAAGCAGTAATACATTTGTATTGCCCCATTTTGGGTAAAGCCAGCTGAGTAGATTTTGATAGCTCTGGGAGGTGAGGGCTGAGACGCTGTCCAGTGTGTTTTCCCACACCCCAACTTCTGATAATACATTATACTATTGAGGCACATAATAGAGGGATGCAGGCAGATAGAGTTCAGGACCCCTGTAAGTTTCAAGACCTCTGTTAGTTTCAAGAAGCTTCAGGGCCCTCCTAAGTTTTGAGACCCTTGTAAGTTTCAAAAAGCTCCAATCAAACTCAGCCACTCAAAAAGTACACTTATTTAGATAGACCTCAGCTCTAATTGGTTATGGTCTATGCAAACTGATTGGTTATGCCCTGTGTAAATGAAGCATTGTATTTTCAGCCAATCAAGAGTGGGTTGTGATGTCAACAGTTAAGTTCTCAATTTGGTCCAGGGAGGGTGGGACTTCCTCCTCTCAGGAGGCAATATAAACCACAGACCCCACAGCCCTCATGGCATCCTCCCTTGGAGCCCCTTCTGAATAGCAGGAACTTTCTCTTTTCACTCATTAAAAGAGCTTTGCTGGAATGGGCGTAGGATCTGAACAGACACTTCTCCAAAGAAGAAATTCAGATGGCTAACAGGCACATGAAAAGATGCTCCACATCGCCAATCATCAGGGGAATGCAAATTAAAACCACAATGAGATATCACCTCACACTAGTTAGGATGACCAAAAGACAAGCAACAACAAATGCTGGCGAGGATTTGGAGAAAGGGGTACCCTTCTACACTGTTGGTGGGAAAGCAATACGGAGGTTCCTCAAAAAATTAAAAATAGAAATATCATTTGACCTAGTCATTTTCCACTCCTAGGGATTTACCCAAAGAAAACAAGTTCTCAGATTCAAAAAGACATATGCACCCCTATGTTTATCACAGCACTATTTACAATAGCCAAGATATTGAAGCAACCTAGATGTCCATCAGTAGGTGAATGGATAAAGAGGTGGTACATATACACAATGGAATATTATTCAACCATAAGAAGAAAACAAAGTCCTACCATTTACAACAAATTGGATGGAGCTAGAGGGTGAAATAAGCCAGGTGGAGAAAGACAAGTACCAAATGATTTCCCTCATTTGTGGAGTATAACAACAAAGCAAAACTGAAGGAACAAAACAGCAGCAGACTCTCAGAACCCAAGAACGGACTAATAGTTGCCAAAGGGAAAGGGACTGGGGGTGGGGGAGAAGGAGGGAGGGAGAAGGGGAATAAGGGGCATTATGATTAGCATACATAATGTCAGGGGGGGCATGGGGAAGGCAGTATAGCACAGAGAAGACTCTATAGCATCTTACTACGCTGATGGACAGTGATTGCAATGGGGTGTGTGGAAGGGACTTGACAACATGGATGAATGTTGTAACCACAATGTTGCTCATGTGAAACCTTCATAGGATTGTGTATCAGTGATACCTTAAAAATAATTTAAAAACTTTGCTGGTTGCTCCATACTCTTGTCTGCTGGCTTCATTCTTCGTTGCCTCCAAGACACAATCCTGGGAAAAACAGCAGCATTCTCAGCCAGTAACACTATCTGACTGAGAAAGCACATAACACAGCTTGGTTAGTCAGTTTCCCACCCCCTAATACTGCAATTGGTTCAGGGATGGGCACAGGACTCAGAGCCAATCAGATGCTTCCTTAGCTTTTTGGGTCCCTTATCATTATTGGAAGAGAGCTGTTCTTTTTCCATTTGGTTTTAGCTGTGATGATGACAGCTAGAGGCCATCTGCCCAGCTGCTCTTAAAAGCCCACCTCAGGTCTGAAAGGTTCCATGAAGTACCACCTTAGAAGTCTTAACACATGACATCACAATCCCACCTGAGATTTTATCTTTCCTTAGTTTGAGAACTTTGCCATCTAGAAAGACTAGGAGTGAGAATCAATTTTATTTTTAAACCCAGCAAGTACTGGCTCTGTTTTATTTCTCTTAAATTCTATTTGGAAACTGAATTGTTCCTTTTCAGCTCATCTCTCTCCTCTCACTTTTAGAAGCCAGGTGACTGGAAAAAATCCTTTGCAGGATCACTGGGTTCATTAGACAACAGTGCAGCCAAACTTGCACCTTCACATAACAAGCTTTTCTCCAGTTTCTAATAACATTTTCCGCTCTTTCCTATGAACTCCCACTAAATAACCTCTTAGAACCCCTCAAGGATTCTACTAATAATCTACTTAACACCCTGCAGGCTTCCACTAACACTCTCCTTAGGTCCTTCTAGCTTCTGCCTATCACCCAGGCCCATAAATGCAATGCCACACATTTTAGGGTTTAGTTATGTCAATTTCTCACTTCCAGATTCCAAAACTCATGTGTTATATTTTGCTGTATAACAGACACAAAACTTAGTACCTTAAAACAAAAATCATTTATTTAGCTGAAATCTACAGTTTTGGTAGGGCTCAACAGAGAAGACTTGCCTCGGCACCATACAGTATCAGCTGCGGTGACTCAGAAGGATCCACTTCCAAGATAGCTCACTCATATAAGTTGGCGATGACTGCTAGCTGGAGCTAGGCCAGGGGTGTGCACTGGGGCTTCAGTTTATGTCCATATGCGTCTCTCCACAGGCTGGTTTCCAAGAGCAAGCATCTCAAGAGAACTAGGTGGGAACTCCATTGTCTCTTATGATATTTTATGTTCTATGGAAATCACATACTATTACTTCCACTGTAGTCACAGGCCAGCCCAGATTCAAGATGAGAGAACAGAGACCTACCTCTCTATGTGAGGCATGTACACATTGTGAGAACAGTATGTGGGATGGGAGATATGGTCATCTTAGAAAATACAATTAGTAGATCAAACATTGGGTGGACTGTCAGCCCTTTACAGTCTGGGACATCATGTTAATCTAAATAACAGTGTGCCTGGTTTAGCTCAGTCTAGAGCAGTAGTTCCCAAAGGAGGGACCATAGGCCAGCTGTGAGTCAAGATGGAAGTTCTGCCACACATGGCAAAATGAGAAAAATATGAACATCTATAATAAAGCTTAGTGTATTCAACTTAATGGATAGAGCCTTACACTAAGATTAGATCTTCCCTTCTTTTCTGGTGTTAATGGTCTTCTTTTATTAAATGATAGTGACAGCAGATAGTAGCTGTTTTCTTAATGATGTCATATCAATCTTTTTTATTACACTTTCCAATCAATGAAATACAAAAGTTTAAGGAATCACTGCCTAGAAGTTATAATACTGAATTTAAACTTTGCTTGATCACTTCTCAAATAATGTGATTTAATTTATTAGTGTGCACTTTGAAATGTGGGTATTCAGAAAAAGTCATGCAGCTACCATGTAGCAGCTTGAATTCGAAGCACAAGGGCATCTGAACTCTCCTATGAGTGTATATCTCTAATTCAGTGCAACAGGTCACAAGAAGTACTACATCTCTCAAAACAAACTAAAATTGCTGATTTATTGTTACAGATGCACATTCAGATCCTTACATCAATGGAATCTTTGAAATGAGATCCAGGAACCCCTTGGTAATCACCAGGTTCACGTGACTAAAAAGTACGCATTCAAGATGAAGGCTAGAAAACAGAAAGTTAGAGGAGAAACTAACTATACAGTCATAATGCTAGATGTGTATGTGGCTTGTCTGCTAGAGGCATGAGAGTTGAAATGGGGCATATGCAGACCATGGCAGCTGGTGAAATAATTAGAAAAGTCGTTTTTAAGACAATAAAGGAACCATAATAACATAAATTGCCAATACAAAGAGTGT
>JAQQAC010018689.1:26467950-26478968 GCA_029783875.1 Phataginus tricuspis | reverse complement strand
GCATCATCCACCACATCAACAAAAAGAAGAACAAAAACCACATGATCATCTCCACAGATGCTGAAAAAGCATTTGACAAAATTCAGCATCCATTCATGATTAAAACTCTCAACAAAGTGGGTATAGATGGCAAGTACCTCAACATCATAAAGGCTATATATGACAAAACCACAGCTAACATCATACTTAACAGCGAGAAGCTGAAAGCTTTTCATCTAAGATCGGGAACAAGACAGGGATGCCCACTCTCTCCACTGTTATTCAACATAGTACTGGAGGTCCTAGCCACGGCAATCAGACAAAACAAAGACATACAAGGCATCCAGATTGGTAAAGAAGAAGTCAAATTGTCACTATTTGCAGATGACATGATACTGTACATAAAAAACCCTAAAGACTCCACTCCAAAACTACTAGAACTAATATCTGAATTCAGCAAAGTAGCAGGATACAAAATTAACACACAGAAATCTGTTGCTTTTCTATACACTAATGATGAGCTAACAGAAAGAGAAATGAGAAAAACAAATCCATTCACAATTGCATCAAAAAGAATAAAATACCTAGGAATAAACCTAACCAAGGAAGTGAAAGACCTGTACTTTGAAAACTACAAGACGCTCCTAGGAGAAATTAAAGAGGACACTAACAAATGGAAATGCATCCCATGCTCTTGGCTAGGAAGAATAAATATTGTCAATATGGCTATACTACCTAAAGCAATCTACAGATTCAACGCAATCCCTATCAAACTACCAACAGCTTTCTTCAATGAACTGGAACAAATAATTCTAAAATTCACATGGAACCACAAAAGACCCCGAATAGCCAAAGCAATCCTGAGAAGGAGGAATCAAACAGGGGGAATTATGCTCCCTGACTTCAAGCTCTACTACAAAGCCACAGTAATCAAGACAATTTGGTACTGGCACAAAAATAGACCCACAGACCAGTGGAACAGAATAGAAAATCCAAACATTAACCCAAACATTTACAGTCAATTAATATTTGATAAAGGAGCCTTGGATATACAATGGGGAGATGACACCCTCTTCAGCAGCTGGTGTTGGAAAAACTGGACAGCTACATGTAAGAGAATGAAACTGGACTACTGTCTAGCCCCATACACAAAGTAAACTCAAGGTGGATCAAAGACCTGAATGTAAGTCATGAAACCATAAAAGTCTTAGAAAAAAAATAGGCAAAAATTTCTTCGACATTAACATGAGCGACTTCTTTATGAACATATCCCCCTAGGCAAGCAAAAGAAAAGCAAAAATGAACAAGTGGGACTATATCAAGTTGAAAAGCTTCTGTACAGCAAAGGACACCATCAGTAGAACAAAAAGACATCCTACAGTATGGGAAAATATATTCATAAATGATGCTTCTGATAAGGGGTTGACATCCAAAATATATAAAGAACTCACGCACCTTAACAAACAAAAAGCAAATAATCCAATTAAGAAATGGGCAGAGGACATGAATAGACACTTCTCTAAAGAAGAAATTCAGATGGCCAACAGGTACATGAAAAGATGCTCCACATCGCTGGTCATCAGAGAAATTCAGATTAAAACCACAATGAGATATCACCTCACACCAGTGAGGATGGCCAACATCTAAACAACAACAAATGTTGGTGAGGATGTGGAGAAAAGGGATCCCTCCTACACTGCTGGTGGGAATGCAAATTAGTTCAACCATTGTGGAAAGCAGTATGGAGGTTCCTCAAAAAACTCAAAATAGAAATACCATTTCACCCAAGAATCCCACTCCTAGGAATTTACCCTAAGAATGCAGCAGTCCAGTTTGAAAAAGACAGATGCACCCCTATGTTTATTGCAGCACTATTCACAATAGCCAAGAAATGGAAGCAACCTAAGTGTCCATCAGTAGATGAATGGATAAAGAAGAGGTGGTACATATGCACAATGGAATATTATTCAGGCATAAGAAGAAAACAAGTCCTGCCATTTGCAACAACATGGATGGAGCTAGAGGGTATTATGCTCAGTGAAATAAGCCAAGCCGAAAAAGACAAGTATCAAATGACTTCACTCATATGTGGAGTATAAGAACAAAGAAAAAAACTGAAGGAACAAAACAGCAGCAGCCTCACAGAACCCAAGAATGGACTAACAGTTACCAAAAGGAAAGGGACTGGGGAAGATGGGAGGGAAGGGAGGGATAAGAGGGTAAAAGGGGCATTACGATTAGCAGACGTAAGGTGGGGGGGACATGGGGAGGGCTGTACAACTCAGAGAAGACAAGTAGTGATTCTCATCTCACTACACTGATGGACAGTGACTGTAATGGGGTTGGTGGGGGGGACCTGATGAAGGGGGTAGTTTAACCACCATAATATTGCACATGTAATTGTAGGTTAACGACACCAAAATAAATTGTAAATAAATAAATAAAAGAAAACATGGGCACACAAAATTTGTACACAAAAGTTCATAGCAGCATTATTTATTAATAGTCAAAAGAGGGAAAACCAATGAATGGATAAATTTGAATACATACAGTGGAATATTATCCACCAGAAAAAGGAATACTGATACATGTTATGACATGGATGAACCTTTAAAACATTATGCTAAGTAACCTAAGTGCCCATCAGTAGATGAATGGATTAAGAAGATGTGGTACATATACACAATGGAATATTACTCAGCCATAAGAAAAAAACAAATCCTACCATTTGCAACAACATGGATGGAGCTGGAGGGTATTATGCTCAGTGAAATAAGCCAGGCCGAAAAAGACAAGTACCAAATGATCTCACTCATATGTGGAGTATAAGAACAAAGAAAAAAAAAAAACTGAAGGAACAAAACAGCAGCAGACTCACAGAACCCAAGAATGGACTAACAGTTACCAAAGGGAAAGGGACTGGGGAGATGGGTGGGAAGGGAGGGATAAGAGGGTAAAAGGGGCATTACGATTGGCAGACATAGGGTGGGGAGGCACGGGGGGGACTGTACAGCTCAGAGAAGACAAGTAATGATTCTCATCTCACTACACTGATGGACAGTGACTGTAATAGGGTTGTTGGGGGGGGACCTGATGAAGGGGGTAGTTTAATCATCACAATATTGCTCATGTAATTGTAGGTTAATACTAAAATAAAATAAATTGTAAAAAAAACAAAAAACAAAAAACATTATGCTAAGTAAAAGAAGCTAGACCCAAAGGCCACAGATTGTATGAGTCTATTTATGAAATGTCCAGAACAGGCAAATCCATAGAGATAGAAAGTAGATTAGTAGTTGCCCGGTGCTTGTGGGAGGGAGAAATAAGAAGTGAGGACTAAGGGGTATGGTGTTTCTTTTGGGGGTGGTAAAATGTTCTAAAATTAGGCAGTGGTGATGATTGTACAACTCTGTGAATATGTTGAAAACCACTGAACTGTGTATTTTTAAATAGTGAATTTTATGGTAAGGGAATTATATCTTAATAAAGCTGATATTTTTTAAAAGCTTAGGTACACCTGCCACCAAGATTCTAATAATGCACCTTCTGCATGTTCCCCATTCACAGGACAGCAAGGTTTTTCAGAATATAGACTTGTAATACAGAAAATGCTTCTTCAAATCCTGCCACTATCTCCTAGGAGGACATGCCTTCCTAACTGAAAATCACTGGTCAAAATCAGAGGCATAGTAAGTTACACAAAATTAAATGATTAACGATGGTAGTAATATTAAGATTAGTATTAGATATTCTCTGTAGAAATAATTCACTTACTTTTTTAGTTATTAATACTGAAACTATTAATGGAAATAGGAAGTTATATCATACTTTACTGCTTGTAACATAGTTAATGGCTTTCACATAGATTGTTAAATCAGAGTATCTCAGAAATAACATCAAACCTAATTTCCATCTTTTCTGACATTCAGTTTTTATCCCCAACTTACGAGGTGTAGCCATTTTTGTCAAGATAGGAGTTACAATATCTTCTAACTGTTGTTTCTGCTGAGAAAGCTCATTAATGGAAGCTTCCACATGGGTTTCCAGCCACTCGTTTTTTATATGGCATGCATTGAGAATGATATTCTAGGGACAGAAAGTGAGAATTTACTTTCCATTTATTTACTGAAAAATAAAACTTTATATTGTTTTAAACCAGCACAGTGCAAAGAACTATCTGTGATGATGGAAATGTTCTATCTGCATTGCACAAAACAGTCACCATTAGATGTACACCACCACTGAGTACTAGAAAAGTAGCTAGTGTGACTGAGGAACAGAATTTTAAATTGTAGTTAATTTCAAGTAATTTTAACTTAAATAGCCACATGTTCTAGTTGCTACTATATCAGACAGTGCAACCTTAACAATATTAGAATATGAGTATAAAAGTTCATAATCTACAGTCATGAAGCCTTGGGCCAATCTACACTCTCTTCCTAATTATTTTCATTGAGTCCTGTGATAAAGAGAAGTATTTGCAAAGACTGGTAAAGAGTAGGCGTGTGGCATGAACTGTATGCAGCTCAACAGACAATGATGATATTTTATTCCCTCCCAGATGGTTCAAAGGAGGGGGTAAGAAATGCAAGCAGAGTTCCATCTCACTGAACACCTCTCAATTTGCATTGCAAAATTGTCTCTTTGTACAGGCATAGCAAACTGCTGGTATCTGATTCAAGATTTTTATTGTTCTATGGTTTGTTATAAATTAGAGAAATGAATAAATATATTGTATGTCCTGTCCATACTATTAAACAAAAAAGTAGTACATGAGAATTATGAAAAATGAATTTAGAAAGATGTCTATAACACATTATTAACAGAAAAAAGAGCAAATTAAAGAATATTATAATATAATCCCATTTTTATAAAAAAATCTCTTCTAAAACCATATGTTTGCATACATATGTTTATACATGGAAAAGCATGGTAAAATTAACACAAAATTGTTGGTAGAACCACAGGGTAATGAGACTAGAAATGGAAAAAACTATTAATAAAGCTTGCTTTACATGTTTCAATATTATTCTATTGCCATATGTACCTACTATTTCTAGTTCAAATAACCAAATATTTTTTAAGTGAAATTAAAAATGCTTTTATAATAACTAGTTTGACAAAGCACTGTTTGTGCCAGGGAATTTTTGTTTTGCAGATCTACTAGCTGCAATAGCTATTGTAATAGAATTTGCCTATATTTTATTTCCTAAGAGATTTTATAAAGTATTTTACAAAACACAAACGAAATGCATAATTTGTCATGTTTCCAGACTTGGTGATGTCTCACACTTTTAGTAATAGCTAATTCTTTTTCATCAGAATAATGTCACAGAAAATTCACAGAACATCTTGCACAGAAATGTAGGAAATAATTTGATATCAAAACACATTTTGATACATTGGGCATCTTTTGTTTTAGTGTACATCCAAAGCAATAAACTAATCCATGTGCAGTACTTACTATATAATAAATGTGGCAAACTGGCTTTACAATGAGCTATTTTATACATATCTGTGTGACATTTTTTTTACCATTATGTAAAATTTGATACATTAAAAAGTATGTTCTGTGTATATACATATATACATATATACTAAAATGTCCCACATATATTTAAGTTTTGAAGCAAAATAATGAATATCAGTGAACCTCATCAATCAACAGAACCACTAGCACTTTTAATGCTGTGCCCTTCCTGATTCATCCCCTGCCTGCTCCTAAGAGATAATAACAAACTGTGCTTATACCTTTGCTTTTCCTTTTTTAATAGTTTTACCTGATATGTAGGTACCTCTAAACCATATAGTTTGATTTCACTTGGTTTTGAGCTTTATAAAAATCAATGTAGTCTTTGGTGATTTTTTTTTCACTCAATACTACATTTCCACTATTTATTCATGTTGTTAGGTGTGACAGTACATCTCTATGTCACTCTTACCATTACCTCATTTAATTTTTACCAGTCTATCTCCTTTCAGTAGTTTATTAAGATAGGAAGGAAGGGAGGGAGGCAGGAGAGAGCAGTAAGGAACAACACTTACCTCTAGAGCATTAGTGGGGAAATTAAAGACATAAGGCAAAAATCTCAAAAGACTTCAGCACAAACAATGATCGCAGTGCAGTACCTTGTCCTCCTTAAAGAGCTTCCCTGGTGTCTTTTCTGTGTCTGTAACAGCTGCAGAGGTCTTTGCAATATATTTTTTCAGAGTCAGCCTTGCCTCTGAAAAAGTAGGATAGTAAAATGCACAATAATAAGACAAAGACCAACACATACACTCAGCTGTTTGTAATGCACTATTGTATACTCAGAAATTTATTAAGACTGTGTGTAACAAGGTTTGTTGTGGTTACTTTCATTGAATTTCGAAAAATATAACACTCAGCCAGCACAGCACTGTGGGGCACTCAAATTGTGCTGAATTTTGATATGCCAAAATTTGATGAACAAAGAAATATGAAATGTGACACCTGATCACAAAGAGACCATATTCTATTAAAATATCTACCCTGGATAAAGAAACAAAAAAACTTTTCCAATGTCCCTTGTTTTACCTTTCTTGATCCTTCAAAATAAATGCAAATGTAGATTTCTTTAAAAAAAAAAAAAGCAACACAGTATTTAAAATAATTCCATTCATTATGGCACCCATAGTAATGTCATCACAAAATCTGCGCAGCTTGTTTAAATAAAATTATAACATTTTGAGAAAAATAAGAGGCTCAATAAATGGCAAGATATAACTGAATATTTGTATAAGATATAAATTGTAGATCAGCCCCAAATACATTTAAAGGTTGACGTATTCATTTCCTGTGGCTGCTATACCAAATCACCACTAATTTGGGGGATTAAAACATCACAAATTTATCTCCTTACAGTTGTAGAGGCCAGAGGTCTGAAATCAGTTTGAACCAAATTCAAGGTGCTGGCAGGGCTGAGTCCTTCTGGGGGCTCTGAGCAAAAAAGCCATCCGTCCCCTTCTCCAGCTTCTAGCTACTGTCTGACTATATTCCTCAGCTGTGGCCCCTCTCAGCACCTTTGAAGTGACCACACCAGTTTCTGCTTCCTGCATCACATCCCCCTCTCTTCACGTCAAACATGCCTCTACTTCCCTCTTATAAGGACACTTGTAATTATATTTAAAGCACACCTGGGTAATTCAGGATAATCTCCCAACCTCAAAATCCAAAAATTTAAGCATATCTGTAGAGTGCTTTTGCCCTATAACATTCACAGGCTCCAGTGATTAGGACCTGGATATCTCTGGAGGCCACTGTACAACCTACCTCACAAAATTCCAAACAGGAACTTTTAAGATATTTAATGAATTTACTCTAAAGCTCATTTGTGCTATCTGTAGTACCTAGCAATCTCTCTAAATCTCATTTGCCTATCTGTAAAGTGGACTTAATAAAAGGACCTTCCACAGTCAAATTCAGACTCACATCTGGAATAGTATTAATGTAGACAGACCACCTAACTCGTCTTGCTTCCAGACCTCCACACCTTCAAACTCATCATTCACGTTGCAAGCAGAATTAATTCCCTAAACTGGAATCTAAGGTGTAGGTTTTGGCTCCACTAGTTGGGTGACCTGGACTCAGTGGTGGTTCCAGAATTTCAATACAGGATGTAGTTTAGGGGAGGAATTGGCTAGAAGAGGGGACTCAGGAACTTGCCATGGAAGTGCATTTGTATAATAAACATGCTGGTTTTACTGAGAGCACATATATATTTGGGTGGTTTGATAGAAAAAGGAACTCATTGCAAGCATCCTCCTAATGCCACCGTACCTGTCTTGGTGCATTCAGGCTGCTATAGCAAAATACCACAGACTGGGTATCTTGTAAACAAAAGAAATTTATTTTTCACAGTTCTGGAGGCTGGGAAGTCCAAGATCAAGGTACCAGCATGGTTACAGCCTAGTGACAGCCATCTTCCTTCATAGCCAGCACCTTCTCGTTGTGTCCTCACGTGGTGGAAGGGGCTAGGGAGCTCTGGGGAGATTCTTGTAAGAGCATTAATCCCGTTCATGAGGGCTCCACCCTCCTGTCTCATCACTTCCCAAAGGCCCCACCTCCTAACACTGTCACATTGGGCATTTGGATTCTCACATATGAATTTAGAGGGGATATAAACAAGAGCCTTCACCCCTCTAACCTGTTTCTCCATCTATAAAATGGAAGTATTACAGTACAGACCTCATAGAGTTACTGTGAGGACTAAACACAAATGTAGTGATAATGGATGTAAGTATCCTGGCTCAGTGTCTAGCACACAGTAAGGCACTCAACAAGTTTATTACTATGTCACTCCTCTCCTCAAAGCTCTATGAATGATTCCCTATTGGCTACTGAATAAAATCCAGGGCCCTCTGAGAACTATCTAGCCATAGGCTATCTCTCCAGTTTTCTCTCTTCCAACATTTATCCTCGGGGAGTCTCTCATTAATGATAAGAGCCTCACTGTTTATAGAGCAACATCCCCAACGTCAGCATACTCACTCCTTCGGTCCCTCAGGTCTCTGCCCACACGTCACCTCATCAGAGCAGCCTCTCTGATTGCCCTCTACAAGAGTTCCCATGCTCACTAATCCACTCACTGGCAACTTCATAACCCTCTGACCACTCTACTTTTCTCCATAACACTCCGTAGATAAGTAGATTTAGCTAAAAATTATTTTCTGTGTCTCCCTACTAGAAAGTAAATTCCATGAACATAAAGATTCTGTTTTGTGCCTAGTTGTACATGTATACTCAGCTCCTAGAACACTATTTAGCACGTAGCAGGTGCTCATAAATATCTGTTGTATGAATGTTTACACAGTTCTTTATTATGTTTCCTCAACCTGTGATGCCCTCTCACATTGCCACCTATCAAAATTCTACTCATCCTTCAAAGCTTACTCAAATATGCCTCTGTGAAACTCCTAATTCCCCCAGTAGAACTCATCGTTCTATCAAACATTATATGATCATAATTTGATTTAGCTCTCATTTTAGTCTATCTTGTAATGTGGATTATCTTGTTTTTTGCTTCTACTTCTAGATTGCAAGCTCCTGAAGGACAGGGTCTCTGTCTCACTCTTTTTCATATACCATGCCACCTCACCATCTCATTTTTCTCACATTCCACTGCCAAGTTCCCCATCCCTCGCCCATTACCTGATAGTACCACACTGCCACCAAAGGGACACAGGTTAACAAAGCACTCAATATTCGCTTAATTGTTTGAAGGGAAGGATGTTCCAAAGTGAAAAGATAGAAGCAGATTCTAGGTTGTGTGAAATGGTATATAGTTACAGCTATTTTTTAAGTAGATGTAAAACTGCCATACCTCAGAAGAGTTGGAGGGAATATAGGTAAATTGTTTCTATGAAATTTTAGTAATATGATTACAGTTTGAATATATTAGCCAGCAAAATATTAGTAAAGTCTTCATGTTTCATAAAACTGAGGAAGCTCAAACCATTCTAGCTGAAAGCAAGAGAAAGCCAATTGGCTAGGTGATACTTTTAGCTCCAGTATGGTTCTTTATGACATCACTGAGTTTATCCCTGAATCACTGATTGATGTTACAATGATCCTCAGTGTATATGTTTCCTGACTAGGAAGCTGTAAATGCCTTGTGTAGAATTAACTAAACTCAGAGAATTTCTGCTGTCTCTGATCAGGGGGCAGAAAATGCCTCTTTGTAACCTCCCCAAACGCAACCAGTTTTTTAGCTTTAGATTTTTTATTTCTAATTGAGAAAGATGTCCATTCAAGGACTATCCCTGATTTTTCCTCTGTTGTTTTTCTGTTTCGTCAAGGAGAGCCTCTGCATTTGTGATGGGACAATGTGGACAAGGGTTGGATGGGAGATTCTTCCAGAAGAAATGTACTCTCTGAAAGTTAAGCCTCCTCCATTAGACTGTCTACCTTACCCTCTGGACAAACTATTCTGTGGTTTTACTACTATGGATATATTTCAGGGTTGTTTACAACTCTTTTATACTTTAATACCAGCTGTCTTTTTAATCCTGCCTGTCTTATCTCTGCATTACCTGTGGATGAAATGGAAGAAGCATAAGAAAAAGGTGAATTAGTGATGTAAGTAGTAATAGTTATAGAATGTCAATGAGTTTAAAACATGACTTATCAGCTTCTTTGAGGGAAAGTGCCATGTGTTATTTCTCTTTGTAACCTCCACCAACCCAACTATTCACCCCCAGCATCTAGCACAGTGCCTTGCACATACTAGATGCTCACAAATGTGCACGGAATTAGAAGGACCTTAAAATAACATAGTCCAACCCCTCTATTTCAAGTTATAAAACATATCAAGAAAGTAGAATGAGTAGATGGAAAATAGCAAATGAAGTTATCTGTCAGGGGAAGTCATTTGATTTTCTCAGCTGCCTCATTCATAAAATGATCTATAACAAGAAATCTGATAGATCACCTCCAGATATATTTAAGAATGTTAAATATACAAAAGTTGGTATTTCTTTCATTTTATTTTATTATTTTTTCTTGGTGATTGATAAATGTTTTATTTTAATTTTTTTCTTTTTTATTTATTTATATATTATTATTTTTTTTACAATTTATTTTATTTTAGTATCAATAACCTACAATTACATGAGCAATATTGAGATGATTAAACTACCCCCTTCATCAGGTCCCCCCCACCAACCCTATTACAGTCACTGTCCATCAGTGTAGTGAGATGAGAATCACTACTTGTCTTCTCTGAGCTGTACAGTCCCCCCCCTGTGCCCAACCACCCTATGTCTGCCAATCGTAATGCCTCTTTTACCCTCTTATCCCTCCCTTCTCTCCCATCTCCCCAGTCCCTTTCCCTTTGGTAACTGTTAGTCCATTCTTGGGTTCTGTGAGTCTGCTGCTGTTTTGTTCCTTCATTTTTTTTTTTTTTCCTTGTTCTCATACTCCACATATGAGTGAGATCATTTGGTACTTGTCTTTTTCGGCTTGGCTTATTTCACTGAGCATAATACCCTCCAGCTCCATCCATGTTGTTGCAAATGGTAGG
>JAQQAC010018689.1:26426542-26467450 GCA_029783875.1 Phataginus tricuspis | reverse complement strand
GATAATCGTGCTGGATACAATATTCTTGGTTCGAGGCCCTTCGGTTTCATTACGTTAAATATATCATGCCATTCTCTTCTGGCCTGTAAGGTTTCTGTTGAGAAGTCTGATGACAGTCTGATGGGTTTTTCTTTGTAGGTGATCTTTCTTCTCTCTCTAGCTGCCTTTAATACTCTGTCCTTGTCTTTGATCTTTGCCATCTTGATTATTATGTGTCTTGGTGTTGTCTTCTTTGGGTCCCTTGTGTTGGGAGATCTGTGGGCTTCCGTGGACTGTGAGACTATTTCCTTCCCCAGCGTCGGGAAGTTTTCAGCAATTATTTCTTCAAAGAAATTTTCTATCCCTTTTTCTCTCTCTTCTTCCTCTCGTACTCCTATAATGCGAATATTGCTCCGTTTCGATTGGTCACACAGTTCTCTTAATATTCTTTCATTCTTGGACATCCTTTTATCTCTCTCTGCCTCAGCTTCTTTGTATTCCTGTTCCCTGTCTTGTAATTCCTTGATCGTGTCTTGAACCTGATTAAATCTGCTGTTGAGCCCGTCGATGGCTTGTCTCATTTCTGCATTGTCTTTCCTCACTTCCCTCACTTCCTCCCTCAGCTCTTGCACATTTTTCTGTAGATCCATCAGCATGGCTATGACTTTTATTCTGAATTCTTTTTCTGGAAGACTTGCCATGCCCATTTCTTCAGCTTCTTTCTCTGGGGTGGTGTTTGTCTGAAGCTTTGTCTGTATCATATTCTTCTGTCTTCTTATGACTATATAATAGGTTGTTGGTAGCAAGGAGAGATAAGAAAGGAGAGAAAGGAAAAAAAAGAAATTTCTAGTAATAATAAAAAAGTAAAAGGAGAGAGAGAGAAAGGAAAAGAAAAGAAAGAAAAAGAAAAAGCAGCAACGCGTAAAAGAAAACAGCAAAAAAAAAAAAAAAAAACACCAAAACGCCCACCGGGGGTGGTTTCTGTGTGAACGCTATAGGTGGCGCTATTGCTCCGCTATTCCAGAGCCGTGGCCACGTCGCTCCACACAGCCCTTTAAAGCTTTGGCCAGGGTGAGAATGAATGGGAGGCTGTTGAAAGAGAGGGAAAGAAAAAAAGGAAAAGAAAGGGGAGAAAAAACAATAACAACAACAACAAAAAAAAAGCCACTGAGAGTGGGTTCTGCGCGAGTGCTGTAGGTGGCGCTGTTGCTCCACTATTCCAGCGCCACTCTATAGTTCTGGCTGGGGTGGGAACAATGGGAAGCTGTTGATCTCCGTGGGGGTCTCAATGGCAGGCACCCTTTCCCAGTCGCCAGCCAAGGGGTCCAAAGCTCCCCAGGACTCCCAGCGTGCTGGGCTCAGTTTGCGGGGCTATCCAGCCCCTCTACTGAGATCCTGTCTCTTTAAGACCGCTGAGGTAGAGTGTGCGCTTTTCTTCCCTTTTTTCTCCTTTCTCTCTCCTTCCCGGAGCCTGCCGCGGGCAACTTGCACGTTCCGGGCTGGGACCCTATGCCCTCTGTCTCTCCTATCTCCGCTACACCACAGGCTGTGTGTCGGTGCTCCCAGCGCAGACTTCCACTCCCTCCCGGCTCTGAATCCTCTCCTCCCGCTGGAGCGCTGGGGGAGAGGAGCGCTCGGTCTGCCGGGTCGCGGCTCCGTACCTTACCCGCCTTGCCGGGACTCCCGCCGGAGTGCTGAGGTGGAGGGGCGCTCTGGTCTCACTGGATCGCGTTTCCGTCCCGCCTCGCCGGGTGCCGAGTCCTCTGTCCGGAGTGTCTGGCTGCCGGAGCTCTGGGGGGGGGAGCCCTCGGTCCCACCGGGTCGCCGCTCCGTATCCCATCCGCCTCACCGGCTGCCAAGTTCTCACAGGTGTAGGTGTACGCTGTGCACTTTCCTGTGTATTCTGGTCTCTCTTTTAGGGATAGTTGTATTTGCTGTATTTTCGTGAATAAATATAATGTTGGGAGGAATTTTTCTGCTGGTCCGTTCACGTCGCCATATTCCCGGAAGTCCTCGGTATTTCTTTTAAATGACTATAAGGCAATTTCTAACTTTCTCTAGGATAAGTTTCTAGGAAATTCTCTTAAAACTAATATCCCGGACTTCCGGGAAGATGGCGGCATGAGCAGGATGGCGGAAATCTCCTCCCAAAACCTTATATATTTATGAAAATAAAACAAATACAACTATTCCTAAAAGAGAGACCAGAAGATACAGGACAACACCCAGCCTGCAGCTACACCTGAGAGGACTTGGCACCTTGTGAAGTGGGTAAGATATGGAGCCATGACCCAGCGGGCCCCTAGCACTCCCCCATGCCAGTGCACTCGCCAGAAGAGAGGATTCAGAGGGGGAGGGAGTGGAAGCACAGGCCCTCCAAATAACCAGCCCTGGTGATCTGTGCCAGGAGCACTGACACACATCGCATGGTGTATCGGAGATGAGACAAACAGAAGGGCAGTATCTGAGAAGGACAACAAAAACCAGGTCCTCTCAGCTGGCTCCCCAGGACAAAAGAAAAGCGTGAGCTTTTTTAGGGGTCTTAAAGAGACAGGGGCCCAGTGGAGGAGCACGATCATCCCAGCGCACAAATCCAAGCAGGCTGGGAGTCCTGGGGAATTTCGGACCCCTTGGCCAGCGGCTTGGAAAAGCAGCCGCACCGAGACTTCCCACAGAGATCAGCAGCCTCCCATTCATTCCCTACCTGGCCAGAGCCACAAAGGGCCCAGTGGAGCGGCCGCGGCAGTGGAATACTGGAGCAGCAGCGCCACATACAGCATCCTCACAGAATCTACACCTGGCGAGCGTTTCTGTTTTTTTCTTTTCTCTCTTTTTTTCTTTTTTCTTTTTCTAACCACTTCTATCGCCATGAAAAGACAGAGGAATATGGTACAAACAAACCTTACCCAGACAACTTCAGAGAGGGAGCCAGATGGGATGGACATGCACAAACTTACTGAAAAAGAATTCAGAATAAAGGTCATAACCATGCTGATGGATCTACAGAGAAATATGCAAGAGCTGAGGGAGGAAGTGAGGGAAGTCAGGAAAGACAATGAAGAAATGAGACAAGCAATCAATGGGCTTAGCAGCAGACTGGATGAGATGCAAGAGATTGTTAATGGAATAGAAATCAGAGAACAGAAATACAGAGAAGCTGAGGCAGAGAGAGATAAAAGGATCTCTAGGAATGAAAGAATATTAAGAAAACTGTGTGACCAATCCAAAAGGAACAATATTCGCATTATAGGAGTACCAGAGGAATAAGATAGAGAAAAAGGGATAGAAAGCGTCTTTGAAGAAATAATTGCTGAAAACTTCCCCATGCTGGGGATGGAAGTAGTATCGCAGTCCATGGAAGCCCACAGATCACCCAACACATGGGACCCAAGGAAGACAACACCAAGACACATAATATTTGAAATGGCAAGATCAAAGATAAGGACAGAGTATTAAGGCAGCTAGAGAGAGAAAAAAGATCACCTACAAAGGAAAACCCATCAGACTTCTCAACAGAAACCTTACAGGCCAGAAGAGAATGGCATGATATATTTAACGTAATGAAAAAGAAGGGCCTCAAACCAAGAATATTGTATCTAGGACGATTATCATTTTAATTTTAGGGAGGGATTAAACAATTTCCAGACAAGCGAAAGCTGAGGGAATTTGCCTCCCATAAACCACCTCTACAGGATATCTTAAAGGGACTGCTCTAGATGGAAGCACTCCTAAGGCTAAAAAGATATCACCAGAGAAAATAAAATCATAGCAAAGAAAGCAAACCATCCAAATACTAACTAAAGGCAAAGAATAAAACACCTAGTATATAAAGAATGGAGGAGGAAGAATAAGAAGGGACAGATATAAAGAATCATCAGACTGTGTTTACAATAATTTAACAAGAAAGTTAAGTTAGACTGTTAGATAGTAAAGAAGCTACCCCTGAACCTTTGGTAACCATGAATCTAAACCCAGCAATGGCAATAAGTGCATATATGTCAATAATCACGTGAAATGTAAATGGACTGAATGCACCAATTACAAGACACAGAGTACCAGGATGGATAAAAAAGCAAGACCCATCTATATGTTGCTTACAAGAGACTTACTCAAACCCAAAGATATACACAGACTAAAAGTGAAGGGATGGAAAACAATATATCATGCAAAAAACAAAGAGAAAAAAGCAGGTGTTGCAGTACTTCTATCAGACAAAATAGACTTCAAAACAAAGAAAGTAGCAAGAGATAAAGAAGGACATTACATAATGATAAAGGGGTCAGTCCAAAAAGAGGATATAACCATTTTAAATATACATGCACCCAACACAGGAGCGCCAGCATATGTGAAACAAATACTAACAGAATTGAAGGAGGAAATAGAAAGCAATGCATTAATTTTAGGTGACTTCAACACACCACTCACTCCAAAGCACAGATCAACCAGACAGAAAATAAGTAGACACAGAGGCACTGAACAACACACTAGAACAGATGGACCTAACAGACATCACAGAACTCTACACCCAAAAGCAACAGGATACACATTCTTCTCAAGTGCATATGGAAAATTTTCCAGAATAGACCACATACTAGGCCACAAAAAGAACCTCAGTAAAGTCAAAAATATTGAAATTCTACCAACCAACTTCTCAGATCACAAAGGTATAAAACTAGAAATAAATTTAGAAAGAAATCAAAAAGGCTCACAAATACATGGAGACATAACAACATTCTTCTAAATAATCAATGCATCAACAACCAAATTAAAACAGAGATCAAAGAATATATGGAGACCAATGACAACAACAACACAAAGCCACAACTTCTGTGGGACGCAGCAAAGGCAGTTCTAAGAGGAAAGTATACTGCAATCCGGGCCTATTTAAAGAAGGAAGAACAATCCCAAATGAATAGCCTAAAGACACAATTACTGAAATTGGAAAAAGAAGAACAAAGTAGGCCCAAAGTCACTAGAAGGAGGGACATAATAAATATCAGAGAAGAAATAAATAAAATTGAGAAGAATAAAACAATAGAAAAAATCAGTGAAACCAAGAGTTGGTTCTTTGAAAAAATAAACAAAATAGATAAACACCTAGCCAGACTCATTAGGAGAAAAAGAGAATCTACACACATAAACTGAATCAGAAATGAGAAAGGAAAAATCATGACGGACCCCACAGAAATACAAAGAATTATAAGAGAATACTATGAGAATCTATACGCTAACAAGCTGGAAAACCTAGAAGAAATGGACAACTTCTTAGAAAAATATAACCTTCCAAGACTGACCAAGCAATAAACAGAAAACCTAAACAGGCCAATCATCAGCAACGGAATTGAATTGGTAATCAAAAAAACTACCCAAGAACAAAACCACCGGACCAGATGGATTCACCTCTGAATTCTACCAGACATATAGAGAAGAAATAATACCCATCCTCCTTAAAGTTTTACAAAAAATATGAGGAGGGAATACTTCCAAACTCATTTTATGAAGCCAGCATCACTCTAATATCAAAACCAGGCAAATACCTCACCAAAAAAGAAAATTACAGACCAATATCCCTGAAGAACATAGATGCAAAAATACTCAACAAATATTAGCAAACCGAATTCAAAAATACATCAAGAAGATCATACATCATGATCAAGTGGGATTCATCTCAGGGATGCAAGGATGGTATAACATTTGAAAAATCTATCAACATCATCCACCACATCAACAAAAAGAAGAACAAAAACCACATGATCATCTCCATAGATGCTGAAAAAGCATTTGACAAAATTGAATATCTATTCATGATAAAAACTCTCAACAAAATGGTTATTGAGGGCAAGTACCTCAACATCATAAAGGCCATCTATGACAAACCCACAGCTAACATTATACTTAACAGTGAGAAGCTAAAAGCTTTTCATCTAAGATCGGGAACAAGACAGGGATGCCCACTCTCTTCACGGTTATTCAACATAGTACTGGAGGTCCTAGCCACGGCAATCAGACAAAACAAAGACATACAAGGCATCCAGATTGGTAAAGAAGAAGTCAAATTGTCACTATTTTCAGATGACATGATATTGTACATAAAAAACCCTAAAGACTCCACTCCAAAACTACTAGAACTAATATCTGAATTCAGCAAAGTTGCAAAATATAAAGTTAACACACAGAAATCTGTTGCTTTCCTATACATTAACAATGAGCTAACAGAAAGAGAAATCAGGAAAACAATTCCATTTACGATTGCATCAAATAGAATAAAATACCTAGGAATAAATCTAACAAAGAAAGTGAAAGACCTATATCCCGAACTACAAGACACTCCTAAGAGAAATTAAAGAGGACACTAACAAATGGAAATTCATCCCATGCTCTTGGCTAGGAAGAATAAATATTGCCAAAATGGCTATACTACCTAAAGCAATCTACAGATTCAATGCAATCCCTATCAAAATACCAATAGCTTTCTTCAATGATCTGGAACAAATAATTCTAAAATTCATATGAACCACAAAAGCCCCCGAATAGCCAAAGCAATCCTGAGAAGGAGGAATAAAACAGGGGGAATTATGCTCCCTGACTTCAAGCTCTACTACAAAGCCACAGTAATCAAGACGATTTGGTATTGGCACAAAAACAGACACACAGACCAGTGGAACAGAATAGAAAATCCAAACATTAACCCAAACATATACAGTCAATTAATATATGATAAAGGAGCCTTGGATATACAATGGGGAGATGACAGCCTCTTCAACAGCTGGTGTTGGAAAAACTGGACAGCTACATGTAAGAGAATGAAACTGGATTACTGTCTAACCCCTTACACAAAAGTAAACTCAAAATGGATCAAAGACCTGAATGTAAGTCATGAAACCATAAAACTCTTAGAAAAAAACATAGGCAAAATCTCTTGGATATAAACATGAGCGACTTCTTCATGAACATATCTCCCCGGGCAAGGGAAACAAAAGCAAAAATGAACAAGTGGGACTATATTAAGCTGAAAAGCTTCTGTACAGCAAAGGACACCATCAGTAGAACAAAAAGACATCCTACAGTATGGGAGAATATATTCATAAATGACATATCCGGTAAGGGGTTGACATCCAAAATATATAAAGAACTCATGCACCTCAACTAACAAAAAGCAAATAATCCAATTAATAAATGGGCAGAGGACACGAATAGACACTTCTCCAAAGAAGAAATTCAGATGGCCAACAGGCACATGAAAAGATGCTCCACATCGCTAATCATCAGAAAAATGCAAATTAAAACCACAATGAGATATCACCTCACACCAGTGAGGATGGCCAACATTCAAAACACAAACAACAACAAATGTTGGTGAGGATGTGGAGAAAAGGGAACCCTCCTACACTGCTGGTGGGAATGCAGATTAGTTCAACCATTGTGGAAAGCAGTATGGAGGTTCCTCAAAAAACTCAAAATAGAAATACCATTTGACCCAGGAATCCCACTCCTAGGAATTTACCCTAAGAATGCAGCAGCCCAGTTTGAAAAAGACATAGGCACTCCTATGTTTATCACAGTACTATTTACAATAGCCAAGAAATGGAAGCAACCTAAGTGTCCATCAGTAGATGAATGGATAAAGAAGAGGTGGTACATATACACAATGGAATATTATACAGCCATAAGAAGAAAACAAATCCTACCATTTGCAACAACATGGATGGAGGTAGAGGGTATCATGCTCAGTGAAATAAGCCAGGCCGAAAAAGACAAGTATCAAATGATTTCACTCATATGTGGAGTATAAGAACAAAGAAAAAAACTGAAGGAACAAAACAGCAGCAGACCCACACAACCCAAGAACGGACTAATAGTTACCAAAGGGAAAGGAACTGAGGAGGATGGGTGGGAACAGAGGGATAAGGGGGAAAAAGGGGCATTACGATTAGCAGATGTAATGTTCAGGGGGCACGGGGAGGGCTGTACAACTCAGAGAAGACAAGTAGTGATTCTATAGCATCTCACTACGATGATGGGCAGTGACTGTAATGGGGTTGGTGGGGTGGACCTGATGAAGGGGGTAGTTTAATAACCATAATATTGCACATGTAATTGTAGATTAATGATACGAAAATAAATTATAAAAGAAAAACAACTAATATCCCATTTTGCCAATGGCACCATCTTTTGAGGCAAATCTTTAAAGCTCATTGACTTCACAATTCAATATTCATAAAATGATTGATTTTGTTGCATTATACCTTGAGGTTGTTTAGTAAAGGAAAATATTTTGATGATATTCAAATAATTTTTCCAGCAGAATGCTCTAACCAGAAGAAGTACTTATGGTTTGCTGATGGTGATAATGACCATTATAATCTCATATAGGGGTACACACAAAAGAGCATTACTTCTGTACTTACACCTTTCTTCTATAGTAACTTTTCTTTTGTGTAAATAAGTAATGTGTAGTTTTTGAAGTTTAAGTGTATCCAGAAAACAAATTTAATTTGAACTACAATAAGAAAAAAATCCATATCACTTGTTTTTCTCCTTTTAGCTGGATGAAGAAGCCTCCTTAGATACTTCTAGGGATAATCTAGAAAGCCTCTCCATCTATGAAATTGACCAAACACTCTACAGACTGAAGGCCACAGGATCAGTGATAAAAAACGACCTGAATAGACGTCTTGACATCCCCCAGCTAAGAAATTCAAGCACCATAAACTAAAGAAGAGGGGTGAAGGGGAACAAGCCAGAGGACACTGGACATACCCATGTGCAAACGTAGCTTCGTCCAATATGGAGATTACATGAGAAATCTATTGAAAGAACTCAAGTACAGATAAAAATGGTTCTTTGAGGGCTTTTGCAATTTTCTGCTACATTCTTTACTGAAATGTTTCAAAGAAGTCTGGGTTTATGTTATTTCTATTCATCTGAAAAGTTATCCATACTAAAGAACTGGTAAAAAGACAGCCTACTATCTCTGCTGCATGTTTAAGTATTTGCTCTTTTTAATGTGTTAGATTACTAATCAGTAACTAAATTATAGCATAGAATTTTGATTTAGCATTTTAATAAATCTCTGATTTAAATAATAGCTGTAATTTTTCTTACTCTCCTGAGCTAATTTTATGACCACAAGACATTTCAGATTACTAAACAGTATGAGAGTATTAAGGAATAATTTTTAAAAGTGTAAATTCTTCCCTTTTAAGTATGATCAGTGATGAATTAAACATCATTTTTTAAATCTCAGATTTTTGTTGATAAGCTACTTTAATTTTCTTAAAGTATTCCAAACTTTTGTTGATAAGCCACCTCAATTTTTAAAGTATTTTCCAAACAAAAACTGGGATACTGGCCTGAAACTAGGACAAAAGATTTGAGTAAGAACATTTGAAAGACCCTAGAAAAATATGCCAGAGCTATAACACACTTCCCATCAATACAAAGGAAGGGAAAAACTTTCAAAAAATAATCCTTGAAACACTAATAGATAACTTTATGGTCTTCACAAGTAAAAGAAAAGAGTGGTGCCTGCCCTTGGTTATTGTGGATTTTTAAGTTTATTATGATTCCACTTTCCAGACTCTTCTCCTAACTTCCTTTCTTTCTTAGCAAAACTCTACCCCCCATTTCCGTAAGTGTTTGCTCCATCCCTTCAGAGTTCTGAACTGTCAACTAACTTCCTCTGAGAACACTGCTACATATTTCTTTTAAATGGAGGACTCCTGAACACTTAAAAAGTCTCCAAACCTTGAAAACCCAAAGAAATTTACTTCTAATAGTGGAATTTTCAGCAACATCGAGGAGACTCTTTGGGGTAGAGAGTCCTCAAAACTTTAAACTTCTCCAGTGATTCCTACTCCATTTATTAGAGCAAGAAATGGAAGTGGTTTATTAAGTCTGAATTAAACAAATGTTAAATTTTATGTTGAGTAGGTTGTGCTCCCAACATTCCAACAGCTACATTACCGTGGAGCTCCAACCTTACAATTCAATTCCATCACTGATCTGGAAACAGAATCCTAGTTGATACATTATGGTCTTATTTTACCTTCATCACTAGGAAATGTCAGGTATAATTCCCCCAAGAATGTAAGGATCCAGACTAAATAAATGGCTGTTAGGGAGAAAGGAACCAATGAAACTCCATACCTATAAGCCCCAAACTGTTTCTTTTCAGAAAAGTTACAGCGAAATTTGCCCCAGGATTGTATTTTTAAGTGCCATGCATCATTCTTCAAAACTGGATTTTAAATTATATAATGTGAATTTCACCTACAATAACTGTTCACGGAGGGATCAATTAAATTCTTGGTTATTTGTTTTCTTTTTATTTATAGATCTAATCATAAAGTTGAATATTGACATAAACATTGCCCTAGAAAACATTTAGTACAAGTGGACAATTACCTAAAAAATAATCAACAAAGTATAACATATTTTTCTTCCCAAATGTGCTACATTCCCTCAATTTCCATGTTTTTATTAATTATCTGAGTCCCCTTCTAATTTTACTGATAAGTGAGCTCCTTATTACTACCAGATGAATCTTCCTAAATATCACTTTCCTCTTCCTCTTCTACATAAAAACTTTCAGTGGCTCCCAGTGCCTACAGAAATCAAGTGAAAACATCTTAGCCTGGCATTTAAGGGTATGATCTGGCTGTAATAATAGCACCAGCACTTTTCAACAGCTGATTGAAAAATGACAGGCATTGTGCTAGGGCTTTATATCATCTTATTTAATCTGTAAACAACCTTCACATGGTAGGAACTATTACTGGCCCAATCTTCTGGAAAATAAAACTGAGGTATAAAGAATTTCAGTACCTTGTCCAAGGTCACATAGGTTTCAAGTGGAAACACCAGTATTTAAACTCAAGCACTCTTACTCAGCAGCCTACGTACTTTGTTATTATTCCTCCTGCGCTGTAGCCTATCTGTGAATATTTTGCTGTTTCAGTAAGTCAATCTCATCTAACCAGAAACCAGTCAAGAAAAAGGACATATGCCTTAAGTCCCTCTCATGCTATAAAGGTAACTGCTATTCTGACTTCTAACACCCCAGATTAAATTTGCCTGGCAAATCATTTTAAATAATTACAACTGTTTCTACCTGGAAAACGGAATGTATTACTCAAATATGCCATTTTTTAAAACATTTAAGGAATGGTTCATTTTGCATAGGTGTCTCAGAAAATGGTCATGAACACATAAATATACATTCTTCAGAAAATTAAGAAATTGATGAAACTGTGAAGTTGGTAAATCAACTAGCTTCTAGTATGTACAGTTTTTATTAAGCAGTGTTTTAAGCCATTCACAAAATGGAAAGAAAAAAAAGCACATTTCACATATCACCAACAGCAACTGACTATGGTTATCTACAAATAAAACATCTCGGTAGAAGGTGAAAATGTTAACCATCTCTTTGCTTTGTTGAAGACAGCCTCTAACTTATAGAAGGAAAACCCATCCATTAGGTGTCTTGATACTATTCTGTGAGCTTCCTTACCTGCCCAGTCCAGGAATTCAACACACTCACTCTGGGAATACCGAGCAGCAACATCTCGAGCTCTTTCTTCCCGGAAGTTCAGAGCTTCTATATCAACATCCAATTCCACCAGTGCCTTCAAAGTTTGCAAGCGACCCCAGGCTGCAGCACAGTGCAAGAGTGTATAACCTAATAAACAGAAGGAAGATGGCCAGGTCAACTGACTACATTGTTTCAGGCTATTACAGACTAAGATCATAACAGCAATCAAGTACTGAATGATTACTATGGGCCCGGCACTACTCTAAGTGCTTTACACATAGCAACTCATTTAGTTCATAAAAACCCCTGAGGCCAGAATTATTATAATCCCAAGTTTACAGACAAGGAAACTGAAGTCCAGAAAAGGTAAGAAACTTGCCCAAGGAACACAGCCAGTAAATGATGGATCCAAGATACCAACACAGGCAGTCTGAAGCCTGAGCTCTTCACCATCTTCTAAGGAAGATGGCAGTCTCCCTAGAAGTCATCTGCTTTGGAACACAATTAGACTCATGACTTTAGTCCAAGTAATCTAATTACTCTAGCATTACTGTTAATACAATCTAACAAATTACTACACCTGCATATGCCTTTAGTTTGGAAATTGATCATTTGAATTAAAACCGAAATTGTAATCTATCAAATCAGAAAGCTATTTCTTAGGTTTATCAAGGTGACTATCATGAGATATAATTGTAAAGGTGGAAAACTTGGGAGTTATCTTTAAATTTTTTTCACACTGGTTTTAAAAAATCAAGTCAGAAGTTCACTGTTTCAACTTATCCACACGGATATATTTATGACTCACTTAACAGGCCAAAGAGGCCTGCCCTGCTGATACAAAGGATGAGTATGTGAATGAACTAGGATGTACTGAGTCTACTGAGTACTAGGCACTTTATGTACTACCACTTCACTGAATCCTCCCAATAACCCTATGCTGTGGGTATTATTAGCTCCATTAAAGGATACAGAGGAAAGTGAAGGTCAGAGACTATACCTTGCTCAAGGCCACACTGGGAGTAAGGAACCAAAGGGAAAGCCAGGTGTGTTGCCAAACAAAGGGCTTATAAGGGGCAGAAAACAGCACCCAAATGGGTGCCACTGGCTACAGAAGGGAAAGAGAATAACCCACTCCACTTCCTTTCAGAAACCTCTGCTTGGCTCCCTAGTATGCAACATTCCACAGTCCTGGGTCTGTCTTAGACCAAGTTGTAAACTATCTTTGTCTTGAGGATATCATAACCAAAAGGGATAATACAGGGTTATAAGGAATCAAAAGCAGCATGAAGTGAACTACTCCAGGATCAGTCAAAATTTACTTAACTTCCCCCCTTTGGCTCAACTTTTTAATTGTACACCAAGGGAAAAATTTTCAAAACACCAAGAAATAGAGACTGGCCCAAGAATTTTATCCCCTACAAGATGGAGTCAAGATACCACTGCTGTTCCTGCCTTCTGCCTGAAGATGGAAGCCATCAGTCAGCTGAATGGTCCACGGAGGGGGACATTACTCACAGATAACACACTGCTGACAGGAGCAGGTCATTCAGATGAGACGTTCTGGCTCTTGACATTGCATTTCTCAAGCTGAAGTTTCAGGCCAATGGTAACATATTTTTTTTCCCTATTTTTTAATATACACAATTTAAAAACAAGAAAATGACATTTCTAAGCAGAGAGAGGCTTTTACCAAGGAATTTGTAACCTTACATGCTTTTTCCCTTGTTGTAGATTACCTGTTTCCTAGAAAGAAACACACTTATCCTTGTAGTACATTAACTTTATTGCCTTCCCAGGAGAAGAAAAGCATTTAAATAAGACAATTTCAAAAGCATCCAGACAAGAAGGGGATTTTCCTAAAGTTCTCCCATCATGTTGTCCATGAGCACTAGATCTCAGGAGCAGGATACAGAAGGCTACACATCAGAAATTCCAGCAGAGAGAAAGGGATGTAAATGGAACTGGGGAGGACTGGGGTTAATTGTAAGAAGAAAATAATCTCTTTGTGGAAGACTACTAGTTCTTAAATGCAGAGAGAGTCAACTGAGCAGGTAGTTCAGAGTAAGGTAGAAGATCAGACAAAAGAAATGAAATCTTTTCCTCTACACAGGCACTCTTCCATGCACTTCACAAGTGTCAACTCATTGATCCTCACTATAATCCTATGAATTGGGCACTAGTATTGTTCTCATTTATAGATTTTGACCTCCTCATTGACCTTCATTAATTTATAGCAAAGTTGAGGAAAGTACTTATCTTCTCTGTGCTTTTGTTTCCTTATCTATAAATGAGAACAATACTAGTGCCCAATTCAGAGGATCAATGAGTTGATACTTGTGAAGTGCATGGAAGAGTGCCTGTGTAGAGGAAAAGATTTCATTTCTGTGAAACTAAACAAGTAAGTTTTCTATTCCCAACGTACAACAGTGGGATAGGTGTAAGAGAACAGGATAATAGGTGCTCTGAGTCAAACGAAGAAAATGGAAGGTAAAACAGAGTCACCAGTCCAAAGCAATTGTGAAAGTGAGCTAGGTAAACCCCATTCGATTTCAAAGCCTAGGAACAATTGTCCATGGTTCTCACCTCTGCCCTCTGTGCTCTCAGCCCCCAAGCTATCATTTCTTTTTCATGAAAGGTAGCGTTCATCATTCCCCTCATTCATCTCTTCACTGAGGCGTTTTATCATCTCACATCATCACAAGAAGGGAGAGGACAGCACAATAAGACATTTTGAAAGAGACCACATTCATATCACTTTTATTATGGTATATTGTTATAATTGTTATGTTTTATTATTTGTTACTGTTAATCTCTTTCTGTGCCTAATTATTAATTAAACTTTATCATAGGTAGGTTTGTATAGGAGAAAACATAGTATATATAGGATTCTGGTTTCAGGGATCTACTGGGGACCTTGAAATATATCCCTTGCAGATAAAGTGGGATGCCTGGACTTGAATAACCCTGCTTGGACATGTCTCCTAGGGAGCATACTCTCAAAGATTGAGATCTAGAAATTGAATTCTGGATCATAGGGTATGTCTATTTGCAACTTTATATAAATGTTCTTCAGAGGGGTTGTACCAATTTACACTCTCTCTAGCAGAGTACGAGTTCCCATTTCCCATATCTTCACCAAAACTTAATACTGTCAGGGATTAAAGATGGTGGTGTGAAAGGTGAGACACAGGCTTCCTCCTAAAACCACATATAATATGAAAATATAATTAATACAACTAATCCTGAAAGAGCAACAGGAAAAAGGACTGCACCAGACTGCATACACCTGGAGAAAAGAGCAGACCTCACAGAACAGGGTAACGTACCAAAGCTGTGGCCCAGTGGGACCCAAGCCCTTCCCACACCCCAGCTCACCAGCAGGAGGAAGAGAAACTGAGCAGGGTGGGAGTGAAGGCCTGGGACTGCTGAATATCTAACTCCAGAGATATGCTCTGGGAGCACAAACCTACATTTCATGGTGCTTGCATGATACTCTCATGATTACGGGGTTGGAAAGCTAAGACAGGCAGAATTCCTGGGGAGACTGAGATTCCAGCTGCTTGTGGAAAGCAGGGATCCATATCTGGCTGCTCTGGAACAAAAGAAAGGCAGGCAGTCTGAGAGACTTCCGAACAAGGAAGCTCTTAGCAAGAGGGCTGCTAAAGGGGCAAGGATTGCACAGAGCTTACTGCTCAGGAGAGAGGACAGGCAGACAAAATTATCCAGGTGCACTCTGCCAAGCAGGTTGGGAGCTTTGCCATATAGACTCTCATATTTAAGGAGGAAAAAGAAATCTTCCTCCTTAGATGATCTTCAGGTGCTCCAGTTCCCTGGTTGGCTACACAGCTCCAAGGACCCACTCCGTGATATGCAGACTACTGCACTTTCTCCCGGCCAGCCCCATCTGTCTCGCAAACCGGCAAACCCTACCCTGGCATGAGGCTAGCCAGAGGGAAGAGCTGTCTACAGCAACTACAAACGCAAAGGATAGAGGCTTATACCTGTGTGCTCGGCCCACTGGTTCAGGCAGTGAAGACATGCATAGCAGCTGGGTAACAGGAAACAGCTCTTTCCTCCCCCCAGGCACCAATACCACTACCCTGCGACCCCTGACATTGCTTCAGGAGTTGAGCAGCTACAGGGAGTAGAGCTTCTGGGCACTAGAGGGCGCCATATACAAACATGAAATGTCAAAGGAATCTGGTTCAGAGTAAAATTATTAATACCACTCCTGAGAAACATTTAAATGACATCGACCTCATGACTCTTCCTGGAAGGGAGTTCAAAATAAAAATCATTAACATGCTCATGGAGGTACGGAAAGATATTCAAGAACTCGGAAATGAATTCCGGTTGGAGATCCAATCGTTGAAGAGCACAATGGAGGGCATTAAAAGCAGACTGGATATGGTGGAGAAGACAATAAATTAAATAGAAACTAGAGAAGAGGAAAACAAAGAAGCTGAGAACAGAGAGAAAAACGGATCTCTAAGAATGAAAGAATATTAAGAGAACTGTGTGACCAATCCAAACGGACCAATATTTGCATTATACAGGTACCAGAAGAAGAGAGAGAAAAAGGGATAGAAAATGTCTTTGAGTAGGTAATTGCTGAAAACTTCCCCAATTCTGGGGAATGAGGTAGTCTCTCAGGCCATGGAGATGCACAGATCTCCCAACACAAGAGACCCAGGGAAGACAACACCAAGACATATAGTAATTAACATGGCAAAGATCAAGGATAAGGACACACTATTAAAAGCAGCCAGAGAGAGAAATAAGATCACATACAAAGGAAAGCCCATCATGCTATCATCAGACTTCTCAACAGAAACCTTACAGGCCAGAAGGGAGTGGCATGATGTATTCAGTGCAATGAAGCAGAAGGGCCTTAAACCAAGAATACTTTATCTGGCAAGATTATCATTTAAATTTTAAGGAGAGATTAAACAATTTCAGATACGCAAAATCTGAGAGAATTTACATCCCACAAACCATCTCTACAGTGTATTTTGGAGGGACTGCTATAGATGGAAGTGTTCCTAAGTTTTAATAGCTGTCACCAGAGGTAATAAAACCACAGTAAAGAAAGTAGAACAGCTAATTACTAAGCAAATGTAAAAATTAAAATAACTATCTCCAAAGTCAATCAAAGGATAGACAAAGAGTACAGAATATGATACCTAATACATAAAGAATGGAGGAGGAAGAAAAAGAAGGAAGAAAAAAAAGAACGTTTAGATTGTGTTTTTAATAGCATATTAAGTGAGTTAAGTTAGACTCTTAGATAGTAAGGAAATTAATATTGAGCCTTTGGTAACAATGAATCTAAAGCCTACAATGCCAATAAGTACTTCCCTATCGATAATCCCCCTAAATGTAAATAGTCTAATGCACCAATCAAAAGACATAGAGTCACTGAATGGATAAAAAAAAAAAGACCCATCTATATGCTGCCTAGAAGACACTCACTTTAAACCCAAAGACATACACAGACTAAAACTGAAGGGATGGAAAAAGATATTTCATGCAACGATTAGAGAGAAAAAAGCAGGAGTTGCAGTACTTGTATCAGACAAAATAGACTTCAAAACAAAGAAAGTCACAAGACACAGAGAAGTACATTACATAATGATAAAAGGGTCAATCCAGCAAGAAGATATAACCATTATAAATATCTATGTGCCCAACACAGGAGCACCTACATATGTGAAACAAATACTAACAGAATTAAAAGGAGAAATAGAATGAAATGCATTCATTCTAGGAGACTTCAACACTCCACTCACTCTGAAGGACAGATTAACCAGACAGAAAATAAGTAAGGAGGCAGAGGCACTGAACAACACAATAGAAAAGATGGACCTAATAGACATCTACAGAACTCTACACCCAAAAGCAGCAGGATACACATTCTTCTCAAGTGCACATGGAACATTTTCAAGAAGAGATCATATACTAGGACACAAAAAGAGCCTCAGTAAATTCAAAGATTTAAATTGTACCAACCAGTTTCTCAGACCACAAAGGTATAAAACTAGAAATAAATTACTCAAGGAAAATGAAAATCCCACAAACACATGGAGGCTTCACAACATGCTCCTAAATAACCAACGGATCAAAGACCAAATAAAAACAGAGATCAAGCAATATATGGAGACAAATGACAACAATAATTCAACACCACAAAATCTGTGGCATGCAGCAAAGGCTGTGTTGAGAGGAAAGTATATTACAATACAGGTCTACCTCAGGAAAGAAGAACAATCCCATATGAACAGTCTAAACTCACAATTAATGAAACTAGAAAAAGAAGAACAAATGAGGCCCAAAGTCAGTAGAAGGAAGGACATAATAAAGATTAGAGCATAAATAAATAAAATCAAGAAGAATAAAACAATACAATCAATGAAATCAGAAGCTGGTTCTTCGAGAAAATTAACAAAATAGATAAACCCCTAGCCAGACTTATCAAGAAAAAAAAGAGAGTCTACACCATAAACAGAATCAGAAATGAGAAAGAAAGCTCACTACGGACACCACAGAAAAACGAAGAATTATTAGAGAATACTATGAAAAATTATATGCTAACAAACTGGATAACCTAGAAGAAATGGACAACTTTCTAGAAAAATACAACCTTCCAAGGCTGACACAGAAAGAAACAGAAAATCTGAACAGACCAATTACAATTACCAGCAACGAAATTGATCTGGTAATCAAAAACCTATCTAAGAACAAAATTCCTGTACCAGATGGCTACACAGCTGAATTTTATCATACATTTAGTGAAGACCTAATACCTATCCTCCTTAAAGTTTTCCAAGGAGTAGAAGAAGAGGGAATGCTTCCAAACTCATTCTATGAGACCAGCATCACTCTAATACCAAAACCAGGAAAAGACACCACAAAAAAAGAAAATTACAGACCAATATCCCTGATGAACATAGAGGCAAAAATACTCAACAAAATATTAGCAAACTGAATTCAAAAATACATTAAAAGGATCATCCATCCTGATCAAGTAGGATTTATTCCAGGGATGCAAGGATGGTACAACATTCAAAAATCCATCAACATCATCCACCACATCAACAAAAAGAAGGACAAAAACCACATCATCATCTCCATTGATGCTGAAAAAGCATTTGACAAAATTCAACATCCATTCATGATAAAAACTCTCAACAAAATGGGTATAGAGGGCAAGTACCTCAACATAATAAAGGCCATATATGACAAACCCACAGCCAACATTATACTTAGGAGCGAGAAACTGAAAGCTTTTCCTTTAAGATTGGGAACAAGACAAAGATGCCCACTCTCCCCACTTCTATTCAACATAGTACTGGTGGTCCTAGCCACGGCAATCAGACATCACAAAGAAATAAAAGGCAGCCAGATTAGCAAGGAAGAGGTTAAACTGTCCCTGTTTGCAGATATTGACATGATATTGTACATAAAAAACCCTAAAGAATCCACTCCAAAACTACTAGATCTAATATCTGAATTCAGCAGAGCTGTGAGATACAAATTAATATGCAGAAATCTGTGGCATTCCTATACACTAACAATAAACTAGCAGAGAGAGAAATTAGGAAAATAATTCCATTCACAGGTGCATCAAAAAGAATAAAATACCTAGGAATAAACCTAACCAAGGAAGTGAAAGACCTATACTCTGAAAACTACAAGACACTCATGAGAGAAATTAAAGAAGATACCAATAAATGGAAACACAGCCTGTGCTCATGGATAGGAAGAATTAATATTGTCAAAATGGCCATCCTTCCTTTAGATTCCATGCAATCCCTATCAAAATACCAACAGCATTCTTCAATGAACTAGAGAAAATCGTCCTAATATTCATATGAAACCAAAAAAGACCCCAAATAGCCAAAGCAATCCTGAGAAGGAAGAATAAAGCTGGGGGGATTATGCTCCCCAACTTCAAGCTCTACTACAAATGCAGGGTACTCAAGACAATTTGGTACTGGCACAAGAACCATAGACCAATGGAACAGACTAGAGAGGCCTGATATAAACCCAATCATATATGGTCAATTAATATATGATAAAGGAGCCATGGATATACAACGGGGAAATGACAGCCTCTTCAACAGCTGGTGTTGGCAAAACTGGACAGCTACATGCAAGAGAATGAAACTGTATTATTATTTAACCCCATACACAAAAGTAAACTCGAAATGGATCAAGCACCAGAATGTAAGTCATGAAACCATGAAACTCTTAGAAGACAATATAAGCAAAAATCTTCTGAATATAAGCATGAGCACCTTCTTCCTGAACGCATCTCCTCGAGCAAGGGAAACAAAAGCAAAAATGAACTCATGGGACTACATCAAACTAAAAAGTTTCTGTACGGCAAAGGACACCATCAACAGAACAAAAAGGCATCCTACAGTATGGGAGAATATATTCATAAATGACATAACCAACAAGGGGTTAACATCCAAAATATATAAAGAACTTACATGCCTCAACACCCAAAAAGCAAATAACTCGATTAAAAAATGGGCAGAGGATATGAACAGACACTTCTCCAAAGAAGAAATTCAGATGGCCAACAGACACGTGAAAAGATGCTCCACATCACTAATCATCAGGTAAATGCAAATTAAAACCACAATAAGATATCACCTCACACCAGTAAGGATGGCCACCATCCAAAAGACAAAGAACAATAAATGCTGTGAGCAGCAATAAATGTGGAGAAAGGGGAACCCTCCTACACTGCTGGTGGGAATGTAAGCTAGTTCAACCATCGTAGAAAGCAATATGGAGGTTCCTCAAAAAACTAAAAATAGAAATACCATTTGACCCGGGAATCCCACTCCTTGGAACTTACCCAAAGAATACAACTTTTCAGATTCAAAAAGACATATGCACCCCTATGTTTATTGCAGCAGTTTTTACAATAGCCAAGATATGGAAGCAACCTAACTGCCCATCAGTAGATGAATGGGTAAAGAAGAAGTGGTACATATACACAATGGAATAGTATTCAGCCATAAGAAAGAAACAAATCCTACCATTTGCAACAACATGGATGGAGCTGCAGGATATTATGCTCAGTGAAATAAGCCAGGTGGAGAAAAACAAGTGCCAAATTATTTCCCTCATTTGTGGAGTATAACAACACAGCAAAACTGAAGGAACAAACTAGCAGCTGACTCAGAGACTCCAAGAAGGAACTACTAGTTACCAAAGGGGAGGAGTGTGGGAGGACAGATGGGGAGGGTGGGAGAAGGGGATTGAGGGGTATTTTGTTTAGTACACATGGTGTGGGGAATCACGGGGAAAACAGTGTAGCACAGAGAAGGCAAACAGTGAATCTGTGGCATCTTACTACACTGAAGGACAGTGACTGCATTGGGGTATGGGTGGGGACTTGATAATATGGGTGAATGTAGTAACCACATTGTTTTTTTCATGTGAAACCTTCATAAGAGTATCAATAATATCTTAATAAAACAATACTGTCAGATAATTTTTGTCAGTGATGATTAGTGGTAGCTCAGTGTTTAAATTTGCATTTTAATAGTGAAATTGAGCATATTTCATATACTTATTGGTCATGAGTTTTTCTCTTCCATGAATTGCTTGCTTTTATCCTTTGCCTATTTTTCAGGTGGGTTGAATTCTTATTAATAGACTATCTTTATAGAGAAATCCTTTTCACTTTGTTATAGTGTCTCTTGTGCGTAATTTTAAACTTTTACATACAGCATTTCAATCTTTTCCTTTAATGGCTCTGTTCTTATGTCTTAAAAAATATTGTGACAACTCATAGACGCTGAGAAGGGACTGGTGGTTAACATGGGGGAGGGGTTGGGGCAGGTGGGTAGGTAAAGACAGTGAGGGGAATAAAGGGGCACAAAAATTCTCAATCACAATATTAAGTTGGTCACGGGGATTTGAGTATATGGAGAATACAGTGTATTTGAGTGTATGGAGAATACAGTCAATGATTCTGTAACATCCTGCTATGTTGACAGACAGTGACTGTACTAGTGGGGATGAGGACTTAATAATACACGTAACTGGTGAACCATTGTGTTGTATACTTGAAACCAACATAAGACTGTATATGAAAGGTACTTCAAAAAAATATTTTAAATAAGAAATTTAAAATTTAACAAAAAATCCTGTGACATCTCAAGAACAATCCTCTAGTTTTCAGAAAGTTTAAAAGTTTGCCTTTTCACATTCGTATCTTGCATGCACCTATAATTGATTTTTGTGCATGCTACAAAGTAGGTATCTAATTTAACTTTTTTTCCAGATGAAAAGCCAATGCTCTCCATATACTAAATGGTTCATCATTTTCCCACTGAAATTTTGGGTCAGCTTCTCAATCTGCATTAAAAAAAACTAAAGTGACATTAACTAGATCGATAAATTAATTTGGAAGAAATTTCCGACTTTATTATATTTAATCTCACTGTTTGAAACATATATATATAATTTGGGTCATCTTTAATACAATTCAATACGGTTTTGTAGTTTTTGCCATAAATGTCTTACAATTCTGTCAGACTTATTCCTAAATTCTTTTTAGTTTTGTTGTGAATAAGATTATTATTTTCATTACATTCTCTACTTGATTGCTGATGGTATAGAGAAAGCTGCTGATTTGGAATACTGGTCTTATGTTCATATCTTGCTAAATTCTTTTAGTACTAGTAGCTAATAGATTCCCTTGAATTAAAATCTATGTCCCTATGAATAATTAGAGTTTTGTTTCTTCCACTCTAATCGTTACAGCCAGTGTTATTTCTCTTATTTATTTTTCTTGTCTCACTGAACTTGCTAGGATTTCTACTATAATGAAGAATAGAAGCCATGATAGTGAACATCACAGTCTTGCTTCTGACTTTAAAGGGTTCTTCTAAAGATTCAATACTAGGTAAGTTTACTTCAGATTTTTGATTGAAAGCCTTAAGGAAAGTTTCTTATACTCCTATTTCCCTAAGAGCTTTCATCATGAATGGGTGCTACATTTTTTTTAAGACTTCTCTACATCTGCTAAGATGATCATGTGGTTTTGTTCATTTAATCTCTTAATGTAACAAAGTATACTAATATTTTTTCTAATGTTAAAACCATCCTCCCATTAATGGAATAAACCCATGCTAGTCCAATTAACTTTTTAATACACAATCTTAGATTTAATTTGTTAATATTTTATTTAAGACATGTCCATCTATATAATTAAATGAGTTTATAATTTCCTTTATAGTACTTTCCTTAACCAGTTTTGCTATAAAAGTTATATCACTCATAAAACATGTTAAGCAGTTTTCCAACTCTCTTTATACTCTCTGGAACATTTGTATAAGCTAGAGATTCCTTTTCCCTAAAAATGGAGTAAACCTTACCTCTTAAAATATTTGAGTCTGGAATTAGGTAGGGGTTGGGTAAGAGGCAGATTTTGATTACCTTTTCAATTTTTTTTAATAACTATTGATCTTCTAGTCAAGAGTTCTATTTTTTTCTTGAGTCAACTTTGGTAATTTATATTTTATTGTAAAATTATCTATTTCATCCAAGTTTTCAAATGTATTGTCATGAAGTTGTTTATAATATTTTCCAACGATTTTTTTAAATCTTAGTTCTTCTTGTGTGAATGCTTCCATTAAAAAAATTAAAATATTATTTGTGCTCTCTGATATCATCAAATATCAAAAACTATCAAATCTTATCAATGTTATTAAAGGTTTTTCAACTCTATGTCTTCTTCACTTAATCAGAATTTGACTTGTTGATTCTCCCTATTACTTTGTTATTTTCAATGTCATCATTTTACTCTATTATTTCTTTTCTTCTACTCCCTTTGGGTCACTAGGTTGTTTTTCTAAGTCTTTTAGTTAGATGCTTTGCTTACTGGTTTTCAATGTTTCCTATATTCTAATACATGCATTAAACTAGAATTTAAACTTACTTTATTCCACAGGTTCTGACATATAGTAATCCTGTTGCCACTGAAATATTTCATAATTTCTATTATATTTTCTGTGACGAACAGATGATTTAAAGTGTATTTTTGCTTCCAAATTTATAGGAGATTTTCAGTTATGTTTTTGTTACTATTTTCTAATTTTATTTTATTGTGGTCAGAGGCCAAACACTGCAAGCCAAAGATTCTTTGATATTTGTTAAGATTTCCCTTATGGCCTAACATATGGTCAATTTTTTTAAATGTTCCATGTGAGCATGAAGAAAATACATATTCCCTATTTGCTAGAGATCATTATTTTATTTTCTACAGTGACCATGTATTGTATTTGCAATCCGAAAAAATAAATGTTTGAATTAAAAGAACTAATTATATAATTACAAAAATGAGTAATTCTTCAAAGGAAAGAGGTAACAATAATATTAATTATTTCCTGTATATCAACTTACTATGTGCCAATACTGTGATAATATATTTATATTATTTAACTTAATCCTCATAACACCCAATAAGGAAAACACAATTATTATCCCCACTTCATAGATTAAGAAACAGAGACACAAAAAGAATAGGTAATTTACCCAAGTCACACAGCTAATAATAATGAAGTCTGTGTTAACTACTATGCTATATTATAGCAGCATGTATATACACACATACATTTGTCTATGTATACATACATAACATATACAAAATATAAAGCAGGCACATCGAATTTACCCAACTTTAAAGACAATGTTTACCATCATTAGGTAATCATAATACTGACAAGAGAGAAAAGAAAAAATACCTCTGGTGGTTTTCTCATTCAGATTTACACCATATTTAGCCAAAGCTCTGATCACATCACTTTGCCCAGCCATGCAAGCCGCATACAACAAATTTCTCCCAATGATGTCTTCTTCCAAGAGTAGCTGCATGGCCTGCTCATGATGAGGATTCTCAGGGTCCTCAAAAATCTTCTGCAAGCCTTCTACATCCCCAGTGAGAGCCGGCTGGACGAGGGGATTGACAGTGCCTGTTCCCTCAGGTGCTTTGGTGTCTTCTTCTTCAACATCTTCTTCTTCTTCTTGCTGCGAGAAAAATGCTGAGTTTTCCGAACTCTCTGACTCCACGGGTCCTTCTGACTCCATTAACTCCAAAAATACCTTAGACCAAAAAAAAGTAATAGAAATCTATCCAAACAAATCAGTATTTGTTTCTTCACCAGTGAACTGGCAATACAGTTGAGATGAAAATGCTTAACTGGTTGAAAATGATTATAAAGTTAAAAAATAATTAATAATACTTCATCCATTCAATCAATAAAGTTTATTATACACCTACTATAAGTCAATACACTGACTGAATATATACCAAAAGGCTGAATGTGTGATATAAACAGTAAATTCAACAAGAATAGGAGAAAAAAGAGACCGATGTGGGTTAGATTCATTAGGAAAAGATTGAGAGAGAAAGTCAAAGAGACTCATGTGCATAAACAAGGGTCCATGTTGGGGAGAAGTGAGAAATACTGGATCATTAGACCCAGATTATTAAGACCTTAAAATTTAGGCACTGATGTTTAGACAGAATTCATTCACTCAGTAATGCTTACTGAAAGCTTACTAATAAAATGAGTGCTATGTAGGCACTATGTAAAGTGCAAAGACACATGAAATTTACTTCCTGCCCTCCACAACTTACTATTTCAAAGGAGAAAATATGACATGTACAAAATAAGCGTAATAAAAGGTGACAAGTGCTACATATCATAAGAGATGAAGTGCTGTGGGCATTTAGAAGGGATGAGAATAATTCCAGGTAGAATTAACCAAGGAAATCTTAATAATGCTTAGTGTGGTAGAAGATATACTAAATTGGTAATAATTCAGAGAAGAGTAACATGGTTCTCTCATATGTACCAGAATGTAGCATCACTGATCACTGTTCATAACAGCAAAAATCCTGGGCAGGAAAAAAAAATGCCCCAGAACAGGAGCCTAGACTGTGGCATACTCACACAAAAGATTATATAGTAATTGAAATGAATACATTACAATAATCCCCCATGTGACTCCTTCCTCCTGGTGTTCACACCCTTGTGTGACTCTCTCCCCTTGCATACAGGCTAGACACAGTGACCTTCTTGTAATGAAGAGAAAAGAGCAACAGCAATGGGGTGTCACTTCCATAGATGAGGTACAACAGACTGTGACTTTTGTCTTGCTGGATTCTGTCCCTGGCTCTTCGCACACACTATGACGGAGAGGACCACACTTTAAGGAAGACAGGGCAGCCTCTGGCCAACAGTCAGTAAGGAACCAAGGCCTTCAGTTCAATAGCCTCTGAAGAAGTTCATTCTGCCAACAACCACTGAGTGTGGAAGTGGATCTGCCCCAGCTGAACCCTGAGGTGAGTGTGGCACCAGGCAAAACCTTGACTGCAGCCTCATAAAACACCCTGAAATTAAAGATCTAGCTAAGCTGTGCCCTGATTCCTGACCCAGATAAATGGTGAGATAATGAATGTGTGCTATTTTAAGCTACCAAATTTGGGGGTAATGTGTTACACAGCATAAATGAGGCACACAATAACATGAATTAATCTTAGCAAAATAACATTAACTTAAGAAAATCCAAAAGACTATCTATATCAAGATATATTTCTGTAAAGTTCAAAGCAACTAGACACAATAACACTATTTTAAAAAGAAGAAAAGCAAGATTGAACACAAGATTCAGGATAGTGTTTGTAGGGACAGGGAGAGGAAAGATTCAGGGGGGTGGTAAAAAATCACATATTTAGTAAAGAATATGGCATTTAAGCTGGGCCATGAAGAATGGGCAAGATTTGGTCAGTGCAGAAGTCAGAAGGAAGAGAAATCTAATTAGACAGAATAACATCTCTATCTAAGAGGCCTACACTAATCTCTACCTTAACTAAATGTGTATAACATTTGTAAGCTATTGAAGTTAGGACTTCTTTGATTGCAAATGAGAGAAAAATAATATGATTGACTTTTAAAAGTAGGAGATTGTTTTCTTACATAACAAGAAATACAAAGGTGGAGATAGTTTGGCAGCTCAAAAAATACAGATCCAAGCTGTTTCTATCCTTCTATTTCATCATAACGTGTAAGACTTTCATCTTTCATCACGACTATCAGCTCATGGTGACAAGGTGGCTGTCATAATTCCTGGCATCATATCTGCATACATGGCAGAAAAAAGGGAGAATCTTCCAGAGAATACTAGTGGCATCCATCCCTTTTAAGAGGAAAGCAAAATCTTTCCTAACAAGTCCCAGCAAACTTCCAGTTATATCTCAAAGGCCAGATTGTGCTCCTGTATTTAAGAAAGAAAAAAAAAGCAAGGATCTTGATTCTCCTGCCTCTGTAATAGAAGCAAGGAAGGTAGAAGGTAGTTGGGGAGTTGGGAGTGGGAACTGAGGTAGTCAGTCAACCATGACTCTGCCGTAAGATTTGGTCCAAATGTTATCTTTGAGATGATTTCATTCGTTTCCTTCATTTTACCGAATAAATAGAGAAGAAACTTGTAATCCTTTTGAGTGCCTGGCATCCAGCTCTCTACCCTCCCAACACACACACACACACACACACTCCCAGTCTCCATTTTTGAGAATTCTAATGTAATATAAAGCTAACTTCCCACTACAGAAGCCAAAGAGGCAAGATCCTCCTCCTCTCTGCCCCAGCACATGCTTGGGGGTAGGCACATAATTTAAGCACAGCCAATCAGCTGCTCAATCCCAGGACCTTGAACCTTTTGTTGTTGCTGTTTTTAATCTCTGAATTACCTTTTTTTATGGACATATAACATTGTATTCATTTAAGGTATACAACATAATGATCTGATGTATGTATATTTTGCAAAATGATCACCACACTAAGTTCAGTTAAAATCCATCACCTCACACAGTTAAGCAAAAATTTTTTTCTTATGAAGAAAACTTTTAAGATCTAATTTCTTAATAACTTTCAAATACAAATACAGTATTGTATTGAATTCAATACAGTATTGTTAACTATAGTAACCACATTGTACAATACATCCCCAGAATACATTTATCTTGTAAGTGGAAGTTTGGACCTTCTGACCACCTTCACCCATTTCACCTGCCCCCACCCCCTGCCTCGGACAACCACCAATCTGTTCTCTATATCAGAGTTCGATTTTTTTAGCTTCTATATATAAGCAACCAGGATCTTGACTCTTGAACAAGGGACACAAGGACATGAGGCTAGTTGAAGGTCATTCATTACAAGTGACAGCAACAGTATATTAATCAAACTTCCTGCTGTGACAACATGCTGTGGTTCTTGTACTCTGACCTTCCAGAGCTCCCTTAGGACCTGCTCATTTACAGCCTCCTGATGATTGTGTGGGTCCCAGATATACCACTGATGGCTGTCTTCCCAAAAATCTAATCTCCCCTTCTTTAGGAACACTTTTTTTTAAGCCAATATTTATGTTGGAATAAATTACTTCCCAGTCTCTGTTATAACATATATGTTATAATGTGTAGCCATATGTCCAATAAGATGTAGATACGTAGTATGCAACTTCTAGGAAAGCATAGTTCCTTCTCACTGGATTGCAAGCAGGATGACTAGAGCATGCACAGCAAATTTAGACCATGAAGTGGATGTCCTATCCAAATATATATACATTATTTTATATATTGTTTATATTGTGTTGTATACTGTATGTATATTATTTCTATTATAATATATGGTAATTAGTTTATGATCTCATTTTAATTATATATATGTAAACATATATAACATCTATTAATAGAATAACCAAATAACTTATTGTTCAATAGTAATGGCCACTTTTGTTCTGGATACATTGCATATATGGGTATATTTGCATATATATACTTAAGCAAAATACTATTTATCCTTACTACATGTAACATACTGATGTTTTTACTCCCATTCTATTTTTAAGGGCTGAGTGCCACCCACTAAACTGATTTCATGACCCATTAATGGGCTGCAATCCACACTGTGAAAAAACATCAGTCTTGAATATCCAATATGGAGACTATACCAGGAAATCAACATGAGAGAATCTAATAGAAATTAGACAGCATGCATTTACGGTTAATAGCTCAGGTGACATATGTCCCAATGTTATCAGGACAGTTAATTACTGTGGTGTTATGTTTAATAGCGTCCTCTTTCACTCTCAAAAGTGCCTATTACTACTACACAATAAATTATTTTGTCACTCTGTTAATAATGTTATGATCTTCTGGAACATTTCTGCTAAATATATCCATATTTAACCCTTGGATAATAGAGGCAGGATGTGTTTGGAATGCCTTTTCTCACTCACCTAGCAAGGGCCCAGACATGAACCCTTGAAAATAGTGAGAAAATCCTATTTGTATTTCAGATAAATTCCTGCTACTAGGCCTAGAATAGATTTTTTCTCCTCCATTCTAGGATTACTAGCTGAATCCTATTAAGGCCAAGCTATAACCCTTCCTTCTTCCCAAAACTTTCCCTGACTACTCTCTACAATGCACCTGGTCCTCTCTCTGTCCTCTAATCTTCGAAGGCCATTCTATACAGTCTGTACAATACAACTTACCAAATATGCCATTATATTATTTTCTATTTGTTTCAGTACATAAGGCATCTACTCAATTAGATTGCACACTGGATGGGGGCAAGGATCAAGCCTTATATTTCTCTCTCATCACTTCCAAACTTACCATTCTTGGTATGTCGTGTGTATTCAATAACTATTAATGTTAGGCTTGTAGTTTCTACTACTTCTCTTCACAGCCAAGAGCAACTTTTGGAGTCAGAAAGGCTTGAGTCCACAATCCAACCCTGCAACTTACTAGCTGCACAATAGTGGGCAACTTAGCTAATCACTTATAGGACTAACACTAGAACCTACTTTATATGATTGTTCTGAGAATTAAATTAGATGATGTATGTGCCAAGCATATGGTGAGCACCCAGTAAGCAGAACCTATCATTATCACTATATACCATCAATCTTCCAGCAAAAGCATCCATGAAGCAAAAGAAAAGATGGTTCTCTTTTTTCTTTTTTTTTAATACACACTTTTCCTATATAGAGTTTGAGTAAGGATTTTCTACTCCACCACTACCCAACATTTGATTACAGACAGATTATTCTATATAGAGAGATACGTCTGACACCAGGTTAATTCCGAAATTTGGGGATAAACTAGATCAAATCTGGAAATATGATTCAGCCCAGAATACTCAAAACTATGAGTATTCCATGAGAAGACTCTTGAATGGAGCTTAATTTCCATATCAGCCCAGAACTAACATGATTAGGGCAGTGTTTCTCAAATTCTTTGATCTCAGGGCTCTTTACACTCTTAAAACTTGAGAACCCCCCCACATTTTTGTTTATGTGGGTTACATCTATCAATATTTACCATAGTAGAAATTAAAACTGAAAAATCTTTAAAATGTTTATTAATTCATCTTAACACAATGGTTAACATAAAAATATAGCTTATGAAAAATATACTTTACAGAGTGCCATTATTTTACATTTTTTTAAATCTAATGTCTAGATGTCTGTCTGAATAGAAGACAGATGGATTCTCACATCTGCTTCTGCATTCACTGAAATGATGTGATGTTGTAATACGTGTCACGTGACCTCTGGAAAACCACCGTAACATGTAAGAGAATGAGATTATAAAGGCAAATAACATCTGAGAATTAATATGAAGATAGTTTGATGGGTAGACTCCTGGAAAATATCTTAGGGATCCCCAGGGATTCCTCAGACCATGGTTTGAGAATCACTGAACTAGGACTAACCCTCAAGTCACTCTGGTTTATAGTTACTCTCAAGGCCATTCCACTCCAAATGTAGACTAAAGAATCAGCCTTTCTGAAATAAAAGGACAAGTGAAGTCTTTCAGGGCATTTATTCTTAGGCTTGACTTTTCAAAAACAGATCTAATTAGGAGTACAAAAATAAACATAAAGTCTCCTGTCATGTGCCTGGTGGCCTACTGCTGACTATGTCCTTCATCATATTCTGTCATGTGACAACAGAGCAAAGAATTCTATTTTTTATGGGGTTTTTCTTCCTGTCACATAGAAGCCTTAGAGTATTTTAAAATATTTTTACCGTGACTATAAGTACTAATAAGATAATAATATAGTTTTCCTTTCTTTCTTATATCAATATTCTATATATTGAAAACACTTAATTGTACTATTATTTTGTTTTATAAAAGTTATTTTTCATGAGAAGCATGTAATTTGTGTTTAATATATAACAGGTTTATATTTGTTACTATTAAAATAAAGAAACACTTTTTTAAATTCTCAGTTGTAATTTATAATTCTTACTGTATTTACAATCTGTACTGTGCAGATAGATATAACCCACACAAAGGAAGGCTCTTGGGGATCAATAATTTTTTAAGAGTGTAATGGAGGAGTTCTGGGAAGATGGCGGTGTGAAGAGGGCAGCAGAAATCTCCTCCCCAAACCATATATATCTATGAAAATACAGCAAATACAACTATTCCTAAAAGAGAGACCAGAATATACAGGACAGTGCACAGCCTGTAGCTGCACCTGAGAGGACTCGGCACACCGTGAGGCGAGTAAGATATGCAGCCGTGTCGCACTGGGACCTGAGCACTCCCCCACCCCAGTGCACCGGTGGGAGTAGAGGATTCAGAGCCGGGAGGGAGTGGAAGTACAGGCCCATGAAATAACCAGCCCTGGTGATCTGTGCCAGGAGCACTGACACACATTGCAGGGTGTATTGGATATTGGAGAGGCAGAAGGTGCAGGTTTTGAGCTGGGAACGCACCAAGGTCCTTGCAGCAGGCTCCACGGGACAAAAGAAAAGCGCGTGCTTTTTTGGCAATCTTAAAGAGTCAGGGAACAACGGAGGAATATGATCGTCCCAGCACACTCAGCCCAGCAGGCTGGGAGTCCTGAGGAATTTCGGACCCCTTGGCTGGCAACTGGGAAAAAGTAGCCGCACTGAGACTTCACACAGAGAACAAAAGCCTCCCATTCGTTCCCGCCCAGGCCAGAGCTACAAATGGCCATGCGGAGCTGTGCGGCCGTTGCTGCAGAATAGTAGAGCAACAGCGCCACCTACAACATCCTTACAGAATCTACTCCCGGTGGGTGGTTTTTTTTTTCTCTCTTTTCGTTCTTTCTTTTTTTCTCTTTTCTTTCCCTTCCTTCTATTTTTTTGTTTGTTTTTGTTTTTTGTTTTTTGTTTTTTGTTTTTTTTTAGTCATAAAGAGCCCGGCTGACATACGTGGCACCTACCTGCAACCACTTCTATCGTCATGAAAAGACAGAGAAATATAGTACAGACAAAACTCACCAAGACCCAGACAACACCAGAGAGGGAGACTGAAGGGATGGAAATGCACAATCTTCCTGAAAAAGAATTCAGAATAAAAATCATAACCATGCTGATGGATCTACAGAGAAATATGCAAGAGCTGAGGGAGGAAGTGGGGGAAGTCAGGAAAGACAATGCAGATATGAGACAAGCCACTGACGGGCTTAGCAGCAGACTGGATGAGATGCAAGAGACTGTTAATTGAATAGAAATCAGAGAACAGGAATACAGAGAAGCTGAGGCAGAGAGAGATAAAAGGATCTCTAAGAATGAAAGAATATTAAGAGAACTGTGTGACCAATCCAAATGGAACAATATTCGCATTATAGGAGTACCAGAGGAATAAGAGAGAGAAAAAGGGATAGAAAGTGTCTTTCAAGAAATAATTGCTGAAAACTGCCCCATGCTGGGGAAGGAAGTAGTATCGCAGTCCACGGAAGCCCACAGATCTCCCAACACAAGGGTCCCAAGGGAGACAACACCAAGACACATAATAATTAAAATGGCAAAGATCAAAGATAAGGACAGAGTATTAAAGGCAGCTAGAGAGAGAAAAAAGATCACCTACAAAGGAAAACCCATCAGATTATCATCAGACTTCTCAACAGAAACCTTACAGGCCAGAAGAGAATGGCATGATATATTTAATGTAATGAAACAGAAGGACCTCGAACCAAGAATATTGTATCCAGCACGATGATCATTTAAATATGATGGAGGGATTAAACAATTTCCAGACAAGCGAAAGCTGAGACAATTTGCCTCCCATAAACCACCTCTACAGGACATCTTAAAGGAACTGTTCTAGAGGGAAGCACTCCTAAGGCTAAAAAGATGTAACCAGAAAAAATAAAATCATAGCAAAGAAAGCATACCATCCAAATACAAACTAAAGGCAAAGAATAAAACACCTAGTAAATAAAGAATGGAGGAGGAAGAACAAGAAGGGAGAGAAATAAAGAAACATCAGACGGTGTTCACAATAACTTAACAAGAAAGTTAAGTTAGATTGTTAGATAGTAAAGAAGCAACACCTGAACATCTGGTAACCACTAATCTAAAGCCAGCAATAGCAATAAGTACATATCTATCGATAATCACACGAAATGTAAATGGCCTGAATGCACCAATCAAAAGACACAGAGTAACAGAATGGATAAAAAAGCAAGACTCATCTATATGCTGCCTACAAGAAACTCACTTCAAACCCAGAGATATACACAGACTAAAAGTGAAGGGATGGAAAAAGATATTTCATGCAAACAACAAAGAGAAAAAAGCAGGTGTTGCAGTATTTGTATGAGACAAAATAGACTTCAAAACAAAGAAAGTAGCAAGAGATAAAGAAGGACATTACATAATGATAAAGGGGTCAGTCCAACAAGAGGATATAACCATTATAAATATATATGCACCCAACATGGGAGCGCCGGCATATGTGAAACAAATACTAACAGAATTAAAAGAGGAAATAGAAAGCAATGCATGCATTTTAGGTGACTTCAACACACCACTCACTCCAAAGGATAGATCAACCAGGCAGAGGATAAGTAAAGACACAGAGGCACTGAACAACACACTAGAATAGATGGAACTAACAGACATCTACAGAACTCTACACCCAAAAGCAACAGGATACACATTCTTCTCAAGTGCACATGGAACATTTTCCAGAATAGACCACATACTAGGCCACAAAAAGAACCTCAGTAAAGTCAAAAATATTGAAATTCTACCAACCAACTTCTCAGATCACAAAGGTATAAAACTAGAAATAAATTTTAGAAAGAAAACAAAAAGGCTCACAAATACATGGAAACTTAACAATATTCTCCTAATTAATCAATGGGTTAATGACCAAATCAAAACAGAAATCAAAGAATATATGGAGAATAATGAAAACAACAACACAAAGGGACAAATTCTGTGGGACACAGCAAAGGCAGTTCTAAGAGTAAAGTATATTCCAATCCAGGCCTGTTTAATGAAGGAAGAACATTCCCAAATGAAAGTCTAAAGACACAATTACTGAAACTGAAAAAAGAAGAATAAATGAGACCCAAAGTCACCAGAAGGACGGACATAATAAATATCAGAGAAGAAATAAATAAAATTGAGAAGAATAAAACAATAAAACTATCAATGAAACCAACAGGTGGTTCTTCGAAAAAATAAACAAAATAGATAAACCCCTAAGTAGACTTATTAAGAGAAAAAGAGAATCTACACACATATACAGAATCAGAAATGAGAAAGGAAAAATAACGACAGACCGCACAGAAATACGAAGAATTATAAGACAATATTATGAGAATCTATATGCTAACAAGCTGGAAAACCTAGAAGAAATGGACAACGTCTTAGAAAAATACAACCTTCCAAACTGACCAAACAAGAAACAGAAAAACTAAACAGACCAATCACCAGCAACGAAATTGATGTAGTAATCAAAAAACTACCCAAGAACAAAACCACCGGACCAGATGGATTCACCTCTGAATTCTACCAGACATATAGATAAGAAATAACACCCATTCTCCTTAAAGTTTTCCAAAAAATACAAGAGGAGGGAATACTTCCAAACTCTTTCTATGAAGCCAGCATCACTCTAATACCAAAACCGGGCAAAGACCTCACTAAAAAAGAAAATTACAGACCAATATCCCTGATGAACATAGATGCAAAAATACTCAACAAAATATTAGCAAACCAAATTCAAAAATACATCAAGAGGATCATACACCATGATCAAGTGGGATTCATTCCAGGGATGCAAGGATGTTACAACATTCGAAAATTCATCAACATCATCCACCACATCAACAAAAAGAAGAACAAAAACCACATGATCATCTCCATAGATGCTGGAAAACATTTGATAAAATTCAGCATCCATTCATGATTAAAACTCTCAACAAAATGGGTATAGACGGAAAATACCTCAACATCATAAAGGTTATATATGACAAACCACAGCTAACATCATACTTAACAGCGAGAAGCTGAAAGCTTTTCATCTAAGATCGGGTACAAGACAGGGATGCCCACTCTCTCCACTGTTATTCAACATAGAACTGGAGTTCCCAGACACGGCAACCAGACAAAACCAAGAAATAAAAGGCATCCAGATTGGTAAAGAAGAAGTCAAATTGTCACTATTTGCAGATGACATGATACTGTACATAAAAAACTCTAAAAACCCCACTCCAAAACTACTAGAACTAATATCTGAATTCAGCAAAGTTGCAGGATACAAAATTAACACACAGAAATCTGTTGCTTTCCTATATTCTAATGAGGAACTAATAGAAAGAGAAATCAGAAAAACAGTTTCATTCACAACTGCATCAAAAAGAATAAAATACCTAGGAATAAACAAAACCAAGGAAGTGAAAGACCTGTACTCTGAAAACTACAAGACACTCCTAAGAGAAATTAAAGAGGACACTAACAAATGGAAATTCATCCATGCTCTTGGTTGTCAAAACTGCTATACTACATAAAGCAATGTACAGATTCAATGCAATCCCTATCATAATACCAACAGCTTTCTTCAATGAACTAGAAAAAATAATTCTAAAATTCATATGGAACCACAAAAGACCCCCAAAAGTCAAAGCAATCCTGAGAAGGAGGAATAAAACAGGGGGAATTATGCTCCCTGACTTCAAGCACTACTACAAAGCCACAGTAATCAAGACAATTTGGTATTGGCACAAAAACAGACACACAGACCAATGGAACAGAATAGAAAATCCAAACATTAACCCAAACATATACAGTCAATTAATATTTGATGAAGGAGCCTTGGATATACAATGGGGAGATGACAGCCTGTTCAGCAGCTGGTGTTGGAAAAACTGGACAGCTACATGTAAGAGAATGAAACTGGACTACTGTCTAACCCCATACACAAAAGTAAAGTCAAAATGGATCAAATACCTGAATGTAAGTCATGAAACCATAAAACTCTTAGAAAAAAACATAGGCAAAAATTTCTTGGACATAAACATGAGCGACTTCTTTATGAACATATCTCCCTGAGCAAGGGAAACAAAAGCAAAAATGAACAAGTGGAAGTATATCAAGCTAAAAAGCTTCTGTACAGCAAAGGACACCATCAGTAGAACAAAAAGACATCCTACAGTATGGGAGAATATATACAGAAATGACATATCTGATAAGGGGTTGACATCCAAAATATATGAAGAACTCACGCACCTCAACAAACATAAAGTAAATAATTCAATTAAGAAATGGGCAGAGGACATGAAAAGACACTTCTCCGAAGAAGAAACTCAGATGGCCAACAGGCACATGAAAAGTTGCTCCACATCACTAATCATCAGAGAAATGCAGATTAAAACCACAATGAGATATCACCTCACACCAGTGAGGATGGCCAACATCCAAAACACAAACAACAACAAATGTTGGCAAGGATGTGGGGAAAAGGGAACCCTCTTACACTGCTAGTGGGAATGCAAATTAATTCAACCATTGTGGAAAGCAGTATTGAGGTTCCTCAAAAAACTAAAAATAGAAATACCATTTGACCCAGGAATCCCACTCCTAGGAATTTACCCTAAGAATGCAGGAGCCTTGTTTGAAAAAGATATATGCACCCCTTTGTTTATCACAGCACTATTTACAATAGCCAAGAAATGGAAGCAACCTAAGTGTCCATCAGTTGATGAATGGATAAAGAAGATGTGGTACATATACTCAATGGAATATTATACAGCCATAAGAAGAAAACAAATCCTACCATTTGCAACAACATGGATGGAGCTAGAGGGTATTATGCTCAGTGAAATAAGCCAAGCCAAAAAAGACAGGTGCCAAATGATTTCACTCATATGTGGAGTATAAGAACAAAGAAAAAAACTGAAGGAACAAAACAGCAGCAGACTCACAGAACCCGAGAACAGACTAATAGTTACCAAGGGAAAGGGACTGGGGAAGATGGGTGGGAAGGGAGGGACAATGGGGCAAAAGGGGCATTACGATTAGCTGATGTAAGGTGGGGGGGCACAGGAAGGGGTGTACAACTCAGAGAAGACAAGTAGTGATTCTATAGCATCTCACTACGCTGATGGACAGTGACTGTAATAGGGTTGGCAGGGGGGACCTGATGAAGGGGATAGTTTAATCACCATAATATTGCACATGTAATTGTAGATTAATGGCAGCAAAATAAAGTATAAAAAAATGAAAGAAAGGAAGAAAGAAAGAAATTATGCCCAAAAAACAAAATAACCCGATTAAAAAATGGGCAGAGGATATGAAGAGACAGTTCTCCAAAGAAGAAATTCAGATGCCCAATAGACACATAAAAAGATGCTCCACATGTCTAATCATCAGAGAAATGCAAATTAAAACCACAATGAGATATCACCTCAAACCAGTAAGTATGGCCACCATCCAAAAGACTAAGAACAACAAATGCTGGCGAGGATGCGGAGAAACAGGAACTTTCCTACACTGCTCGTGGTAATGTAAGCTAGTTCAACCATTGTGGAAAGCAATATGGAGGTTCCTCAAAAAACTAAAAATACAAATACTATTTGACCCGGGAACCCCACTCCTTGTAATTTACCCAAAGAATACAACTTCTCATATTCAAAAAGACATATGCACCCCTATGTTTATTGCAGCACTTTTTACAACAGCCAAGATATGGAAGCAACCTAAGTGTCCATTAGTAGATGAATGGATAAAGAAGAGGTGGTACATATACACAATGGAACACTATTCAGCCATAAGAAAGAAACAAATCCTACCATGTGCAACAACATGGATTGAGCTGGAGGATATTATGCTCAGTGAAATAAACCAGGTGGAGAAAGACAAGTGCCAAATGCTTTCCCTCCTTTGTGGAGTATAATGACAAAGAAAACTGAAGGAACAAAATATCAGCAGACTCAGAGACTTCAAGAAGGAGCTAGAGGACTTCCGGGAATATGGCGACGTGAACGGACCAGCAGAAAAATTCCTCCCAACATTATATTTATTCACGAAAATACAGCAAATACAGCTATCCCTAAAAGAGAGACCAGAATACACAGGAAAGTGCACAGCGTACAGCTACACCTGTGAGAACTTGGCAGCCGGTGAGGCGGACGGGATACGGAGCGGTGACCCGGTGGGACCGAGCGCTCCCCCCCCCGCCACTCGGCGGCCAGACAGTCCGGACAGAGGACTCGGCACCCGGCGAGGCGGGACGGAAACGCGATCCAGCGAGACCAGAGCGCCCCTCCACCCCAGCACTCCGGCGGGACTCCCGGCAAGGCGGGTAAGTCATGAGAAGACAGAAGAATATGATACAGACAAAGCTTCAGACAAACACCACCCCAGAAAAAGAAGTGGAAGGGATGGACATGCACAGTCTTCCAGAAAAAGAATTCAGAATAAAAGTCATAGCCATGCTGACGGATCTACAGAAAAATGTGTAAAAGCTGAGGGAGGAAGTGAGGGAAGTGAGGAAAGATAATGCAGAAATGAGACAAGCCATCGACGGGCTCAACAGCAGATTGAATCAGGTTCAAGACACGATCAAGGAATTACAAGACAGGGACCAGGAATACAAAGAAGCTGAGGCAGAGAGAGATAAAAGGATCTCTAAGAATGAAAGAATATTAAGAGAACTGTGTGACCAATCGAAACGGAGCAATATTCGCATTATAGGAGTACCAGAGGAAGAAGAGAGAGAAAAAGGGATAGAAAGTGTCTTTGAAGAAATAATTGCTGAAAACTTCCCCACGCTGGGGAAGGAAATAGTCTCACAGTCCACAGAAGCCTACAGATCTCCCAACACAAGGGACCCAAAGAAGACAACACCAAGACACATAATAATCAAGATGGCAAAGATCAAAGACAAGGACAGAGTATTAAAGGCAGCTAGAGAGAGAAGAAAGATCACCTACAAAGGAAAACCCATCAGACTATCATCAGACTTCTCAACAGAAACCTTACAGGCCAGAAGAGAATGGCATGATATATTTAACGTAATGAAACCGAAGGGCCTCGAACCAAGAATATTGTATCCAGCACAATTATCATTTAAATATGACGGAGGGATTAAACAATTTCAAGACAAAAGAAAGTTGAGAGAGTTTGCCACCCATAAACCACCACTACAGGATATCTTAAACGGACTGCTCTAGAGGGAAACACCCCTAAGGCTAAAAAGATGTCACCAGAGAAAATAAAAGCATAGCAAAGAAAGCAGACCATCCAAATACCAACTAAAGGCAAAGAATAAAACACCTAATATATAAAGAAAGGAGGAGGAAGAATAGGAAGGGAGAGATAAAGAAACATCAGATGGCGTTCACAATAACTTAACAAGAAAGTTAAGTTAGATTCTTAGATAGTAAAGAAGCAACCCTTGAACCTTTGGTAACCACGAATCTAAAGCCTGCAATGGCAATAAGTACATATCTATCAATAATCACCCTAAATGTAAATGGACTAAATGCACCAATCAAAAGACACAGAGAAACAGAGTAGATAAAAAAGCAAGACCCATCTATATGCTGCTTACAAGAGACTCACCTCAAACCCAAAGATATACATAGACTAAAAGTGAAGGGATGGAAAAAAATATTTCAAGCAAACAACAAAGAGAAAAAAGCAGGTGTTGCAGTACTTGTATCAGATAAAATAGACTTCAAAACGAAGAAAGTAGCAAGAGATAAAGAAGGACATTACATAATGATAAAGAGGTCAGTCCAACAAGAAGATATAACCATTATAAATATATATGCACCCAACACAGGAGCATCAGCATATGTGAAACAAATACTAATAGAAGTGAAGGAGGAAATAGACAGCAATGCAATTATTCTAGGAGACTTTAACACGCTACTCACTCCAAAGGATAGATCAACCAGGCAGAGGATAAGTAAAGACACAGAGGCACTGAACAACACACTAGAACAGATGGACCTAACAGATATCTACAGAACTCTGCACCCAAAAGCAGCAGGATACACATTCTTCTCAAGTGCACATGGAACATTTTCCAGAATAGACCACATTCTAGGCCACAAAAAGAACCTCAGTAAATTCAAAAATATTGAAATCCTACCAACCAACTTCTCAGATCACAAAAGTATAAAACTAGAAATAAAGTTCAGAAAGAAATCAAAAAGGCTCACAAATACATGGAGACTTAACAACATTCTCCTAATGAATCAATGGGTTAACGACCAAATCAAAACAGAAATCAAAGAATATATGGAGACTAATGACAACAACAACACAAAGCCACAACTTCTGTGGGACGCAGCGAAGGCAGTCTTAAGAGGAACGTACATTGCAATCAAGGCCCATTTAAAGAAGAAAGAACATTCCCAAATGAACAGTCTAAGGACACAATTATTGAAATTGGAAAAAGAAGAACAAATGAGGCCCAAAGTTACCAGAAGGAGAGATATAATAAATATCAGAGAAGAAATAAATAAACTTAAGAATAAAACAATAGAAAAAATCAATGAAACCAAAAGATGGTTCTTTGAAAAAATAAACGAAATTAATAAACCCCTAGCCAGACTCATTAAGAGAAAAAGAGAATCTACACACATAAACAGAAACACAAATGAGAAAGGAAAAATAACGACGGACCCCACAGAAATGCAAAGAATTATAAGAGAATATTACGAGCATCTATATGCCAACAAGCTGCAAAACCTAGAAGAAATGGACAACTTCTTAGAAAAATACAGCCTTCCAAGACTCACCAAGCAGGAAACAGAAAAACTAAACAGACCAATCACCAGCAACGAAATTGAATCGGTAATCATAAACCTACCCAAGAACAAAAGCCCTGGACCTGATGGATTCACTTCTGAATTCTACCAGACATATAGAGAAGAAATAACACCCATTATCCTTAAAGTTTTTAAAAAAATAGAAGAGGAGGGAATACTTCCAAACTCTTTCTATGAAGCCAGCATCACTCTAATACCAAAACCGGGCAAAGACCTCACTAAAAAAGAAAATTACAGACCAATATC
>JAQQAC010018689.1:26398026-26426142 GCA_029783875.1 Phataginus tricuspis | reverse complement strand
GAGAAGCTGAAAGCTTTTCATCTAAGATCGGGAACAAGACAGGGGTGCCCACTCTCTCCACTGTTATTCAACATAGTACTGGAGGTCCTAGCCACGGCAATCAGACAAAACAAAGACATAAAAGGCATCCAGATTGGTAAAGAAGAAGTCAAATTGTCACTATTTGCAGATGACATCATACTGTATATAAAAAACCCTAAAGACTCCACTCCAAAACTACTAGAACTAATATCTGAATTTAACAAAGTTGCAGGATATAAAATTAACACACAGAAATCTGTTGCTTTCCTTTACACTAATGATGAGCTAACAGAAAGAGAAATCAGAAAAACAATTCCATTCACAATTGCACCTAAAAGAATAAAATACCTAGGAATAAACCTAACGAAGGAAGTGAAAGACCTGTACTCTGAAAACTACAAGACACTCCTAGGAGAAATTAAGGAAGACACTAACAAATGGAAATGCATCCCATGCTCTTGGCTAGGAAGAATCAATATTGTCAAAATGGCTATACTACCTAAAGCAATCTACAGATTCAACGCAATCCCTATCAAACTACCAACAGCTTTCTTCAATGAACTGGAACAAATAATTCTAAAATTCATATGGAACCAGAAAAGACCCCGAATAGCCAAAGCAATCCTGAGAAGGAGGAATCAAACAGGGGGAATTACGCTCCCTGACTTCAAGCTCTACTACAAAGCCACAGTAATCAAGACAGTTTGGTACTGGCACAAAAGCAGACCCACAGACCAGTGGAACAGAATAGAAAATCCAAACATTAACCCAAACACCTACAGTCAATTAATATTTGATAAAGGAGCCCTGGATATACAATGGGGAGATGACAGCCTCTTCAGCAGCTGGTGTTGGAAAAACTGGACAGCTACATGTAAGAGAATGAAACTGGACTACTGTCTAAGCCCATACACAAAGGTAAACTCAAGGTGGATCAAAGACCTGAATGTAAATCATGAAACCATAAAACTCTTAGAAAAAAACATAGGCAAAAATCTCTTGGACATAAACATGAGTGACTTCATCATGAACATATCCCCCCGGGCAAGGGAAACAAAAGCAAAAATGAACAAATGGGACTATATCAAGTTGAAAAGCTTCTGTACAGCAAAGGACACCATTAGCAGAACAAAAAGACATCCTACAATATGGGAAAATATATTCATAAATGATGTATCTGATAAGGGGTTGACATCCAAAATATACAAAGAACTCACGCACCTTAACAAACAAAAAGCAAATAACCCAATTAAGAAATGGGCACAGGACATGAATAGACACTTCTCTAAAGAAGAAATTCAGATGGCCTACAGGCACATGAAAAAATGCTCCACATCGCTAATCATGAGAGAAATGCAGATTAAAACCACAATGAGATATCACCTCACACCAGTTAGGATGGCCAACATCCAAAACACAAACAACAACAAATGTTGGCGAGGATGTGGAGAGAGGGGAACTCTCCTACATTGCTGGTAGGAATGCAAATTAGTTCAACCATTGTGGAAAGCAGTATGGAGGTTCCTCAAAAAACTCAAAATAGAAATACCATATGACCCAGGAATCCCACTCCTAGGAATTTACCCCAAGAATGCAGCAGCCCAGTTTGAGAAAGACAGATGCACCCCTATGTTTATTGCAGCACTATTTACAATAGCCAAGAAATGGAAGCAACCTAAGTGCCCATCAGTAGATGAATGGATTAAGAAGATGTGGTACATATACACAATGGAATATTACGCAGCCTTAAGAAAAAAACAAATCCTACCATTTGCAACAACATGGATGGAGCTGGAGGGTATTATGCTCAGTGAAATAAGCCAGGCCGAAAAAGACAAGTACCAAATGATCTCACTCATATGTGGAGTATAAGAACAAAGAGAAAAAAAAAAAACTGAAGGAACAAAACAGCAGCAGACTCACAGAACCCAAGAATGGACTAAGAGTTACCAAAGGGAAAGGGACTGGGGAGATGGGTGGGAAGGGAGGGATAAGAGGGTAAAAGGGGCATTACGATTGGCAGACATAGGGTGGGGGGGCACGGGGGGACTGTACAGCTCAGAGAAGACAAGTAGTGATTCTCATCTCACTACACTGATGGACAGTGACTGTAATACGGTTGGTGGGGCGGACCTGATGAAGGGGGTAGTTTAATCATCACAATATTGCTCATGTAATTGTAGGTTAATGATACTAAAATAAAATAAATTGTAAAAAAAAAAAAAAAAAGAAGGAACTAGAGGTTACCAAAGGGGAGGGGTGTGGGAGGGCAGCTGGGGATGGAGGGAGAAAGGGATTGAGGGGTATTATGTTTAGTACACATGGTGTGGGGGGTCACGGGGAAAACAGTGTAGCACAGAGAGGGCAAATAGTGAATCTGTGGCATCTTACTACACTGAAGGACAGTGCCTGCATTGGGGTATGGGTGGGGACTTGATAATATGGGTAAATGTAGTAACCACATTGTTTTTTCATGTGAAACCTTCATAAGAATGTGTATCAATAATACCCTAATAAAAAAAAAAACATGGAAAGAAAAAAAAAGAGTGTAATGGAGTCCTGAGACCAAAAAGTTTGAGGGCCACTGTTCTAGGACATATGAAACCTAGGAATAGCTGAGTCTTGCTGCGGGGCTTGCCGCCACCTGGTTGCTGTAGCAGGGAGTGGAAGTTCTCTAGAAAGGGAGGCCTGCGGGGCAAATCAACCCAGCCAGGGTGGAGGGGGTCACAGCAAAAGCTCAGCGCAGCCTGGGACCACTAGAGGGAGGGAGAGCTACTGAGCCCTGACCAAGCCAGGAGACACCTGTCCACAAGGTACGTGAGCCCAGACCCTTCCCCATAGATCTCATGAGCCATCCACATGTATCCACATCCTAGGGCTCCATCTCAAGGTGAGAATCAGGGGAGAAGTTAACTGAGAACCTCAGCATTTTTGTACTAGAGAAATAAAACATTAGCTAAGAAGCCAATCACAGATTGGGATAAACTTTAAAACCAATTGAACAGTTCAACTATTTTTTTAAATAATCAATGAGGGAATGCTCATGAAAGAAACTATGTCAGTCATAAATAAAAATAAATTACATCTTCTTTGCCCATAAAAGTTATTAACATGAATCAAAATTGCAACCCCAATACACATATAACCAAAAGCTCATATAGAATATGGACATGGCGAGGGGAGTAGAAGGGCTGGAATTATGAAGGCAGAAGGCCCTAGACTTCGTCCTGATTCTAGTACTTATTAATTATGCAACTTTTCTGACCTCACTTTCCTCATTTGTAAAATGAGAATAGCACCTGCTCCGCCTCATTGAATGGTTGTGGGAAAACAAGGCTATAAACTTTTCCTTCTAACTAAACGTGAACTTTTTTGAGTTCGCTAAGGCATAATAGAAAATGACATAGATCACGGTCCCTACCCCACGGGCGGGCAGTCTAGTGGGCAAGACACAAGCGAACCAGCAAAGACAGAGATGAGGGATATACTGGAGATCAACAAAGGGTGTTTTAAGAGTAAGGAGGCTGGACGCCTAAATTAGGTCCCCAAAGGCTTCCCTGAGGTGAGATTTCAGTACCAAGAGTCTTAAGAGAAAAGGGCCAGCCAGGTAATGGGAGTAGCATAAACAAAGGGCAAGCATGCAGACGAGGTAGCGTGAATTTAAGAGGAATACATCTTAAGGATCTTAAGCCAATTAAATTTTTTCCTCAAAAAATGTACTCCCCATCCTACAGTATGGGAAAACATATTCATAAATGATGCTTCTGATAAGGGGTTGACATCCAAAATATATAAAGAACTCACCACCTTAAACAAAAAGCAAATAATCCAATTAAGAAATGGGCAGAGGACATGAATAGACACTTCTCTGAAGAAGAAACTCAGATGGCCAACAGGCACATGAAAAGTTGCTCCACATCACTAATCATCAGAGAAATGCAGATTAAAACCACAATGAGATATCACCTCACACCAGTTAGGATGGCCAACATCCAAAATACAAACAACAACAAATGTTGGCGAGGATGTGGAGAAAAGGGAACCCTCCTACACTGCTGGTGGGAATGCAAATTAGTTCAACCATTGTGGAAAGCAGTATGGAGGTTCCTCAAAAAACTCAAAATAGAAATACCATTTGACCCAAGAATCCCACTCCTAGGAATTTACCCTAAGAATTCAGCAGCCCAGTTTCAAAAAGACAGATGCACCCCTATGTTTATTGCAGCACTATTTACAATAGCCAAGAAATGGAAGCAACCTAAGTGTCCATCAGTAGATGAATGGATTAAGAAGAGGTGGTACATATACTCAATGGAATATTATACAGCCATAAGAAGAAAACAAATCCTACCATTTGCAACAACATGGATGGAGCTAGAGGGTATTATGCTCAGTGAAATAAGCCAAGCTGAAAAAGAAAAGTACCAAATGATTTCACTCATATGTGGAGTATAAGAACAAAGAAAAAAACTGAAGGAACAAAACAGCAGCAGACTCACAGACCCCAAGAACGGATTAATAGTTACCAAAGGGAAAGGGACTGGGGAGATGGGTGGGAAGGGAGGGATAAGAGGGTAAAAGGGGTATTACGATTAGCAGATGTAAGGTAGGGGGGACACGGGGAGGGCTGTACAGCTCAGAGAAGACAAGTAGTGATTCCATAGCATCTCACTACGCTGATGGACAGGGACTGTAATGGGGTTGGTGGGGGGGAACTGATGAAGGGGGTAGTTTAATCACCATAATACTGCACATGTAATTGTAGGTTAGTGATACCAAATTAAACAAAAACAAAAACAAAAAAAATGTACTCCCTTGAGGATTTTCCGTCCCAGCTTAAGGAGAAGGCCCCGGGGGGCAGCCACACAAACGGCTGGCCCGTGTTAGAGGATACGGAGGGGCAGCCCCCCGCGCGACCAGGAGAACACCGGTCGGGCGCGGGGCACGCCAGCCACTTCCGGAAGCCAGAGCTGGCCCTGGGCCTGCGTCCCGGGGGAGCCGTCCACGGTCCCCCGAGGCTGCCCGCGGGGCGGGAGCCGCTCTGCGAAGCTCCGGGCAGAGGCGAAGCCGGCACGCGCCGCGAAGGAAGCCGCCTGGCCGCCAGCCTCGGCCCGAGCAACCGGGCTGCCCCCTCCCCCTCTCCCCTCATCCTCCCTCCCACCGGCCCTCGGCTGGGACCCCGGACTCACCGCGCCCGAAGCCCCGGGCTCCCGCGGTTACCATGGCCACGGCGCACCCGGCGCGTCAGCGTCGCCGCGGACGCCGCGGTTCCGGCGGCTGCGAAGGTCCCGGCTTGACTCGCGGACTGCGAACAAGTCCGCCGGTCGCGTCAAGATGATTAAATCATTGTGTGCGGACGGTGGCGCGCGGGTTTTTCCTTACTTTCTAAATGAATCTATACTATGGTCTATATTTATTTTACAAATTGGAAAATAAAATTTAGAAATAAGTTGTGCACATTGATTGCCAGCCCGTCCTATCTTTGGCCTTTAAACGGATTTTCCAGACATAGGAGGATGCATTCTTAAAAACTAGGAAAGATTTTAATTATGACAGTTTGCTCAATTTCTAGGCTCTTAGAGATCTGGCTCTCCTACGGTTTATGGTCATTGTCGCCAGCCAGTAGCCTTTCCCGATACCTCACAAATGCCAACTATGGCAAGAGTACAAAAAACTTGGAAACTGTCTCTCCTGACTGAGGAATTTAAGATCCCAAAGAAGCGACTTTTTAAAAGGGGGTTGTGGGTAGGGGTGGAACGGGGGCATCAAAAAAAACCAGTAGAGGAGCACCAAGCTTACCCAGAAATTATAAATGTTCATACTGATCACAGAGTGAAGGCCAGGAAGGTTTTGTACTGAAGACAAAGAGTGAAGATGAAATCTCTCATTTCTTTACTGTATCTATAAGGAGATCGATTAGGAGGACCAAATGGATGTTCAAGCAACAACCTGTGGGTACTAAGAGTGGCAGTCCAGATAAGACAGTGAAGGAAATGGCTTAAAGGGCATGTAAGATAAGCACTATTAAAGCCCCACAGCCTGGCAGCAGGTCATCCAACACCCAAACTCCCATCTTAGGGACTGCTTCTTCCACCACTCCTGGCATTCCTGGCACCAGGTGTCATAGTTGGGCTCCCCGGGAAGTATATCTAGCATGCAAGAAATTTATATAAAGTGCTTTTGTGATCGACACTTGGAGAAAAAGGTATGGAAACAGGGCAAAGGGAGAAGTTGGGCTGCAATGTAGTCTCAGCAAAGGCCTATGCAAGCCCTCTGGGGAGCTCTAAAATTGGGATGGCCCTTCAGAGTTGTCCCAAGACGGGGCAAGGGAGCTGTGCTTCTGTACCCCACATCAACCAATCACTGGCTGCAGATTGCCTCCCGAGGGAATGAGACCTTGAGCAGGCAGCTCTGTTCTGCCAAGGAGCTTCCCGGAAAGCACTGACCACTGCGATCACTCTGTCAACAACACTTCTGGTGGGGCCCTTGCCCCTGTGGTGTCAGTGTCTTTGCCTAGAACAATGTTGCTTCCCTTTCAACTCTGCCACCTAGTAACTCCCATCACGTTTCATATCCCTAAGAGTCACTCCCTCAAAGAAGTGTCTTATATTAGTTATCTATTGCTGCATAAGTTACCCAAAATTTAATGACTTAAAAAAAAAACATTTATTATCTCACAATTTTTGTGGATCAGGGACCCAGGAAGGTTTAGCTGGATGCCTCTGCTTCAAGGTCTTCATGAAGTTGTAGTCAAGCTATAGGCAAAGTCTGCAATCTCATATGAAGGCTCACCTGGGAAAGGGTTTGCTTCCAAGCTCACTCCTCCTGTTGATGGCAGGATTCAGTTTCTTGTAGGCTATTGGATCGAGGGCTTCAGTTCCTCACTGACTTTTGGTCCGAGGCCTTTCTCTGTTCCTTGCCATGAGGACCTCTCCATAGGACACCTCCCAAGATGGCAGCTGACTTGCCTCAGAACAAGCAAGCAAGGGATGACATCCACAACAGCAGCTGCAGGCCTTCTGTAAACGAATCTCAGAAGTAACATCCCATCACTTTTACCATATTCTGTTTGTTAGTTACCAGGTGGAGCCCACAGTCAAAGGGATTACACAAGGGCGTGAATATCATGAGGCAGAGAATATTGGGGTCCATTATGAGCTGAAGTGTGTCATGTTCCCCACCACCACCACCACCAAATTCATACGCTGAAGCTCTAACTCTCAGTGTGACTGTATTTGGATATAGGCTCTATAAAGAGGTAAGAAGGCAGGGAGGGGGGCTCATTTGGCAATATTACTGTCCTTAGCTGAAGAGACACCAAAAATAAGTTCTCTGCCTCTCCCTCACTTTCCCCCATCCTTCTCCCTGGCCCCTTTCTCTCTCTCTTCCCTGTGAGGACACAGTGATACAGCACCCGCCTATAAGCCAGAAAGAGAATTCTCACCAGAAACAACAGCTGGCATGTTGACCTTGGACTTCCCAGTTTCCAGGACTGTAAGAATACATTTTTGTTGTGTAAGTCTGTGATGTTTTATCATAGCAGCCTGAACTAAGACAGGGGCCATCTTAGAGGCTGCCCACACTTCCTCTTGCCCTCTAGACCATGTCTGGGCTTCCCACTGTATATCTTCTTTATGATGCTGTAAGTCTCTTTCAGACAATTATCCCGATTGTAATTAAACAATTAATTGTGTGATTCATGGCTTAATTTTAGAATGTCTCTTCAAGAATGAAAATTCCATAAAGCAAGGAACCCTCTGGGTCTTGTTTACTGCTAAACTTCCCATCCAAGCGCAATATTTTATATGAGACGAACAAGATGTCATTTCTAATTGAAAAACTAAAAGGTAATCTCAGTAACCCCTGATGAATTGTTTGGCTGTTGTGACTGACTCACACCCACTCCAGGTAAAATCTACTTTAGGGATATTATCAACTAGAAATGCAGGTTCCCCAAGGACATAGTCTTACTTGGGGTAACAAAAATCCTCTAGTTGTTGTAAATGCCAGGTTTATTGTATTCTTATTCTAAATGGAGCTCTCTAGGCCTAGACACAAATAGAAAGGGTTGACTTACATTGAATTGCTCCACTTTAAAAAGAAATAGAGTGAGCAGAAGAACAAATTGGATTACAGTGGGTTGAAGAATGAATCATAGCTTTACAAAAATAAAAGCGACTGCTCTTATTCTGGCCAAGAGTTTAAAAATTCAGTCATTGGTTAACAGCATTCTTTAATATTTTTATACTTGCCTTGTTATCATTTTCTCATGTTATGGAAGAAGCTAAGGGTCACTCTGAATATAATTTTTATAACAACTTACAAAAGACCTGATGGCCAGCTACACATATGAAAAGATGTCTTGACTGTACTAGTAATCAGAGAAATGTACATCTAAATAACAGTGGATTATTATTTTATATACTCATCAGATTGGCAAAACATGCTTACAGTTGGGAAACACTAAGCATAATGATAATGTAGACCAACAATAACCCTCATACACTGCTAGTGGGAGAGGCAGCATAGCACTGTGGCTGAAAGCATAGACTCTAGGACCATTTTGCATGGTTTCAAGTCCTGGCTCTGCCCCTTTGGCTTAACTGGACTTTGGGCATGTTAGTTAACGTCTTGGTTCCATCTGTAAAACTGGAATGATGATAATAATAGTCCCTACCTCAAGAGGATTAATGTCAGTATTGAGGAATTAATGTAAGAAAAGCAGCTAGAACAATGTCTGGCATATAGAACATATAGAAGAATGTAGAACAATGTTTGGCTATTTAAGCAATTGCTGGTAGTAATAGCAATAGTAGTAGATAGCAGTAGTAGTTGTAGCTGTAAAATAGAACCACCACTTTGGAGAGCAATTTGGCCAATGCCGGAAAAGTTGAAGATGTGCATAGCATACAACCAAAAATTTTACTCCTTCTTCTTATGCTAGAGAAACTCTTACAGGTGTACAAAAAGGAACACATGGAAGACTTTACATTATAGCACTGTAATAGGAAAACTGGAAACAGTCAAAATACCCATCTGCAGGAGATTAGATTTTTAAAAATTTGTGATAGTCATGCAATGGAATACTATACAGCAGTGAAAACAAATAAATTAGAGTAGTGGTTCTCAAACTTTAATATGCATTATAATCTGGAGGTTTTGTTAAAACCAGATTGCCAGGCCTCAACTTCAGAGTTTCTGATTCAGGAGGTCAGTGGTGGGACTCAAGAATTTGCATCTCCCAAGTGAGGCTGGTGCCAATAGTCTAGGATAACACTTCATAAATCACTAAATTGTACCTTCTTTGATCAACATGATAAATCTTAACAAATAAAATGGTAAGTGATAAAAACAAGTTGCAGGAGAATGCATATTCAGTGATATCATTTATATAAAGCTTAAAAACATATATGCACACCACAAATACACACTACAGATACCTATGTACCAAAAATATAAATAAATAAAAAGAACGTGCATGGGAATGATAAAGCAATACCTTTAACTTTGGAATGATGTTTACCTTGTGATGAAAGGAGAACAAGGAATCAAGGAAGTGTATATAGGGGCCTTGAACTGTATTTTTGGCATTTTATTTCTTAAACTAAATTGTGGATATAGTATGTTTATAGTATTCTTTATACATTTTTATATTTAAAATGAATTTCTTATAAGCAACATACAGTTCAGTCTTGCTTTTTTTAATCGAATCTGATCATTCTACCTTTTAATTGGCGTGTTTAGCCTATTTATAATTACTTTGATCCTTGATATGGTAGAGATTTAAATCCACCATCTTGCTATTTGTTTTGTGATTGTACTATTCATTTTTCATTTCCTTTTTCCATTTCTTTTAAATCTTCTTTTAGATAAATTTAATACATTTTATTATTTCATTTTCTCTCCTTTGTTGGCTATACTTCTTTGTTTTGTTGAGTGTTTTTGTGGTTGTGTTAGGGTTTATATTAGACATCTTTAACTATGAAAGTCTATTGCGAAATAAAAGCATAACCCTTTCATATATATATATATATATAAGAACTTACAACAGTATGCTTCCATTTTCCCTGTCGTGGCCTTTATGATATTATTATCATTCCTTTCACTTTTATACAACTCAACCATACATTATTACTATTTTTGCTTTAAATACTCAGCAGTCTCTTAAAGACATTAAAAATAAGAAAATACTGTTTTATATTTACCCACATATTTACCACTTCTGGTAGCTTTGTTCCTTTACGTAGTTCCATATTTCCACTGGGTTATCATTTCCCTTCTGCATGAAAGATTTCCTTTAACACACCTCATAGGGAAAATCTGCTAGTCATGAATTCTTTCAGCTTTTGTACATCTCAGATATTCTTTATTTTGCCTTTGGTTTTTGAAATATATTTTGCTTTCTAAGTTGACAGTTTTTTCTTTCAGTACTATAAAAATATTGTGCCAGTATTCTGGCTTGCATTGTTTCCTGTGAAAATTTTGTTGTCATTCTTAATTTTATTCCTCTGCATATATTATGTCTTTTTTTTCTTGTCTACTTTTAAGATTTCCTCTGTATGTTGGTTTTAAGCAATATGATTAAGATATGCATCGATGTAGCTTTCTTCACATCTTGTGCTCAGAGCTCATTGAGCTTCCTGGATCTGTGGAATTACAGTTTTCACCAAATTTTCAAACTTCTCAACCAATGTCTCTTCAAATATTTTTTATGCTACTCCCATCCTTGCCTCTCCTTAAGGAACTCCAATGTCACATATATTAGGCCACTTGAAGTTGCCACAGCTCATTGGTACTTTTTCTGTTTTCTTCAATCTCTTTCACTCTGGATAATTTCTATTGCTGTGTCTTCACATTCACTAATTTTTACTCCTGAAGAATCTAATTTGATTTTAATCTTGTCCAGTGAATCTATCATCTCACATATTTTTGTTCTCATCTCCAGAAATTTGAATCTTTCTCTACATTCTCACCAACACTCATTATTCCTTGTCTTCTGGATAATAGCAATTCTAAAAGCTGTGAGGAGAAATCTCATGTAGTTTTGATTTGCATTTCCCTGATGATTAGTGGTGTTGAGCATTTTTTCATGTACCTGTTGGTCATTTGTATGTTTTCTTTGACAAAATATCTATTCAGATCTTCTGCACACATTTTAATCAGATTGTTTGGGGTTTTCTTGTTTTGTTTTGTTTTGCTATTAAGTTACATGAGTTCCTTATATTTTTTGGATATTAGTCCTTTATAAGATACATGTGTTGCAAGTATTTTTTTCCAGTCAGTAGATGGCCTTTTCATTTTGGTGATGGTTTCCTTTGCTGTGCAGAAACTTTTCCTACATTTTATAGTGATAAATTTTTTACATTTTGCTTTAAATCTAGACTTTAATGCTTACTAGTTTAGCTAATTAGCTGCAGAATCTTAAGCCAGTCATTTAACACCTATGTGCTTCAACATACTCATCCATAGACTGAGGATAGTATGTTTCTCCTAGTGTTTGTTTTTAAAATTAGTTATATCAGTAAAGGCACATGACCGTTTTTCTAGAATTTGTGGTGATTATTATCAAGTACTTCCCATAACACTATAAATACTGTTATGTTTTATTCATTTTTCAGAGGATGTTATAGAAGCACAATTTGGGTCAGTTGCTTCCACAAGATATCCAAGTTCATGGACATTAAATCATGGATTTAAATTAAATCTATCTAAAACTAACCACACACCCATCATGACCTCCTAAAAATCCCTAGAATTTCCTATAGCCAATTCAAAACTCACATTTTCTGTTTTGTTTTTTTTAAGTCTCATTGCTTCGCACCTAAAGTTTACCTTAAATTCTCAGATGAGAAAGTAAGAACTGAGGACAACTTGGTGCCTCCATTTGGCCCTTTTATAAGTCACACACATTCTGGGCCTAATGATAAGATATGGAAAGCAGCCATTATTGGCTGATAACCATTAATTAATTATATGTATGAATTCTGCCAAGGAAAAATTTCTTTATTAAAAGTCCCCAATTTAATAAATAAAACCAGCCCTCCTTCCACCAACCATAGCAAAAATATTCTGGAAATATTGATATGTATTCTTTCTCACATGCAATTGTCATTATGCTTAAAGTGGGACATCCACATTTTCCTTTTTCTTATCTTCTATTTTGAAAGGCTTTGAATTTGGTATCAACCGTAAAACCTAAATTGAACAGAAATATCTCCATTTATATAGAGACTTACCATAGAATTTAAAATAAAACCAGAACTTCTTATAATAGCCCATAAAACAATTTTGATCTTGCTCTTGCCTGTCTCTCTTATCACATATCTTCTACTATTTCTAGTTATACTGGCTTTTTATTATGCTTCTTGAAAAGGACATGCTTATTTATGCCTCAGGTCCTTTCCCCTTGCTATTCATTCTACCTGAAACACTCTTCTCCCAGCTTTCCACCTGGATTTCTTATCCCTCTTCCTTCAGACCTCAGTTCACCTCTTCAGGGAGCACTTTCCTGATCATGCTATTTAAAGTAGACTCTCCTTTTCCTGATTAGTTACTCTCCATAGCATCACTCCATTTATCTCCTTCCTAGATATAATGTGCCACTGACTGAAGTTATTTTGCTTATTTTTTTACTTGTTTATTATCTGTACCTTTTTATATTAATTAGTATGCATCTGACTGCAAGTACTAGAAGCCCCCAATTCACTTTTGAAAAATGAACCTTATTATCTCACATGACTAGAAGTCTAGCAATATGGAAGTGTCTAGGCAAGGGAGGATGAGAAGTTAAAAATGACATTCAAGTACCCAAATTCCTAGTCTGTCTGCCCTAATAACTTTTTCATCTAGTTTCATTCTCCTCACTTCTCTTGTGGTTGTAAAATGTTTGCAGTCATTCCAGGTATCACATCCAGACACAAGGTCCACAGGGAAAAGATGCTATCTTTTCCTGCATTGTTCCTAAAAATTCTAGGAAATCTTTCCCCACCACCCCCATTAGACTTCCTTTGATTTTTCAGTAGCCGGTACTGGGTCATCTACATGGAGATGATTTAGACCTATCACTCATAATGGAAAAGATGTTGGAAAGTCAACCACATAAAACATCACTAGAGTTTCAGGATGTTGCTTCTGTTGTTCACAATAGTATTTACAAAGCCTATTGTAGTACTTGGCACACAATAAGTGAGTCCATTTAAATAACTATGACAGGAGGAGAAAAGTGACATTTGTTGAGTATATACTAAGTGCCAGGCACACAACATGATCTTCATTATAATTTGCTTCTCAAAACAATTTTATTAAATAGGTATTTCCCTTTTACTCAAAGGAAACTTGTACTTAAGCAACTAAGAAATCTGACCAACATCACAAAGCTAGTCAGTCACAGGACTGGGCCACGCATTTCCCACTATAAGATAATTAACAAAAGGTATTCTTTCCCTTTCAGAAACAACTGGACAAACCAGTGTGGATCCCATGTGAAGAAAAGCTAAAAAAAAATCTGGTTAAGTTCATTCTTAGCCTAGGAAAGTTATCAGGAAACCAGAAGTCTTTCACTGATAGTAATGAAATTACATCCTGTACTTTATCAGTTGTGTGTTCTCTAAATATGTAGTAAAAATTGAGCAAGGAGCAAATTGAAAAGGAATTTTTTCCCCTTAATACTCAAGTGAGTTCATAGAAGAAGTGTTTGGTGAAGTGTCTGGTAGTGAATACTAAGTGAAAGAGTAAGCTTGACATAGCCTTAGAATCCTGGTGTTCCTAAAAGCTAAACTGTAGGAAATCTGGAAGGCAGAGTCTATTTCTGATTTGGCTGTGTATCCTCAGAAGCTTCCACATTCTGGGGTCCTAACAGAAATATGTTGACCCCACGTATGCATGTATCAATCATTCAATTCACAATTAGGGATAAAACTGTACCAACAGGAGCTACAAATCAAAATCCCTAGCTTTCTATGACTACTCTCATCTTTCTACTGCCGTCCTCTGGGGAAAACAAAGAAAGCCGGCCTCAGTATTTCAAATACTACAAACTCCGCGTAACACTAGCAAAGTGGTCACCTTCGGGACACAAGGAACTAGAAAGCCGACAGACAGTCTTTGAAGCTACGTTGATCCCCAGCAAAGGGCGCGACTACTTCCTGAACCACACTGGAACCTCTTGGCGGGATATATGGATTCCACAGGGAAGTATTTAGGAACAGGACCGCTTCCTGCTGCTGGCGAGGAGCGAGGGGTGGGGAGGAAATAGCTTGAGGAGCGGCATCCTGCTTTCGCTAGCGTTGGCGGAGGAGGAGGCGGAGGAGGCTGCTGCAGAGTGCCGGGGCCGGTAAGTTAGCGGTTTGGGACAGGGGACAGAGGACAGCGCCCAGAGCGCTCCTTGCAAGTCACTAGTCCCAAGTTGCCGAGGTGCCGGGTGGGGTAAGGGGGCTGTGCTTCCCCTGTCGAGAAGGAGCTGTTGGAGCTCTGGGGCTGGGCCTGGCGGGGCACCAGGCTGCGCTCAAGTGTGCTGACAGCCCTGCCCCGGAGCCAGGAGGCGCTGGGCTTCTGCACCCTGGACAGCTTCCCCAGACGGGCTGGAATCCGGGGGAAGAAAATGGGTACTGTGCGTCCCATTTAATCCTCGGGACCTAGAGAGATCTTGTCAATTGGGTGGACGACATTGTCTTGGGGACCGAGGGATAGGCTTGTAAAGAGAATGGTAGTCTGGAGCCATAGTTTCCCTGCCCTGTTCAACCTGCCCGGACTGTCCGGAGCGGAGTTGTTTTAAAGGCAAATGCCTCCCCCGATCCTGTCGCTCCGGGACAAGCTAACAGCTTTCAGGTCCGTTGTTAAACCAGTGTGTCCTCCTCTGCGATCCATCATGTTAGTACTACTGTACGTATCTAGTGAATGTTCTTTGAGTATGCTTGATGGTGAGGGCAAAATTAAATGTCTCCAAGCACTTTTTGAAGAGACGCAAGGCTAACCTAGCAATTGGGACGATTTAGCGCACCTTCTCTTGCCTTCACATGTAATCATTTTGGCATTCAGAGTGAGGATGGTCATCAAAGGTACTAGGTAAAGGTTATGATTGTGCATCTGCAAAAGGCCTGTAGTATAATAGAATATAAAATTATTTCATCACTGAACGAAATGATTATATAGCGATTGTTACTGGAAAGATCAGAAGTAGTTTTTCTTAAGTTACTGCTTTTCTGTCGTCCTTAGGTTCGGCTTTAGATTGTGGTGAACGGTACTTTTCATGGTGCATGGAAGGAAAGCCAATGCGCAGGTAGGCATTTAGGAAGAAAACCTTCGGTTTCACTTATTAAAATTCAGCACACAGTAATTCAGGGCTTTATTTAAATTTTCTTTAAAGGTTTTCAAATCTTACCAAATTCTGCTTGGAACTAATGACTGTTTTCTAAAATCAAAGGTAATATCAGGACCTAATAGCTTTTTAATAGAGTAATATATAGAACATAAATTTCTAAAGAGTGCAATGAATTTTATGTAGTTATTTAAATTCTTTTTGCATGGTAATTTTTTTGTGATAAGTAATCATTGTACTGTGATGCTATACAGGTTTATTATAGTCTTCAGTTCTCTATAGAATGTAGAGAGTTCTGTTGCCATACAAGAATAACAACTATTTATAATACACTATACTGCATGTCTAATTATGGTTTGGGGTATTTCATTGATGTTCAGTAATACACTTGTTCTGTTAACTAAAATAGCTGCATTGCAGGGAAGATTGTTCAAAGACTAAAAATAAGTATTGGACATAATAACTTAGTCCATAGGAAAATAGAACAGTGTGGAAAAATATAGACAATTATAGGCCCTCCCAACCGTAGAATTTAGTAATGCTTTTTCTCAATCCGTTCTAACAAATAAGAGTAGACTCCTTATTGAAACAAAACCAGCCTAGATCTATTTCTTCATTTTTTAAATTCATTTTACATTTATTGAACAATATCTAATTGTTATTTAACATAAAAAATAAACATTGGCAGACCCTTTTAAGAGAAGAAACACTTCCTGCTGGGGGTATGACTTATTAATTACAATCAGGAGCAAGAACCAGAATATCTTTTTCCAAATATGTTACTGATTTTTTATTGACCTTGAGCTGTTCATTTTCTCTGTACGCCAATTTACTTCTCTAATGTATCTGATCAGGATAGTAAGGATTAATGAATGCTTGCAAATGCTTTGAGATCTCCAGATGAGAAGATGTTATGGATGTAACAAATGCCATTCCCTTCTTTATATCTTACTCTATAGTAGGAATAACATTTGACTGCAAAGCACATGAAGAAATTAACAACACGTCTATTAAATGCTTCATCACTTAGACTTTTAATATGATTGTGAAAATCACTGGTTGCTTCTCATACTTAGCTGCCATAAATGTTATATCTTATATAATTGCTAAAATAAGAGCTTATTATTTTTTAAAAGAGAAGGTACAGCATGGGAATGTTTTTGGTTTATTAGTAATCTCTATATAAAATATTCACTTAATCACTCATACTTTTTTTTTTCTTGCCTTATTATATAATAATAGCAGTTACTCAAAATCATGTTGGAGAATTCTGGTGCCGTTAATTATTAAGTTACAGCTCTTTCTTCATCACCATCATTTGGCAAGAGCCTGGCCTACCCATTGCCCTCTGGTTTTACTGTTACCCGTAGCCTACATTAAGTCATGGTCACACTTCCTGCTCTTCCCTTCTTGGGCTGTCATTCTTGCTGCTGCAACCTGGAAGGTGGTTTCTGTGAAGTAATGTTGGGTTTCTATTTAGCTGCTATTGCAGACTGAGAAGTAAATTTTTACATGCAGATTATTTGAACACATGTTCATTGAGTGTAAGCTCTCATGTCTTCTATATTTTTGCATCCTTAGCACCTAATGAATATTGAATAAATATTTGAATGACTGCGTATTACCTGCAAACTTTACTTCTGGGGTAGGACAAAAACCTTTGAACAAGAAATGAAAATTAGTATTAAAGGTATTCTGATTCTTAAAGTTTTATGAAATTGGTTAGCATTTTATTAGTAAAGCTTCATTGCATTTATTAGCTTTTATGTGTACATCAGACACAAGTTAAAAGATACAATAGGATATTCAGTGAAAAGTAAGTCTCCCAATGTTGACCCCAGCTCCTAGTTCCCTCCAGAGGCAACTACTGTAAACAGTTTCTTATTCATTCTTTCACAGGTATGGTAATACATATGCAGGCATATATAGACTATCTCCCCTTTTTTTAAACACATTAATGTCAGCGCATCATGCACATTCTTCTGTGTCTTTATTTTTTACTCACAAATTATCTTGGAGAATGTGACAAATACACCTAGACCCACCTTATTTCTTTTAATAGTTACATCATGTTCCATTATCTGTAGGTACCATAATTAACCAGTCCTTTTGAGAAACATTTAAGTTATTTCAAATGTTTTGGTGTTATAACCAATTCTGCAACAATATCCTTGTAGGTAGTTTTTGCCCAAATGTGTAAGTATAGAATAAATTCTTAGATGTAGAATACCCAGAGTATGTGAATTTTAAAATTTTGATATATACTGACAAATTCCCCTCCACAGAGATACCAATCTACAGACTCGCCAGCAATGTGCTTCTTTTCCAAGATAGTATTTTTAATCATTAAATTTCATTTAGAGATACTAAAAAATTTTTCAATGTAATTCTTCCATCTTTCCTTAAATATATAAATAGGAAACCAACCTGCTTTTATTAGGAATTGGTTTATTCACTCACCAAACATTTACATACCACTGGTTCTATGCCCATATATTGCATATATGCAGATGAAGTTGTTGGGAACCTTAGGTAAAAAGATAGACATGAGCAGCTGGGTAAGGGGGAAATAAAGTTCAAAGAAAAAGGCACCCAAACTCTGCCCAGGTAGGGGGTCCCATGTGAAGACAACAAAGGCCTTGCAGAGAGGTAACTTCCTTGCAAATCAGGACCAGGCCAAACCAGTGCCAACCAGATCCCAGTGTGGGCACATCAAACAAAACTTAAGAACTGTCCAAACCACACCTCATCATGGGAAACAACATGCTCACTGAGACAACTGGCTATATAGATGGATCTGTCAATCAAATAACCCCACCTTGTCAATCAAAGAGCGCCTCCTAGCCAGAATGTGATACAAAGGCCTCCTGCGTAATGCAACTGGCCTTTGTCTACTTTGACTCAGACCCCACTCCTCCCTTGGAGTGTATTCAAATAAAACTTAACGCTTTGCTTTGCTACTGTGTCTCTGCCTTTCAATTCTTTATTATGGTGAGGACAAGAACCAAGGAGAGCAAACTCAGCCCAGTAACAAAGGGATAGAAAGAGATGTAAACAGATACCATAATACAACATGAACAGAAGTTTAATAGAGATGTAAATACAGAGGAGGGAACCTCTGCTCTGCAGAGATAAGGAAAGCTTCATAGAGATGGTGATATTTGAGCTGCATCTTCTAGAAAGGATAAGAATTTAAAATAAAGAATGTACTTTAAAGGATAAGAGTTTAAAGAATGATTACAATAGCCAAGAAATGGAAGCAACCTAAGTGTCCATCAGTAGATGAATGGATAAAGAAGATGTGGTACATATACACAATGGAATATTATTCAGCCATAAGAAGAAAACAAATCCTACCATTTGCAACAACATGGATGGAGCTAGAGGGTATTATGCTCAGTGAAATAAGCCAAGCCGAAAAAGACAAGTATCAAATGATTTCATTCATATGTGGAGTATAAGAACAAAGGAAAAAAAAAAAACTGAAGGAACAAAACAGCAGCAGACTCACAGAACCCAAGAACAGACTAATAGTTACCAAAGGGAAAGGGACTGGGGAAGATGGGTGGGAAGGGAGGGATAAGAGGGTAAAAGGGGCATTATGATTAGCAGCAGTAATGTTGGGGGGGCATGGGGAGGGCTATACAACTCAGAGAAGACAAGTAGTGATTCTATAGCATCTCACTACGCTGATGGACAGTGACTGTAATGGGGTTCGTGGGGGGGACCTGATGAAGGGGGTAGTTTAATCACCATAATATTGCACATGTAATTGTAGATTAATGATACCAAAATAAATTATTAAAAAAAAGAGTTTAAAGAATGAGTTAATAAAAGACACCATAAACAGAAGGAAGAGCTGTGCCAAAAAAAGACACCAAATACTAGAAGTGTATGACATGTATGGATTGGTAAGTGTATCTGGAGTGTAGGATATGTGGGGGAAGAAGAAGGGGAAATGGGGGAAATCCTGGAAAATGAGGCTGCAACCATAGGAAAGAGCTGGCTTTATCCCTTATGTATGTAAGAGCCAGTGGACATTGTTATACAGATCAGATTTGTTCTTTGGGTTGAAATTTAGGAAGATGGAGCATGGGCTAGAAAGAGGGAAGAAATGAGGGCATAGAAAGTAAAGGAGCTGGGAATTATCCTGCCAGTCACCCACTGTAAGAAATCTAGCCCCACAGAGGATTAAAGATGCAGTGTGAGAGGTGAGACAGAGGCTTCCTCCGCATATAATATGAAAAAATAAATAAATAAAAATAAAAAAAGAAAGTAAAGGATTACAGTAGTTTAGATGAAAGCCGAGAGGACCTGAGGTACATCTGTGGTGGTGGAGAGAAAGAGATGAAGCTGGAATGAGAGTTTGTGTAATACTAAATTCAAAAGGATTTTGTGAATATAGAGTAAGGAAAGGTATCGATATAAATGACTCGAATTCAGCTTGGGAAACTAGGTGCTGCCATGATGATACAAGAAGACAAACAGGTTTCAAGGAAAGATTCTCTTTTATACACTTTAAGATTATTATGTCTAAGAAACAGGTAGGTAGCATGTAATTGAAATATATATGGGTCTGGGGCCAAAGAACAGTTTGAGCAGCAGGTGAAAAAAAAAATCAGTACGCAGAAGGTTCTTGAAGTTGTAGGCACGAATGAGGGTAGAACAGAAAAAGAGGATGCCAAGCACAGAACAACAGGGTGTTTGAGGTGGGGCCTAAGGTGAAAAACCAGTAAGGAAAGAAGTTTTATGTCTTTGGGTCTTATTTAATTGTATCTGGAGACTACTGATAATTTTCCCTCACAGTGAAGATCAGATGAGCTTCTTGAGTTCAGCTTCAGAAGACAAAAGAATTCCATTCAGAGCTCATATCTTTAGAATTTTGTATTTATTCTTGTCAGTCTAAAATTTATCTTTAGGTTTTTACTGCAAGTTTTCACTGAAAGTTTAGGGATAATGGAGGTGGTCATAAAGTGTTTTGGCCATTCACCACTTTCGCACTGGCTGTCCCTGTCCTAAGATCACAATCTGCCACCATTTTTAGTCAGTCTCCCTTTGCCTTCCTTTCCCTCTGTTAGTTCTCCCTTACTCCCCTTAAAACCTTCCCCCTTCCAAATACTGTTACTGTATTATACTGAGCAGTTTAGTTCTTTGTTACTATCCTGATACCTCTGGAAAAAGAGGATAAAAAACAAAGTCCTCATATATCTTTAGGTTGTTCTTGTAAATGTACGGCACATCTTCATATATGACAAAGAGGGGTAGGACTGTGGTGAACTAAGAGTACAAGCCTGACGACAGTCAAGTTAAATTTCAGTTTCAAAACAAAACAAAAAATACTACAAACAAAATACTTATTATAGCATTGATCACCCCAGGGACCCCTCAACTTACCTTTTATAATTAAAAGTCTAAATTTACATTTTCTTAAAAGCACCATCTGTCTCTGAAATAAATGCTGCCCTTTTCCCCCCTACAATGTCAAAGAATGATAATTGAAAATTTTTAATAGCAGTGTTCTTTTTCCCATTTTAGATAGTGTTTCAAATGTAGCAATTACAATTTCTTAAGCTGAATTCATATGTAATATCTGATGTCTGCTTTACAGAATTTTTTAGATTGGGCTTAGATTTTTCAAAGTACACATAATATAAAAACAGAAGAACCACAGGAGAAATGTCTAGAATTAAATACAACTTTTAGAATTAAGTTGCTAGAATTAAATACAACTTCTCAGAATATTTCAAATGAAGCCCTTCAACTCCAAGTCCCTGCTCTTGTTCTGTATCTTCTAAAAGAGCAGCACAGTCCAGCCATGTGGCAGCATCCTTCTTTTTTCTCCTATCTAAGAATAACAACCCCATAATTCACATTGCCAGAGTCATTTCTGTTTCAAATACTCAATCCAGTTGCCCAAGACAGCTTTGGATAGTAAAGCACTGACTTTGAAGTCAGAGGACCTACAGTAAGACCAGTCCCAACACTGTCACTCCTTGTGAGCTGGGTGTAATTATCCCCACATTACAAATGAACTTGAGGATCAGAAAAGTTAAGTAATTTTGCCCGGAAGAAAACTTGAATTCATTTAACAACTCTTTCATGAACACTGGATATAGGTGTTGGGGTGTAGCAGCGAGCAAAAGAAAACAAAGGCCTTGTTTTCACAGAACTTAACATTCTAGTTGGGAAAGCCAATATATTATGTCAGGAAGTAATATATTTAGAAGAAAAACAAGTTATGGATGTAGATTAGTAGGAGTTAAGAAATGCTATTTCATACAGGGTGGTTTGGTAAGTTTTGATGGTTGAGCAGAGATCTGGAAGAAATGAGGGAGCAAGTTCTCCAGGTATTTGGGGGAGGAACCTTTGAAGATGAAGGAATAGACTCTGAGGCAAGAAAAGCCTTGGCATATCCCAGAAATGGCAAGGAAGTCTGTGTAACTAGAGAATAGTGAGCAAAAGTGAAGAGTAGGAGATGAATTCAGAGAGTTAGCCAGGGAAGAGAGTCATGTAGAAACTGGTAAACCTTATAAGCTTTGTTTTTACTTGAGTGTTTACAAACAATTTTGAGCAGAGGAGTGGTATAATCTGACTTATCTAAAGGGATCATTTTGGTTGTTTAGAGAAGAGGATATAACCTGGCAAAGGTGGAAGGAGGAAGACACTTATGAGGCTGTTAAGGGTGAGGATAGCCTGAATTAGGGTTGGGCTAGTGGAGATGTAGAGAAATAGTCGAATTCTGTTTGGAGGTAGAAATGACGGGATTTGCTGATGGAAGGTGTGAGGAGGATGGGGCTCCAAGATTTTCAGCCTGATCAACCGGAAGAATGAAATTGCCTTTTATTAATCTAGGGATGATTAAAGGAAAAACATGTAGGGGAAGGTAGAAAATCAAGGAATCTGTTTTAGATATATCATTGAGATGTATTGAGTTTGAATGATGATGAGACACTCATAAGGATCTGAATTCAGAATTTACCCAGATAGGAGATTAAGGATCTTTTAGCCATTCACATATGGGTGATGGGAACCATGGGATTAGATGAGCTCTCTCAAGAACGGGAAGAGAACAGAACTTTGGAGAATAACCACATTTAAGAGAACTCCTTCTGAGTTTGCAAATCAGACAATAGACAAGAGTATAGAAATTACCCATTATTGAAAGTCAAAATCTATACTAATGCAACAATAACCACACTATTTTTTTTGCTATGGTATACTTTAAAAGAAAAAAAGGTGTGTAAAATTAGCTTCCATATTGTACTTAGGTGAAATATTGTTCATGTCTGAGTTTCAACAGTACCATCTTTATGTACATAATTAAGGTTGCAACAAAAACCCTTTTATTTCAACATGCAATGTCAGTATTATAATAGGAATTTTTAATAGTGGTCCTTTTTTAAAGAAGCTTGACTGTACCACTGTTAACCAGGTGATTTATTCTTGCATCTACTACATACAAGGGACTGTTAAATCTTCTGTGATTGCTTATGTGGGTGGTAAAAACTATCCTTTAACCACTCAGCTTTTGTTTCTGTCTTAAATTGTCAAGCATAAACAGTGCTGTTCCTACCAGATATCAGAATTGTGAAGTTTGTACTCTAGAATACAGACTCACCTGTCAACTGAGGCCAAGCATAGAAAGATTGAATTTATAAGTACTTTGGAGAACCAGGTTGATGTTGAAGAAAGGAAGAATGTGTTCTTTGTTTTCAGGTTGTGCCTTTGTAATGTAAATGAAGTCTCTTCCCAAGATGTGTTTTTAAATTCGTCTCTCCTTCCCAGGGTTGTTTTATTATACTGCAGTTCTTGTCAATGCTACAGCTTTGGGGGTAGTGATAATGCCTTTGGAAGAATTATTCATCAGAGCAGAGAATCAAAAACAGAAATACAATGATCTGGAGCATGTGTGTAGGATATCTAACCTAAGCTCCGGAAAAACCCATTGTAATATTCCTACTTTACAACAAAATGTACACCATTATAGTAACCAGATAGCTTCTGCCAGTCACATCTAGGATCTTCCCAGTATGAACAAACAGTTTATAGATTTTTGCCTTTCTAAACCACTTTTTTTTTCCTAGTTGCCCTCTTTCTGTTTATTTATGTATCTCCCCTTCTATACAATTAGGTTCCCTGATTACCTCTTTATATTACTTTGAATTTTCCTCCCTTCATAGCAAAATGCTTTGTAATTTATAAGCAATTAGTAAATATTTGTTAAAAGAATAATTACTGTCTTAACTGAGGGGCATAGATTCTCTTTTCTCTGCATGATTATAGATAATGTGATGATTATGAAAATCCTAATATCTTAGTTCTAATTATTTGTCAATAATTTAAGTTTGTGGCATTTCCCTGGTAAGTTAGCACCTGAGTTTCTACATATAAAATATGAATATGTCATAAATTTGCTTCTCTTGTGTATTATATGGTATAACTTTTTAAAAGGTAATAAACCCTTGACTATATTTTAGAAACATTTAAAGATAATTCTGAAAATTTCTTAGACCATACCAGTTATTTTAGATAGAAAAGAGTTAGGTTCAGTTTTGTTATGTATATTTCCTTAAACCTGAAATTCATTTTGTAGGCCTTTTTTACCAAGTTACTTCACTCTTCTGATAGATAGTTTCTGGTGAAGTTCTTTATAGTGACTAGATCAGAAAAACCTACATTTAGTGCAGCTTCCTGGGCTTTTAAAAGGCTTGTATAGAAATTTGGGTAATCAATAAGAAAAAAGCAAAATCTTATTTTGATTGGTAAAGAATCCTACAAACTCCTCCCCCCAGCACTCGCATGAATCAGGTATTAAGTATTCACAGTACCTCAGGAGATAGCTGTGGTCTATCCAAAAGCATCAGGAGACCTGTTGTACTGTTAAAAGCTTCATCATTTTGAGCAAGTCACCTCATCAAATCAGCTTCCCCATTTTTCAAGGAGAGTATCATGTTAGATGATCCGATGATCCATTCTATTCCAAATCTAGACCAACACTCTTCAAGCCTGGTAACAGATTATACCAAACAATGAAGGACACTTTTCATACTTAAAGAGTCATGGAGAACATCAACCCGTAAAATTTATAAACACTGACGTGTCTACCCTGATCCTATAATGCAGTGTTCGTCAAATTTGAGAAACTTACAAACCCTATCCCATCCACAGCCCCTTTTTTTAGGTCCCTTTTTAAGGTAAAAGAATTATTACAGCCTTTCAAGAGTCTGTCCTTTAACACAGTTTGGGTGATACATACTTAAATATACAGGAAACTTCCAAGGTCTTTGTATGCAGGTAGTGGCCCAAGCTCCAGCTATCACCCCACCTATGCACCACTAAAAACACCAGCAACAAGAAATCTTTGAGCAGTCCCAACATGAAAGGGCTTCCTTCCTTCTCCTTGTATCTCTTGGCCCTTGCAGCTTGGGACTACAAGACTCAGTCAGAACTCTGTTATCAATGGCTTTTAAACCTTTTTGGTAAAACCTACAGCTTACCAAGGGACCCAGTTATACAAATATATATGAATTTATAGGTATATATACACACACAGATTGAAACATACTCGACTAAATAGAATATATACCAATACTTTTTTCTTCTGTTTTATTTTTTTAATGTCCCTTGTGATGCCCAGGATTGATTTTACAACTACACCTAGCCCCCATCTGCAGCACCCTGACCAGAGAAAAATACAACCTCCAAACAGCCAACTTAAAATTAGACTTTTAGAAAACTATTAAGTTGTAAAATGAAAAATATCTATTATGGACCTATACATTTCTTTTGTAGTGATACTAAAACTTTATTGATTCTCACATACTCAGCAGGAACACATACGGTACTTTTAAACAAATGAGGCTTATTGTCAGATTTATTATCTCTAACTTCAATTAGTTGTTTCAAAAAATCTTTGTCTCGAGGCCCTTAAGAGTTCTGCTAAGTAGAAAATATTTCACCTGACATCTCCTTTGCCACTTTAATGTTCAACTACAAAGAAAGTATTTCTAAGTAAAGATAAACCTCAATCCAGACTCGATGACGTATCATTAATTCAAAATTCATTTAAATATTAATTCAAGCACATTAGCTCAGATCTGATTTTCTTTTTTTTCAGATTCTCTTTTTATTGAACTATATAGTTGACATACAATATTATATTAGTTCTAGGTGTATTACATAGTGATTTGACAATTATATACATTATGAAATGTTCACCATGATAAATGTAGTTACCATCTTTTACCATGCAGAGTTATTACAATATTATTGACTGTATTTCTTATGCTCTACTTTCCATTCACATGACTTACTTATTTTATATTTCTAAGTTGTACCTCTTTATCCTCTTCACCTATTTCGCCCATGCCCACATCCCCCTTCCCTATGGTAACCAACAGTTTGTTCTCTATTTATGAGTCTATTTCTGTTTTTGTTTATTTGTTCCTTTGTCTTATTTTTTTAGATTTCACATATAAGGGAAATCATATGGTATTTGTCTTTCTCTATCTGACTTAGCCTAATACCCTCTACATCCATCCATGTCACAAAGGCAAGACTCTATACTGAACCTCAGAGAAATTTAAAATATCAACCATCAACCAGTGATAATGAGAAGTAAACATTTCTGTGTTTTAGAAAAATAACAAATATCAAGATTTGGTTAAACCATATTAAAAAATTAAAGTCCATAGGTCTGTTTCATGCAGAGAGAAAATAATTTAAAAATGTTTTTCATAAATGTTTATTAATGTATTGCAGGCAGTTGTAAAAGATAATGGCCCAAGACAGACTAGTCTTACTACTCATGAGATGAAAAAAGCATTATCCTTTATTTTATGGGAGTACATAGTGGAAGTGCTCTGACTTGGAATTAATACTGTACCTTCTTCAAGGAACTTTAAGGAAGTTTATGAGTCCTAGAGTTCTTAAAAGGAAGCTCTCTGGGGGCCTACTCCTATCTTTTGGTTACCTACAGGCTTCCCTATATCTTGACTTATGACCATCTTATGGCAGGAGTGAGCTTCTAATAATACTGCCATCTTCTTTTCTCTCTCCCCACATTTCTGTAGGTGTACCAACATTCGACCAGGAGAGACTGGAATGGATGTAACAAGCCGCTGCACCCTTGGAGACCCCAACAAACTGCCAGAAGGGGTTCCCCAACCTGCCCGTATGCCCTATATTTCAGACAAGCACCCTCGACAGACCTTGGAAGTGATCAACCTCCTGAGAAAGCACCGGGAACTATGCGATGTGGTGCTAGTTGTGGGCGCTAAGAAGATCTATGCCCATCGAGTCATTTTGTCAGCCTGTAGTCCCTACTTCCGAGCTATGTTTACAGGAGAATTGGCAGAGAGCCGTCAAACAGAAGTAGTGATCCGAGACATAGATGAGAGGGCTATGGAACTACTGATTGACTTTGCATATACCTCCCAGATAACTGTGGAAGAGGGCAATGTTCAGACCCTTCTGCCAGCTGCTTGCCTCCTCCAGCTGGCAGAAATACAAGAAGCTTGCTGTGAATTCTTAAAGAGACAATTAGATCCTTCTAACTGCCTGGGCATCCGGGCTTTTGCTGACACACATTCATGTCGTGAGTTACTAAGGATAGCAGACAAGTTCACTCAACATAACTTTCAAGAGGTGAGTTGTACTTGGTCATTCAAATGCATTCAAATGGATTTGTCAGGAGAGCAATATAGGTTCAAATTCTGCTAACATGTACCTGCTGATTCTAACTCATAATATCAAATAAGTTGTTAAATTCTAAGCCTACTTTAAATTTTAGAGGCCAATTTTGTATTCTGTCTGCAGAAGTTAAACTTTAGAGATTGATTCTCCCTAGCGATATTCATAAAAGGCTAACTTAAAAGCCACAGTACAGTTTATTAATTCATAGAGAAATCTGTGTCCGATAAGACACCTGGTATCAGTCATTTGCATGAAGCATTTCCTTCCTAATGGTGTGGATTGTACAGCAGAATAAATTATAGATCAGAGGTTATTTGGTCAAGTAACAGAAAAAATGAAATTAGATATTATCAAAAGAGTTTTCTATTATCTATTATTTTTCATTTATTTATTCAATAAATATTTATAAAGCTGCCAAGTTTCAGCCGCTGTGCTTGGGACAAAGACAACAGTAGTGAACGAGACACCTGGAGAGTCTGTTCTCATGGACTTTATACTCTAGCATGGAAGATAGCCACTGAATGCATGAATACACAAATATTTAATTACAGTTAGTAGGTGCTACAAAGCAGCAGCCCTGGATGATTTAACAGTGCATTGTAGAGAGACTTCAGTTTGGTTCTGGAACAGCTCATGCAAAATTCTAAGGCATGAAGAATAATTAGTTTGAGGAACTGAAAGACCCCAGTGAGACCCAGACAGCAAAAGGGAGGATGTTATATGATGATCTTAACAGAAGAAATGGAGCCAGATGACACTGGAGTTAACAGACCGTGTTAAGAATCTGAAATTTACTCTTAAGAGCTATAGAAAACCACTAAAGGGTTTTAAGCAAAAAGAAGACATGGTCCATTTTATACTTTAATCACTCTTTGGTCCACCAGGATCACCTCCAGTGGATCAAAGATTTAAAAATACAAAATGAAAGCAAGACCCATCTATATGCTGCTTACAAGAGACTCACCTCAAACCCAAAGATATACACAGACTAAAAGTGAAGGGATGGAAAAAAATATTTCAAGCAAACAACAAAGAGAAAAAAGCAGGTGTTGCAGTACTTGTATCAGATAAAATAGACTTCAAAA
>JAQQAC010018689.1:26327288-26393026 GCA_029783875.1 Phataginus tricuspis | reverse complement strand
GGAACCCTCCTACATTGCTGGTGGGAATGCAAATTAGTTCAACCATTATGGAAAGCAGTATGGAGGTTCCTCAAAAAACTCAAAATAGAAATACCATTTGACCCAGAAATCCCACTCCTAGGAATTTACCCCAAGAATGCAGCAGCCCTGTTTCAAAAAGACAGATGCACCCCTATGTTTATCACAGCACTATTTACAATAGCCAAGAAATGGAAGCAACCTAAGTGCCCATCAGTAGATGAATGGATTAAGAAGATGTGGTACATATACACAATGGAATATTACTTAGCCATAAGAAAAAAACAAATCCTTCCATTTGCAACAACATGGATGGAGCTAGAGGGTATTATGCTCAGTGAATAAGCCAGGCCGAAAAAGACAAGTATCAAATGATCTCACTCATATGTGGAGTATAAGAACAAAGAAAAAAAAATACTGAAGGAACAAAACAGCAGCAGACTCACAGAACCCAAGAACGGACTAATAGTTACCAAAGGGAAAGGGACTGGGGAAGAAGGGCGGGAAGGGAGGGATAAGAGGGTAAAAGGGGCATTAGGATTAGCAGACATAGGGTGGGGGGGGCATGGGGAGGACTGTACAGCTCAGAGAAGACAAGTAGTGATTCTCATCTCACTACACTGATGGACAGTGACTGTAATAGGGTTGGTGGGGGTGACCTGAGGAAGGGAGTAGTTTAATCATCACAATATTGCTCATGTAATTGTGGGTTAATGATACTAAAATAAAACAAATTGTAAAAAATAAATAAATAAATAAAAATAAATAAATAAAAAGCTGCACCATGGAAAAAAAAATACGAAATGAAACCATGAAAATATTAGATGACATGGAGCGATTCCTTTATGAAGAAAGCCTTTTTAATTGACTGAGAAGGCATAGAAGAAAATATTGATAGATTTGACTATATAAAAGAAAAAAATTCCACATGGTAAAACAAAAAAATAATAAAAAGATCAAAGTCAAAGACAAAATGGAGAAAAATATTTGCCACTCATACATATCACAAAAATAATCTCCTTAATACATCAAGAGTTCCTGTTGGTCAATAACCTAGACCAAGGACCTAACAAAAATGGACACTAAACAAATTCAGATTGTCCCCAAACATGAAAACCTGCTCAAGCTTGTTCATAACTGAAACACAAAACTATACCAAAGTACTATTTTTTATCTATCAGACTATAAATATCCAGAAGTTTGATCGCATAGCCTGTTGACAAGGCCATGGAGAAATAGCTACATGACTAATTTTAGTATAAATTGATACAGCCCCTCTAAAAGGAAATTTGGCAATATCTATCAAAATTACACTCTTTTTGCCCACACTCTTTAACTCAGCAGTCCCGTTTCTGGGAATCTGTACTACATATGTGCTGGAGAGAGGAACAGTTTGAGGAGGTAAAATCGTAGGTTCTGTTTTAGATATATTCAATTTGAAATGACTGTGAGATCTACATAGAGACACTGAGTGAGCCACTATTTATGAGTCTATCTTAGAAAAGAGGTTAGGGTGAGATTAAAATTTAGCAGTCATCCACATAGTAATTAATTCATAGGAATTAAAATACAACTTAATCCTTTTTAGGCAGGTCATAACCCAGAAGCCATAAAAGAAAAGATTGATAAATTTGTGTGAAAAATTAAAACTTTCTTACAATAAAAAAACACCATGAACGAAGTAAAACAATCAGTGTCAAAGAGATCGCCTAGTGGGGAGAGAAAAGAGCTCTAAAATTCTTCTGGTATTGAAGGATGGTCAGTGAAAGAACAACTGGCAAAGGAAACTGGGAGTACCTAGAGAAGAAAAAGGAAAACCAGGAGTGTGGGGCCATGAGATGTAAAGGAAGGGATCGTTTTAAGAAGGAGGAAATACGTGTGTTTTAAACATGTACAGATACTAAAATAGTTAGGAAATTTCTGAAAATTAATATTAGAGCCATTGGCCTTAACAAATATTAAAACATTAGAAGCATTTTGGTGTTAGAGAAGGAACAGATCAGTGGAGGTGAAAAGAGTCCAAAAGCAGACATTTCAGGTCAGTGGGGAAAAGTTTAATAAATGTCATTAGGAAAATTGGCAATTTGGGAGAAAAAAATTAACTCTTTAAACAGGTGGAATTCCCAGTGGGAAATAATTTAAACTCAAAAAGAAATGCTAAAAGTTCTAGAAGATAGCATTAGGAGGTTGGAAGTAAAAATGGCCAAGCAGGATATAAGCCAGAAGCCATAAAGAAAGATTGCTAAATTTGATTGTATAAAAATTTAAATTTTTTGTTCTTTATAACAACAAAAGTACCATATACACTAAATCAAAAGTCAATGCCAAACTCACAAAACCCATTTGAAACATATATGACAGGAAAAAAAAAACATATTCCCATGAAACAAACGGCAGTGAGAAAAACCATGAAAAACACAGTAGAAAAATAGAGCATGAATAAGCAATGCATAAAAGATATTCAAATGTGAAATAAACGTATGAAAGTTTGCTCACCCTTACATATAATTAAACATATATCAAAACAGACCATTTTTTAATCTGATTGGAAAAATAATTTTCAATTTTATTTGAAAAAAACTAAAATTTACAAGAAATTGTAGGAAAAAAGAACCTTTCATAAACCCTTTTACACAGATTTACGAGTTGTTAACATTTTGCCATATTTGCTTTCTTATTCTCTCCTTGTTCCATAAATATTTTTCTCTGAACAATTTGAGTATATTGCATACATCACATTCCTTTGTTCCTGAGCACTTCATTGTGTATTTTCTAGGATGAAGGACATTCCTTTACACAGAATTCTCTTATATGATTCAGGCGTCAAATTCAGTAAATTTAGCATTGATAAAAATATGATTAATCCATAGTCCATATTCCAGGTTCACCAATTGTCTCTGTATCTCTTTAAACACTTTTTTTCCCAGTTCAGGATCCAGAGCAGGATCATGCGTTGCATTTAGTTGTCATGTCTTGATAATGTGGAGCACTTCCCTCCGTCTTCAAGAGTATAGGCCGTTCATGTTGTAGAATGTCTCCCAGTTTGAGCTTGTCTGATGTTTCCTCCTGTGTAGGTTCAGGTTATACATTAGAATACTACATACGTGATCATTTTGTCCTCAGTGTATCATATCAGGACTCACATGACATCTGTCCTGTCACTGATTATGTTAACTCTGATCACTTGGTTAACTGGGGTCCCCAAAATTTCTTCTCTATTAAGTTACTATTTTTTCCTTGTGTAATTTGTAAGAACTTTTATGGAGAGATGCTTTGAAATCTATGTAAATATCCTATTCCTCATCAAAGTTTCACTCAAGATGTTAGGATCGTTCTGATTGATGGATTACCATTATGGATTCACAGACTCTTAGTCTAGCCAATGGATTGTAGTTTTTTGTTGGCAATTATTATTTTGATGCTTTATAATATGGTTTATCCTTCCTGTGTTTACTCTTGCAAAATTAAGCACATATTATCTTATTTCCATTTATTTTCTACACAAAAGGTACCATTCTATATATTTTCTGTTGCACTTTGCCTTTTCTTAGTGTATACTGGAATTCATTCCATCAACTGATATATGTATGTTTTCTTATTTTCCATTTGTTTTCTACACAAAAGGTTGTATTCTGTGTTTTCTCTGTTGCACTTCACCATTTAATATATTCATTCACTTATTCCAATTCATTATTGTTCTCTCTTCACAGCTGCATTGTTCTCCTTGTGTGGACATACCAGTTTGTTCAGTCTCCTATGTTTGACCATTTAAATAGCGTTTGAAAGTAACCATTACAAATAATGCTTCAGTGAATAATCTTGCGTATGAATATTTCAGTTGTTGGAGGTTTATCTTCATGATAAATTCCTAGAAATGGGCTGCAGGGTCAAAGGTTAGCTGCATATGTAATGTTGTTAGATATCACCAAATTCCCCTCTACAGGGATTGCACCATTGTGACTCAGTAATACATGAAGTTGAGTGCTTTTCCTCGCTGTCTCACCAACTGAATGTATTGTCAACCTTTTGATTTTTTGCCAATCTAATAGATGAGAAATAGAATCTTAGGTGGTTTTAATTTGAGTTTCTCTTAAAATGACTAAAGCTGAATATCTTTTATATGTTTAAAGGCTATTTTTATGTATTTTTTTGTGTAAATATTTTGCCCATTCTTCTATTCGATTTTTGGTCTTTTGTCTCCTCAATGTTTTAAAGATCTCTATATATTAATAGTGATAGCTTTGTATTTGTGATACAAGTTATAGACTTTTTTTCTCATTTGCATTTGCCTTGAACTCAGCTTATTTTGGTCATACGAAAGTTTTGGTTTTTTTTTAATAAGTGTCAGATGAATCAGTCTTTTCCTTTATTGCATCTGAATTTTGAGGCACAGTTTGAAAGTTTTCCCTACATCTGGGTTACAGAGGAATTCACCCACATTTTTCTAGTATTTATATGGTCTCTCTGAGTTTATCTTGCATTTGGTGTGAAATAGGGACTTAATATTATCTTTTTCTAAATGGTTATCTAGTCCCATTGTGATTTATTTAAAAGTCTCTCTTTACCCAATGATTTAAGATAATATCTTTATTATGTACTAAGTTTCTGTATGTGCTTGGTTCTGAACCTTCTCTTGTAGGCCATACAACAGTACCACACTGTTTTCTACAATATTTTAATTATTGAGGCTTTTGTAGTATATTTTAATATGTAGTAACACTAATACCCTCATCATATAACTTAATTTTTTTTTTTTCAGTGTTGTCCTAACTTTCTTGAATGCTTATTTTTCCAAGTGAACTTAGTATCACCTTACCCAGTTCTAACAAAAAAACTTGTTGGTTTGTTGGTATGTTTATTGGGGTCATACTAATTTATAAGTTTACTCTTTAGGCTGTTTTATTACTGTGAGTTGTCCTAACCAAGAATGAAAAATGTCTTTCCATTTCTTCAGTTCTGTTTTTGTATCTCTCAGGAATGTTTAATAGTTTTGTGCATTTAGGTTTTGTACATCTCTTGTTACATTTATTTCTAAGTATATTTTTTGTTGCTGTTGTAAATATGTTTTTCTCCTCCATTATATCTTCTACCCACTTATCATTCATCTATTGAAAGCTGCCTTACTGGATTTTTTTATTCTTTGAGTTACTTTTATCACTAATTCTTTAGTTTTCTGAGCATCCTATCATGTCATCCGCATATTGATGGTTTTATTTCTTCTTTTCCAATTTTTAATGCCTCTAATTGTCTTCTTGTTCTAGTTGCTTGGGCTAATCCTTCTAGTAAAATGTTAAATACATAGTAATGGAAATATTGGACATATTTCTTTAGTTTCTGGTGTTATTTAGAATGCCTCTGGTGTTTTTCCATTAAGTAGTAATATTAGCTTTAGGGATGAGGTGTGAGTATTTTATCCTATTAAGGAATTATCCATGTTCAATAATTCCTATTTTCTTGGAAGCTTTTTATTAGGAATGATGTTGAATTTTATCAAGGCTTTTCAGTATTTATGGAGGTAATCATATGAATTTTGTCCTTTAACCCATTTGTATGAGTTATGTTAGTGGAATACTAAAATTGAAGCATTTTGGATTCTTGGTATACACCTTTTGGTTGTGGTGTGATGTTGGAATCTATTCACTAATACTTAATGTGTTTATATTGCTATCTCTTAAGTGATACTAATCCTTAACTTCTTTAGGCTATCTGTCAGGTTAGAAATGTTATAGTTCATGAAAATGAGTTAAGAGTTTTCCTTCATGTTTTATGCTTTGAAACAATTTATACAATACTGGGACTGTAGTCTCTGTAAGTTTCTTGTGAAACCATCTAGGCTTGATGCTTTTTTGTGAAGTAGTTAACTGAATATTTTCTCTATTTCTTCTATGAACCTTTCTTTTTTTACTAGGTTCAATTTTGGTAAACTGTATTTCCCTAGAAAATTATCAGTTTCATCTAGGTTTTCAAGTTTATCTGCATAGAGGTGTACAAAGTAATTTTTAACTTTTAAATTTCTACATCAGTAGTTACTTACCCCTTTATATTTTATATATTTGTGCTTTCAGTGTTTCTTTCCTTGAATGAGGTAGCTGGTGGTGTATCTATTTCATTTTTTTTTTACAAAGAATCAATATTTTGACTTATTAATTAGATCTATAGCCTTTTTTCTCTATTTCATTCTATTCCCACTTTATTATTTCCTTCCTTTTGCTCTCTTTTGGCTTGCTGTTATTTTTCTGGCTGCTTGAGTTGAGAATTTATTTATCTTCTTTTTTTATATTAACTATTGTTAAGTGTTTAAAGCCATAATTTTCCTCTGATCACTGTCTTAAATATATTTAATAGATTCTTGTCTTTAGTGCTTGTCATTGTTTTACAGTAATTCTGTTTATATTTCTGTTTACTAAGAACTATTAATAGAAAAAAATTTCATTTTCAGGTGGAAGGGGTTTTTTAATTGATTTTAATTTCTAGTGTTAGTGCATTGTAATCTGTGTTGTGTGTAATATTTCTACTTCCTGTAATTTATGTAATTTATTGACATTTTCTTAGTAACCTAATATATGATCAGTTATTCTGACTATTCCATATGTGCATAAGCAGAAAAATCTATTTTCTGGGCTCTCTTTTCATAGTATAGTATTTGATATATATCCATAGATCTGCCCTATTTATTATGTTATCTAGCTTTTATAGTCTTACTTTTTGTCTGTAGACCTGCATGTTAAAGTCTCTGGTTAGCATGTTTCTTATTATTTCTCCTTGCATCATCTATAGTTTATATAGGTGGTTGCTGTGTTGCTTGATGCATATATAATTATGATTTTGCATCTTAACTGCAGATTGAGACTTTTAGCTTTATAAAGTGTTCTCCTTTGTCAGTTTATTCTTTTATTATTTGAATGCCTTGTCTGCTATCTGGCTTTTAGTTCCTGTTTTCTTACTGTTTCCACTTTGCCTGATGTATCTTTGCTCATCTCTTTACTTTTTGTTCTGGTGGTTACTTTTTATAAACTAGATAAAGAAGAGTAAGTTAAACCCAACATAAAGACAAGGAAGAAAATAAAGGTTAGAGCAAAGAGCAATGGTTCTTTGAAAAAAAATTGATGAAACTTTAGCTGTACTGATCAAGAAAAAAAGGAGAGAAAACATAAATTACCAGTATCAGAAATAAAAGAGATGTCATTACAAATCCATCAGGCATTTAAGAAGATAATAAAGGAATATTATGAAAAATATTTTGCCAATAAATTCAACAACTGAGATGAAATGGGCAAATTCTTTGAAAAACACAAATTATAAAAACTGACTCAAGAAGAAACAGAAAAGCAGAGCAACACTACCTCAATGAAAGAAATTGAATTCATAATTTAAAAACCTTCCCACAAAGAAAATGCCAGTACCAGATGGTGAATTCTGTCAAACATTTAAGGAAGAAATAATTCTAATCCTACACAAAGTCAGAAAAAGGAAGAAGAACTTGCCAACTAAGGGCAAAATTGCCCTCATATCAAAACCACAGGCACCAAAAACTGCAGATCAGTATCTCATGAATTTAGATGGGAAAACCTTAATAAAGTTAGTAAATTGATTCCAACAAAATATGAACAGAGGACTACATAGTGACTAAATGGAGTTTGTACCTCACTAAAGTTAATAGAGCCCATATTTTATAGTCACACTTAATTTCTCATTCAAAATAATCTAACTTCTTCAAAGAGCTTCTTTAACAGACTTGACTCTTAATTTCATTCCACTATTTTCAAATATCAAATCCATTCTCCACAAGTAAAGGTAAGCCATCAGTGAGAATTTCCAAAATAATTTGCCAAAGTCATTGGATCCCTGATTAAGAATTTCCTGCTTTAGAACCTTTTGGGATGATGGTAATGCTCTATGCAGTGATTGTGGTCATGGTTACATAAGTATATACATTTATCCAAACTCATTGAATTGTATATTTAAAATAAAAAAGGTTGATTTAAAATTTTTTTTTATGCTTTAGCCATAGCTTGTATTTTAGATCTAAGTTAGTTGCAAATATCTGAAGACTATCTTTAACAGTGGAGAAAGATTGGGAATCCTTTCCAGTTCTACCCCTGCCTCTAAAGTAAACTTGGTATCTACCATAGTGAAATCCCAGTGAGGAAACCTTACCCTTGTTAATGGACTAGAATGGTTCTATGTAGATACAAAAAAAAAGTCACCATTTGGGGCTTAACACTTGTGATTCATTTAAATTATTTTTTAACTTAAATCAATATTTAATTTCTTATTTCATTAGCCTAGCTTAATTCATAATCTTGCCCATAAACATAAATTTTAAAATTGCCTTTCAACTCAACAGCACTAAATTCATCATTCATTTCTATTAGAAGAACTCTAGCTGATTTTGCTTATTCAATCTTGTTTTGAATTTTATTCATTCTTCATATCACATCTAGATTCATCTAAAGAAACTAACAGTAAACTTATTACCATAATAGTGTGTGACTTAAAATTCAGATATCCTGTAAACTCTTATTTTAAAAAGCTGGTATCTTAAAGCATTTTTTTTAACCTGGTGATTTGGCTCAAGGATTTCAGTGCTAGAATTGCCCTAACAGTAGATCATTAATATGTTTTTCTTGTTGGTGGACAAAAGAAATGACAGTTTCACTAGACTTTATCAAGAATGTTATTTTTACTCTTTGCTCTTAGTACCAAACAAATGTTTTCTCATGCAAACTTTTGTGTCTTACCATTTAATGTTTCCAGTAAGTGACTACTATGGTGGTTTATTCATGCATTCTAAACTTGGTGATCATTGGTATTTATTTAACACTTAGTTTCTAATCAGTAAGTTTATAATCACAAGATCCAAAAAGAATATTAAGGTACTTCACAAAGATATACAATACCATACTTGTATGTAAATAAAGAGATCAGAAAATAGGAAGAAAGTAAGATACAGCCATGACTAAAGTTTTGCATGTTGTGAAGGCCAGCACACTTAATTTGGAGCTGGGCCCCAAGTTTGGCTATTGACTTTATAGTGCCCAATACAGGGGTGCCATATAAAATACAGGGTACCCAGTGAAATTTGAACTTCAGATGAACAACAAATAATTTTTTTAGTGTAAATATGTCTTGTATTTTATTTGCTACATCTGACAACCCTGCCACAGAATTAAGTGCAGCCATTCTGACTGCCAAGTTACCTGACCAGGCAGCCTCAGCTAAAATCTAAAGGTTACTATTCCATTTCCTGAATCCCAGAAAGCCTCTCACTCGGATGATTTTAAGACTTGTGCCATAAAACTTGAAATGTTCATTAGTATTTTCCAAGTATAGCTGACTTTATGGTCCATAACTCTTTATTTTGAGATTTGTATTTTTTTCTAACCTGGGGAAAACATTCTTAATCAGATATTCAAATTATTAGGACTTATCTCATATCCTGCTGAATATTCTATTTTTTTTATGAGCATGAAAATGGTGCTCTCCCAAGAGAATACATCATATGCATTCGAGGTCACGCAGGAGGAATTTGAGCTCTTCACCACATCCTTCCTGTACTGCTAGACATCTCATGTAGCACAGTCTTCTGAATGAGAGAACCAACCGCATGGAGTGTAACAGTGACTAGCTCTCTCCTGTTTTGCACCCTGTCCCTTTTACTCTATATACTGATGACAAGATTAACAAGATCTTGGGATTTGTGGCTCCATTGCAGAACAAGGTAATATCCTTGTTGCAAGTTCATCTCTGTTCTGACAGTTGCCTGTCCTTGGGTAAAGATGAATGACTGGTGTGTTTTTAGTTTCTCACTGATATATATGTATATATATATATATATATATATATATATATATATATGTATATATATATCGGAGTGTTTTGGTCTTCAGAGGTGTTCATGGGTCTAACTCCTCATTACATTCGTTCTTGCTCGTAGAAATGCTGACACCTCATTCTTTTTTCAAACTGGCCCCTTGGTGTTTCTGGCCTAGAGACTGCCCTTGCAGCAACCAGGCTTCCTCTAAAAGCTTTTTCCCTATTTTCTTTTTTTGTATACCTCTTATATTTCTGGAGCTATAATTTAGTATAGTTCAATTTGTTTTGAATATAAATTTTTACTTTGATAATTCATTTTAGTAAAAAGATGTAATTTTTCTTAAATTGCTTGAATCACAAATTATTTTTTTTCCTAAATTTTAATTGTGTCCTCTGTACTTTCCTTTGTTCCCTTTTTTAAACATTAATAAGCCTTATTTTTTAGAGCAGTTTTAGGTTCACAACAAAACTGAGGAGAAAGTACAGAGTTCCTGTACATACCCCTGGTCTCTCCATAGACACAACCATCTCCACTACCAACATCCTGTTGTCAGGCAGCTGTGTCTGGGAGGTCTCTCCCTGTGCACTAGGTGAAACCTCAACCTGGACAGGGGAGCGTTCTGGACTCCAATCAAGAAAGAATTCTTGGGTCTCAGTCTCAGGTCAGACGAGTGTAGGTAAGGAAGGAATCCATTAAAGTGGGAGTAGCAGCAAATGGCAGCAACCCTGCAGACAGCAGAGAGCAAGGAAGAACAGAGGGAGGAAAGGGAAGCTAGTTGAACTCCTGCTCGGCATGGGGCAAATCCCTTGCCAACCCCTGAAGCCAAGTCACCTGACATCCAGTGTCTGCTTGAATCTGCACAGTGTGAAACTAAGCCCCTCCTACCCTAGGATTTGGGGGAGCTGCAGAACGCTGGATGGAATGAGATTGTGTTCTGAGAACTTAGCAAAGCAAAGAAAGGAGATTTTCGGGCAGACTAATAAAGAGCATGATCATACCTCTGCAGTCTCATCCGGGTCACCCAAGCGACAGGAACGTGCAAGCCCAAATCAGAGATCTAAGTAGCATGCTTGCCAGAAGTAGGACAGAAAGAGAGAAGACTAGTGCTTAAGTCTAGAAAATTGAATGACGTAGCAAAGTAACAAAAACACTTACCACTGGGAAGAGGGGTCTCTTGTTAATCTCCCAAGAGGCTTTGAAGAGTGTGGAGACAAAATGCAGTAAGTTGAGCAGCAAGGCTTTGTTTAAGGCAAAATACACACTCAAAGAAAGGGGAGTGTGGGTAACCTCAGCAAGGAGGCATGCTTAAAGGCTGAGGATTCTATCTCTTAAGGCTTTCAAGAATGGGGCAATGGGCCAGGGGATGTGTAGGCTTGACATGTGGTCTCATGATGTCTCTCCAGTGAGAGACACTATGCCATAACTCATAGTCAGTCCTCTAGATACTGTCAGATAAACTTAACACAAAGAATTTCTTAATCCTGTTCTTCTCCAAGATAGCAGTTACCCTCAAGCAGTGGAGACATATCACTTAGGAGTGCTTGCCCTGCCTTAAGATAGGGTAGGTTATTGGCTGATTACCATAAAATAAGTTAGGAATCTTAACCTCCTAACTCCCAGGTTTTTAAAATGGAATCTTAGCCTTAAGATGGAGTCCCTCCTGTTCTTACTGTACTATTTATATCTTGGTATTTTCATCATAGGCAGGAACAATTAATCATGATGCTTGTCCCATGCCCCTGCCCTACCTCAGTCCTACACCAGAGGTACATTTGTTAGAACTGATGAACTTAAATTGACATGCTGTTATCACTCAAGTCCATAATTTACATTAGGGTTCACTCTTGGTGATGTACATGAAATGGGTTTTGACAAATGTATAATGACATGTATCCACCATTGTAGTATCATACAAGACAGTTTCATTGTCCTAAAAATCCTCTCTCCTTTGCCTGTCTTTGTTCCCTTTTTTAAACTTGTCTTCTCTGGTACTATTTTGAACTTTGGCTGCATTGTAGTACAGAGCTTTGCCCTATAACCCTAAAGAAAAATACTGCAACCATAAATGATCAGAGGTTTTTTTCTTTTATTCACCTAACTTTGAACAGGTGATGGAAAGTGAAGAGTTCATGTTGCTTCCAGCCAATCAACTCATTGATATAATATCTAGTGATGAACTAAATGTCCGCAGTGAAGAACAGGTGTTCAATGCGGTGATGGCCTGGGTCAAATACAGTATTCAAGAAAGACGTCCCCAGTTACCCCAGGTATGATAGAAATGCTTCTCTAAATAATGCTTGTACTGGATGAAATATATGTACTTGACTTGCAAAACAGAGACAGTTCTCACTGTCCCTTACGTTAAACTGTAAGAAAGACCATCTGCTTCGAAATAATCAAAGAGACAGGTAAAGAAGCATTTTAAGTGTCTATCATTATGAACTTTTTCCCTTTCCTATTTTGCATCAACTCTAGGTTTGGGCTATAGCACAAGTCAGAACCTAAGTTGTACAAAATAAATAAAAGAAAGTAAGATGGCAAATATTATGCCTCCCTTCCCTGTGGCTTGGAAATCCCACCACACTATGAAGAGTAAAGGGATGATATGAGGCATAAATGGTCACCAGTTGAAGTGTTTAATGTTATTGTTATTATGACTATAGTTTTCATAGTTTAATAGGATATTCTTCTGGATTGTTAATTAGAGTCCAGTTATATAAGCTAATTATTGAATAGCTTATTTTTTAGGCCACTGAAAGCTTAAAGTGGCATTCTAAAGTGACATTAGTGTGCTTTCAGTTTTCCAATTATTCTAATTACTGAATTGGTGGCTAGAGTAAAGTTAATTTAGTTTTAGTATTTATGCATTCCCTTCTTCATTATTTATTAATTAGATCAGTTATTAAATTCAGTCCCCAAACAAGTGGAAGCACAATAGGGGAACATGGGTTATATATGTTCTTTTAAATATCAGGCAGATGGGAGCTCATGCCTCTAATAGTGCATTATCTCATAGGTGCTACAGCATGTTCGTCTGCCTCTGCTTAGTCCCAAGTTCCTGGTGGGCACTGTAGGCTCTGATCCCCTCATCAAAAGTGATGAAGAATGCAGGTATGATTGACCCTGGATGGGAAAAATCAACAACTAAGCATTCTTGTTTTCTTCTAATTTCTTATTTGTATTGCTTCTTAAATATTGTATATCTTAGTGCTGAAACCAGGACAGTGTGTAACAGGTTTTTCTTCCACACTAAGGTCAAGAGTAGGAGCAGAAAGAAGAGAAGGCTGAACTTCCAGTATTCCATTCCACTAGTTTTTTATGTGTGGTGCTTATTGGTATGGAAGTGGCAGTAAAGAGGTAGATTTCTAAGATTTTAACGCAAGCTTGAATATGAAGAGGCAATTCTGTGCTATTTTCCTTGAGATGTATGCAGTTGACTCTGTCAAAAAATTGTCACTTTTTCATTCCATCACGTGTACATGGTTAGGGAACAGTACCCACCTTGCTTTCTGAGATGGTATGCAGTTAAAGGTCTATAATGCTTCTGAAGTAGCTGTGGAAAGATATCCACTAGAGCTTAGTGAAGCAGTTTTATAATTTTTTTTGATGGAAAGAAACTCTTAAATGCTTTTATACAAGGGCAAACAAACAAACACCTATTTTATTGGGGTATCTCTATAATATATACAAAATTTAATAAATTACTTTCCCCAGTTTGACAGATTTTAAGATTTAGGTTCAAATATGAAAGCATATAGTATTTCTAACCATTTTTTCCCAGCATGTTCCATGTATAAAAATGAAAGAACAATTTGTACACAGAACTCCTTAAACTATACTGACTTTTGGGTTTCCCTTAGTGACTAAAGAAACTTGTTCTAGAATCAGGGATCCCTACAACAGAGGTAGGACAAGTAGATCCATTTGCATTTCTTCTGTAATCTGGAGCCTGTCCCTTTAACAGAAGATGTTAGAGGGGGTTTTAGATGTTTATCTTTTAAATTAAAAAAAAAAAGACAAATGGCAGTTAATCCCCTTAAGTATTTATAAAAGGAGAAGGAAATCCATATGAATTATGGATGCTAAACTCTGAAAAGACAATAAAAAGGCACCCCAGCCCCATGAAACATAAATTGGAGTACTGATTCTGATGCAGCAAGTAAAGGTATACATGAAGTCACTTTTAAAAGAAGCCTCTTCCCAACATCCTGATCTCACCATTTACTAACTGTGTGACCTAAGGCAAGTTACTTTAACCTCTTTCTGGTATAGTTTCTTCATCTATAAAGCAGAGATAGTAATAGTGCCTGTTCCATAGGGCTGTTGTGGGTATTAAATGAGTTAATATATATCAAGCCCTTAAAACAGGGACTAGCACATAGCAGTAAGTGATGCTATTACTGTTCATTCTGTGTTGGCTTGCTAAATATTAGCTCTGTAGTACCCTTTCTAGGAACCACTAAACATCTTAATTAAACACCAGCTATTAGGAGATTGCAGTCTTTGTTTTTAAGGCTGGGAAAGCTAGAAAAAGCTCTTGGTTACCACCTTAGTTGTTTTTTGTTTATATGGGGGTTTTTTGGTTTGGTTTTTAGGATAAACTCAGAAGGGGTCTCAGCAAAGACATGTATTGGAAATGCATTATTGGGTCATGTTTGTGACTGGTCCAGCAGGAATAAATTATTCTTTGTAACATAAAAAAGCTAGAGAAATGAAAATATAGTGTAGTTTAGGAAACACATTGGAAGTTGAGAGAGAACAGAGTAACTGATTGAATTTGAACTAATCAGGCACTGAATCAGACTCAAGTGAAACAAGTACATACATAAATATTTGTATTAGGGTATTGTATTTAACAAGTGTAATTACTAGATTCTTCTCAGAAAGTACAGTACCTTCATAGAAAAAATGTGTTCACCCTCAGTACTGAGGGTGAACTAGTTTTATTACTTTACTTAATCCAGCAAATATTTAATGCCATGACTGATGTACTACTTTGCCAGTAGAATATCTGGCAGAATCTAATAAAATTCATTAGAAAGCAGTAACTATGCAGGCTGGTAATTGATTTGTAATTTTTAATTTCCCATAAGTTATTGTTGGCTCCAAGCATCTTGAGTTTTAGGCTAAACCTGCACTAAGATATGAAGTCATGATAGAAATACCAATCAATTCACAACTCAATTCACAATTCACAGCTCACAAAGTTGTGACTTGCAACTTTGCTCTTATGTGTGACCCTTTTAATATTGGCTGTCATCTGTGACTTGGTTTGGTTTATGTTTGCTCCCCTTTGCCAACTTAACATATCTCTAAACCATACTGGGATTTGACTAACGATATTAGTTAGACATCTGGAATAAAGGTTTGTATTTCTCCACAGAGACTTGGTAGATGAGGCTAAAAACTATCTCCTGTTGCCTCAAGAGCGACCACTAATGCAAGGACCAAGGACAAGACCACGGAAACCTATCCGATGTGGAGAAGTGCTCTTTGCAGGTTTGGATCCTACTATGCTATAACTAAACTGAGTATTTTCCCACATGAGAACCTGTCATCTGAGTGGTCCTTTGGACAACTGTGATATCCTCTGTCATAAGAAACACATTATAAGTTACCATGTAGCTTCACTCTTACCTCACGATCCAACACTCGTATTCTTCCAAAGAGTACTCTGTTTTCGTGTAAATCTAAAAACGCCAGATAGTGGACATTTTGTTAAAGTGAGTCATGTGCGTTAATTTATATACCAGTGTGCAAGTTGCCTCATAATTACATAGGGCTGTCAAAAAATGCTATGTTACATGAAAGAGTTACACTCTTTCCTAGCCCTATGGAGCTAAGCTGAACCTAAAACAACCTGCTGTATCATTTTGCTCATATTGTCTGCTTCTAAATCTCTGAGAACTTTCAGTAACAGAGGTTTCACTTCCATCCATGTAAATTCACCTGAATAAAACTTTCTCACTGCTTAGTAAAAATCTTCTCACTAGCTCTGTCTTAGTCCATCTGTGCTGCTATAACAGAAAACCATAGACTTGGGTGGCTTATAAACAACAGAAATTTATTTCTCAAATTTCTGGAGACAAGAAAGTCCAAGGTCAAGGCACTGGCAGATTCAGTGTTTGGTGAAGGCCCGCTTCGTAGTTGATGGCTCTCTTCTTGCTGTGTCTTCATGTGGAGGAAGGGGGAAGGGAGCTCTCTGATCCCTTTTGTAAGGACACTACTCCCGTTCACGAGGGCTCTTCCCTCCTGACCTAAACGCCTCCCAAGGCCCTGCCTCCTAATACTGTCACATTGGGGATTAGATTTCAACATAGAAATTTGGGGAGACACAAACATTCAGTCTATAATTAAGTTCTTCCTCTTCAAATTTTTTTTCAAATCCTGATTCATGGAGCTAGCTGGGACCTATTAGTAGTCTTTGTCTTTTCCATATTTTGGGACCTCTTACAGTCTTTGAACACTAGTGAGAAATTAGCATTAACCCATCACGATTAATGGGAAAAAAAATCAAACAGCATGTGTCAGTAGCAATAATGGATTACTGAAGTCACTTTATGTATGAAAGATAACCTATTTTTAAATAACACGTTGTGATTTTCTGATTATAGAAGTGAATGCACATGCAGTATAGAAATTTTGATTAACATAGAAAAGCATAAAGAAGAAAAGTTAAATCATCTGTCACTTTTTTTATACTATTAAGGTTTCCATTTTTATTTGCATAGAAAAGCCATTATTTCCTTTACAGTTGGTATTGGTTTTCCCTACTTTCTCAGTCTTTTCGTGTTATCTAGATCTGAACTCCATTCTTGAGTGACAGTGTTCACTGACATTATCTCAGATTTTGACCTACTGTCTCTACTTAAAACTCGATCTTCAGTTGGCTTTGGTTTTTACCACAATTTTGCATTCATTACCTTTGGAATGCCAAATCGCCAATTCTTACTTAACATTGGAAAATTGAGCCTTCCTTTCTTCATTACTCTGTGGAAATAAACCCTGGAAGCCTGAGATCAAATTGGTAATCTCAGTAGTTTTTTACTCAGGAGTATTTTACTTCTGTTGATATATTCTGGCTTGTCTCCTTGTTTTCTATTCAGTTTCTTGATGCTTATCAATTTTGTGTTTCTGTTTTTGGGGCTTTTTTAGTGTTCACAGTTCAATGATCTTTATTCTAGATACTTTACTTGATAAAAGTTACCTTCCTTAAGGTAACACTTTTTGACCAAAACTGTCTTTTTGGAGTCAACATCTCACACGCATAAAAACTATTCAGCAATATTTTTCCTTAACGTACATTGCTTAACTCAAATTGAGAGTTCTCTTGGCAAGGACTATGCATACACATTACAAAGTACAGTGTACTTGGCTTGTAGAAATAGCTAGTTTTGTCCCAGTGATGCCATCACCAGCTGCCTTGGAAATCATAATGCATGTAAATTTGCCATGATGCAGTGGAATTGAACAATGCTTTCCTTTTCTTATTAACGCAGGTCACAGGAAAGATTTCTAAAGACCTATTTTTTTGCTAGTATTGAGGAACATAGTTTATAAAGTGATAGTAAGTTGATTTGGAGCCATGTAGTTCAATAAAAAGCTGGTTTTAATGGCTTCCATTAAAAATTTTGCCTGAGTTTTAATGATTAGTCTGTTTGATTTGTCTTGAGTGCTTATAAACCCTCACATTTGTAACCAAATTTTATTTTGGAATTTAATATGTTTTCTCTGATATTAAAACTCTTGGCATATGTCCTAGGACAGAAATCAAACATAAGCAAATTATTGTGGTTTAGTATTAGTTGAATATCCTGATTTAAATGAAACCATGAGAAAATAAATGTATATAGCACATTGAGATTTGATATAAAGAAGTGAATTTTCAGATCCATCTAGGTTAGAAACATTATTCGCATTTCAGTCAGGCTCAGGAAGTTATTGAGACTCCCTAGAAACCATTAGTTTTCAAATGTGTCAAGGTTAAGTTACCCTTAGACTCCATTTTTTAAACTCCAGAATCTAGCTCTTACTTTGGATTGAAATAGAGATAATTTGAAAAAGAAATAACAAATTAAATGTATCTGCTATAACCACAGTTTTTTTCAGGGAGCAGTCAGATACAGTTTACAGAACTATGTTTGAACCTGTTGTTTTGAGTATTACTTACTTATGAAAAATGTAAGTTCTTCAACATGTTTTCTGACTTTAAACATCATATCAGGTAATGTAGAATTCAGTACAGACTGTAGATTGAACAGAAAACAAAATATTTTGTAATAGAAATCATAAGATTTTTATATATTCATAATCACAAGAGAACCTATTTAGAGCCTATGAGTTAATGAGCCAGAATCCTCTTCCCTAATAGAATTAAAAAACAAAAACAAAAACCTCGGCTTCTGAGTTACAGTATTGAGGCTTTTGGTAACACATTACATCTATGTAAATGTTTTATACTTTAGAAACCAATATCATATAGATATTATTTCACTTAAAAATTTTTATTCTTTATCTTACAAATAAGTTAGTTTCCAGGATTTCCCCAAGATCAGATAGCTGAGTAGAGGCAACAGTTGAGCCCATTTTCTAATGAAATTCAGTGTTCTATCCATCAGGTAATATGGCATTACCTCCCAATCTGATTTGAATTGGTATCCTTGCCTTTCTCTGTAAAATGGACCTAATACTAACTTATTTAGAAAATTAAAGACTATAGCAATCCCAGTGGATTAAGTAAAAGTTATCATTTATGTTTTGATCTGCTTCTAGAGACATTTGGTGAGTCTAAGCATTAGGTCACAATTGAAAGGTAAGCAGTGAGTGATATATTGGGTGCTTTAGGACAGATTTTCTCCTGACCATTTCTGTCCCTTCCCCAGTTGGTGGTTGGTGCAGTGGAGATGCCATTTCGAGTGTTGAACGATACGATCCACAGACCAATGAATGGCGAATGGTAGCTTCAATGAGCAAAAGGCGATGTGGTGTTGGGGTCAGTGTTCTTGATGACTTGTTATATGCAGTAGGAGGCCATGATGGGTCCTCTTATCTCAATAGTGTTGAAAGGTAAGTAAGGTTAATTTGAATTTTTTTTCTACTATGCATTAGTTGCATTTGAGATGTTAATTAGGAAACAGATATGACTTGCTACTTTAGTACTGAATATGTGGCACTAATTGGCAGCCTAGGCCAACTTAGCATGACAAGCCCTTTATGATTTGACTGCTGCCAGTCCTCCCAGTCTGCCTCCCCAGGCACACCACTGTTCTAAACATGCCACCACAGGCCCACAAATTGCTTGCAACTCCTTGGACATGATAACCTTTTTCATGCCTCGTTGCCTACATGTATGCATGCCATTCTTTCTTCCTTAGAACATTTCTTCAAGACTGAACTGTTACTTCTCATATAAAGCCTTTCTGACACACAGACGAGTTAGTTGCTGATTCCTCTGCTCTTTTCATAAGTATTTTGAACATACTTGTACATATCACCTTGGCTATAGTTGTTTGTTGAAATGTCCTTTCTCATATCTTTCAAAGTGCCTGGCACATTAGAAACATAAAATAATTGGTTTTTTAATAACTTGCAGCTTCATGCTCAAACTCACCCTTTTTCATTCAGCTGTGTTGATTTACACTGATTCTTGGTATTTCCTATACAAATTAATATCTAGAGGCATAGGTTGTGTAGCTGGAAAATAATAAGAGAAATCAGCTACATATAAGTTTGTAAAAAATACAGTACACCTAAAAATAAATTGATGAGTCAAGGAAATAAGAGTGGAAATGATTAAATATTTTCAACTTGATAACAACTATACCCACATATATCAAATGTGTGGCATACAGTTAAGGTAGTATTCAGAGGCAAACTTATATGCATTAAAACTTACATACATTCATTTGAAAATAAGATGAGAAAATCATGCTTTTTAATCAAGAAGTTATAAAAACAGCAACAAAACCCAAGAAAATAGAAAAATTAATGAAACTGAAAACAAAATTGATATAGCTACAAAAAGAGCAATTTGATAGTATTTTTTAATTAAAAATGAATATACACTGTTCTATGTGATTGTATTTCTCATCATCTATTTGCACAAAGAAAAATATAGAAGGGTAATCACTGCTGTTAAAAGCAAAATGTCAGTAAAATTAAGGATACATCAGTAGGAATATGATTTAATAATATATGGCATATGGAATATAATGAAATATTTCAAAGGAAAAATATAGTGCTGTATTTATTAGAATGAATATATCTCAGAAACAGGTTGAGTGAAAAAACGGTGCCTATTGTGTGGTATTATTTATCTAAAGAAAATAAGCTTGCATATAAAGAAATATATTTGTGGATATATATCTATTTAGAAATACTTTACAGAAAAGTCGTAAAAGATATACACTAAATCAAAATGGGAATGGATCAGAAATCGGGCAGAACTTGAAGGAAATTTAGCTTTATAACATTTCTGAAAAAAAATTTTAAAGAAAATATATTAATATATAACTTGTCCAAGTAAAAATTAATTTCAAAAAAGTAAAAACAAATACTTTCATATGCTTCAGTTATTAATGATCCATATTTAGGGGAAAGAAAAGATATCACTATATGTCACTGAATATGTAAACATAGTCAGACTTTCTGTGTGTAATATAAACCCTGCTCTTAACATGTTCCTGCAGGTATGACCCCAAAACAAACCAGTGGAGCAGTGATGTAGCTCCCACAAGCACCTGCAGGACCAGTGTGGGTGTGGCAGTGCTCGGAGGCTTTCTCTATGCTGTAGGTGGCCAGGATGGTGTGTCTTGCCTCAACATTGTTGAGAGGTGATTTGTTTTTTAAAGTCATTTTCAATTTTTTAAAAGAATATAGAAGGCTCTTTAAAAGAAACAATTTAGGATACCAGGGGATCCTCTATTCATTGGATTTCCTGAGGGCATTAAAGAAAAATTGTTCAGTTGACCTTAAAGCCTAGGAAGACAAGAGATACGTAACCTGATTTTTAAAACTATGTGTTGCACTCATTGAGCCTAACATTGAAGTATTGGAATCATATTTTAAATTACATTCTATATATAATATCATGCATACCACTTCTGAAATCTGTTCTGGTTTTTTTTCCTCAGTACTTGGAGTATACTTAATGCATGATTTTGCCCAGACCTCCTCCAGAAAAATGATTAAAATAATAACACTTTGTCTAGCATATCTTACAAACATCCTGAAATATTTTGTATATGGATTCTCCTTAATTCTTGGAGTGTACGTAGGGAAATGTCAGGGCTCCCAAGGTTTACTTTATATTTTTACAAATCAGTTCATTTTGGTGAAATAGATTCTGTTCTTAATTTCTTGCCCCATCAAGTTTTTTGTCATTCTATCCTACAGATTAGATTTTGGACTGTCATGTGCTATGATTACTAACAAGAACATACCATGTTCCATCCTCACTTCTTAAAAAGAAATCCTTCATGACTTTTCAGAATTTTTGAAATAGGATTTACTAGTTGGGTTTCCATGTAAGTTGAACAATTTGACTCCATCTTAAATAGAGATAAAGTTGCAGGCAACTCTTGAAAGCTCTGCCAATTCCCTTTTGTCTCTCTGTCAAGAAACTTGGTTCTCCACTTTCAAAATGCTGTGTAGGAGGATTCTGGAAAGGTGACTGCAACAGCACAGGTTTTGACCTCTCCAGATTCCTGCAGAGCACAAAGGGCAAAGCTAAAACTCTGGACAAGTTGTGGAGCTTGGTTGCCTGACTGTGAATGTACTTAACACTACTAAACTGTACACTTAAGAATGGTTACCATGGTACATTTTATGTGTATCTTACCACAGTTTTTTTTTAACCCTATGGACAACATATAAAATAAACTGGGAGTAAAGATACTCCCATAAACCCCAGAACACAAACAGGGAAAGACGAACCACCAGTAACCTCAAGCAGGCGTATGGTTATCAATCTGTGCAGGAGGAAACAGAGAAGAGAAATCTGACAAATCTAAGAAGCAAAGAGCCCCCAAATAGCCAATTACATATTTACTAGAAAGCATGAGAGGAAAATTTATGAACAGTTGAAACTAAGATAGTTTCATTCCCAATATAGAGTTAAGTGCAGGGGAGCTGCAATAAAATCTGAAGGATGTAGGAGCGGGTTTCTCAACCTCAGCATTATTGACGTGGGCCAGATAATTCCTTCATTGTGGAGCCTTCCCTGTGCATTGTAGGGTGTTTGCAGTAGCAGCCTTGACCTCTATCCATGAAGTGCCAGGAGCACACACCTGTTTGTGATAACCAAGAATGTCCCCAGACATTGCCAAATGTCCTCTGAGTTGGTGGGGTGGGGGAGAGTCACTCTAGTTGAGAACCAGTAGGCCAGACTGTCTAGTCCCAGGAGCCCTCAAAACTGACCAGCCAGGATGACCTCCCAGGACAGGGCCCCACACTTCTGGGTGTGGAATCAAAATTGAGAAGGACAAGGACAAGAGATACAAAGAAAAGAGAAGGCTGACATAAAAGTAGGAGCAGTGAATAAAGGCCAATAAATCTCAGGAGGCAAACTACTATATTTTTTAATGCTACATGAAAAAAACAAGAGAGAGCTCCATGATGTTAGAAAAATTCTCATAAACCACTCCTCAGGAAAACTCATTTCATGTAAAAATTATCTCCCTGTTATAATAAAAAAAACTTGAAATTGTTTATTGAAAGGATGTATCATATCCTCTGAATACTAACCCAGAAACACCAAGACATACTTTAATAAAATTAATGGACTTTGAATAAAAAGGGAAAAATCCTTTCATCCCCACCAACAAATACTTGTTACTTGTAAGCAAAAAAAATTTAGATTATCATCAGACTTTCTGAAACAATGCTTTATGCCAGAATAAAGTGGAGTAACATATTTAAAATATTAAGGGAAATGTAAGCCAAGGATTCTTTATCTAGAGAAACTGACTCTGAACTATAAAGATACAAACTATTAACATTGTTCCCGTGAGTCCTCATTGAGGAATCTCCCAGAGAACAACCTTCAGACAAAACCAAACTGGGATATGCTGACAGAGTGTTAAGAGTGAGCACTAAACATAGAGTTAATCAGAGAACTATGACTTAATAAGGATGGAAAGGGAGAAGGAGTAGCATGTGCTGTATGCTCAGTCAGTGTAGATGTAGTACAATTAATTTTTAAAAGTGGAAGGAGAATGGGAAGAGATATATAAAAGAAATTTTAATTGTTCTCAGGAGTGGTAATATTGCTATTTAAGACTGTTTTGTGTATAATGTGTAATAAAGGAAATTAATGTGGGTTATTCTAAATATGGCCACCTCTGTGTTCTTGAAATCCAGGTTTCTTGAAACAGAAGAATGTGGATGTAAAATAGAACAGGTTAAGTAAAACACCTGTGGTCCTGAATTTCAACTTAAATAAAATTCCTCTTTTTAAAAAAAATTATATTCTAGCTCTGTCAACTGAAGAGGCCTAGAAATTATGGCCAACCAAGTGGCAGTGAACATCTTTACTCCTGGATTGTGTCTTAAAATTCCATTTCCTACTAAGAGAAACCAGGGTTTCATGGAGACATGCCTGATTCCAGGTTTAGGATAGAAAATTTGCAGTTGAGCCTGGACTGTCTTATCATACCAGATAGCAAGCAAGCTATCAAAGACTACTAGACGTCAAAAGAGTCAGGAGCTGACTTGGAGATGGTTCCACTCCAAGATGAGACAGGTCCCACTCAAAGATGAGACAGGTTTAACTCAAAAGAGAGAATAATAGTGATCGATTAAAATCCAATAAATATATATAAATCTATTAATATTCTTAAAAACCCTAATAGGTTACCTTTAGAAGATCATAGGAAATTAATTTACCATCTTTAAAACAGTAAATAAGGAGAAATAAGCAGGCATTTATCCAGCCTTTCTTATGTGAACTGTATCACATATGAATTAGGTAAAAAAATAGTAGATAAGAGGATTGTTTCTTTATAAGTATCCCAGTAAAAGGAAATAAATGGTAGAATATCACCATTTTGCAACACTCAGTAAATTAATGGACTTAGGCTTTAATAACAGCTGCTAGCATACCACCTTCTATATACTCTTGCCAAAGGGACCAAACTGGTCTGATCAAACCTCTAGATCTGCTGCCAGTTTGCAGAACATACAGAAGACAGACCAACATGTTGAACTGCACTATGAGTGTACAATCGGTCAAATCCATGTTGCGGAGGAAACTGCAGGTCAGACGCCCCAGGTTCTAAAACAGGTGAATTGAAGGGGTGGGGGGACTGGGGGAATGGAGGAAAAACCTGTAGATAAATAGAGACTTTGAAAATCTTTTTAAATTAATGAGTAAGAGTAACTGTCTAGGGATGCACACTTGGGTAACAAAGCTATAAAGAAACACAAGGATGTGATTACTGTAAAAGTTAGATAATTGTTACCTTTGAGGGAGGAAAATATTGACATTGGAAGGGGACATATGGAAGGGTCAGTATGGCAGGCAAACTTATTTTTCGTGGCCTGGGTAGTGGTTAAAAGTGGGCTTTCTTTATAAGTCATTAAACTACATTTGTGGCTTTCTGAATCAATGTTTTACAATAAAGTTTTTAAAAATTATGCAAAGACTTCTGCTTCCAAGTAGAATGCAGTGACAGCTGTCAAACCCACTGCAACAACTAGGAAAGAAATTACAACGTACAAATATCTTATTTTTAAAAACATCATAGACAGGTGGAAGTAACAATACTAGATGTACTAAAATGCTGTTGTGCTGTCGCAGAAAGAGCCCATCTTACATGAGCCATCAGCCGCTTTCTTCCCTGAGGACATTTGCCAAGTCGGAACATGGGATGAATACTGGACTTGGCCTAGGCAGAGGGATTCTCCTGACAGAGAGAGAAATCCGCACAATTCCAAACAAACCACTGGTTTTCCTCGTGGGATGTCTGCTGAGTGCTGGGGTAGCACAGGAGACTAGGGGACCAGAATGAATGACATCTCATGCAATCTCACAGTGCTTAGAAGATGAAGTCCTGTTATAGGGAGGGGGTCTGCCACAAATTCAGGACAGATGTCATCCTTGAGACATTTAAAAACAGACATGGACTGAGTCTAACTAAAGCTTATTGGTTGGATTGAGGTGATCAACTTTCACCCTATATGCCTAATGCAGGAATAAGTGAATATGTTATGGGGGAGGGAGGGCGGTAGTGGAGGCTAATACTAACTTCCTTTTCTAGGATCCCATTCTTTTATAATAATGTCCTACATACAATAAACAAATGAGACATCTGAAGAAACAGAAAAATGTGGCCAATAATTGAGAGAAAAAGTACATAACAAAAACAGACTTATAGATGATCCACATTTGGAGTTAACAGAAAAAGACTTTATGTATAATACATACATTTAAAAAATAGAGAAAAGATAAATGAGTGAAAAGTTGGAGAATTTTGATATAGAATTGGAATCTAAAAATATGTACATTGTACACCTGAAAAGTGTAATATCTAAAGTTAAAAACTCACTGAATGAGATTTAACTATAGACACAGCAGAAGACGGTTAGCAAACTCAAAGACAGATTAATAGAAAATATCCAAACACAAGAACAGAGAAAACAGAATCAAAAGAACAAATCATAGGAAACTCGAGGAACACAAACACTCTAACGTACATGTAATTGGAGTCTCAGAAAGGAGACAGTGATAAAAGAAGAAGCTATATTTGGAGATAGAATTTTTGGCTGAGAATTTTCAAAAAGTGATGAAAATAAAGTATTCAAAGTGCATGAACCTCAGGAAACCTTCACTGACTAACCAGAACCTTTCTCCAGGGACTCCGTTTTCCAGCATTGTATTTCTGCCTCTTTCATCGGTATGAGTTACTGCTTTCTCAGAATCTGTTTGTAGATTTTTCCTTAAGAAAGGGCTCTGTCTCCCTCACTTGCTTCTTAAGAGTAAGAGTTAATTTATAGTATCATTTATTTTAATTTCCTGTAATACTGAGATAGTTTGCTATACAGTACTTAATATATTAACAGAATTTTCTGCCTATGTAATAAAATTCCCAGCACTATTCCAAGTAATTTTTGTCATATTTATTTCTGAATTCTAGTAATTTATTGATCAGGGCCCAGTAAAAACAGAAACCATGTCAGTTATTTTAGTAGAGAGAATTTAATATTAAAAAATTGGCTAGAAAATATTGAAGGGCTGAAAAAAATGAAGAGAGGATTCTGAAGTAACTGTAAGAACCCAAGGACCTGAGTTAGAGATTAGGGTTAGTAAAGCCCAGAATCTGGGAGGAGAGACCCCGTGGAGCTACGATTATCAGTACCTGAGGAGAGGGTACCCCTCAACAGCTGAGACTCACACCTCCAAGAAGGGTTATCTGCCTGGCTGGTTTTGGAAGATAGAATTTTCCAATGATTACAACAGCTGCCATTTCACATGCTCTTCATACAGTTTGACTTTGAGACTCTTATTGAGGGTTGGGGTCTGTGTTTTCTCCCACTGAATCTAGGCTGACTCACAAGTATGGCAGAAGTAGTGGTATGTGATCCCTGAGGCTAGGTCATAACAGGTGGTACCCCTTTGACCTGGATCTCTTGGGGCACCCACCTTTGAAGCAGTGAGCTGTTTGAGGCTGCCATGCTGAGAGGAAGCCTACGACAACATGAAAGTTTCTACAGTGATGGTAGTTTTAAGTCCCCGAGTTTGGGATGATATGTTACACAGCAGAAAAAACTGGGTCCCTGGTACCCAAGAGCTCAGAGGAAGGGCCTCAGAACTGTGACTGAGACCTCGGGCCCAGCAAGGCTGCTTAGCAAGCACCAGGGAAAGGCTAGAAACTGAAATTAACTGGGACAGCAGACTGAAGGGCCATTGCTGAGACAACACTGACAGGGTTGGCAGGCGAACAGAACGGAGTGCATCCCCTTTCCTCCCCTAGACTTCCAGGGTCTAGTCTTTCCTTTTGGCAGAATCTAGTAGAGAAGCCAGCTTGGCAAAGAAGAACTGCAGTTTTCAGAGTTCCAGCCCCAGCATAAGTCAGAGTATAGTAAATAACTTAATGGCTGACATAGGCACCAATTCTATGACCTTTTTCCCTTAATAACTGAAATATGTTAGACTGTCACTGTCCATTTGATGTTAGCAGGTCTGCGTGTCCAACATACCTTTAGTGTGACTTCACACCCTATGAATAAGGCTTCACTAATGAAAACATGCAGGCAGTCTCTGGCTTCTCCTACTGCAGGTATGACCCAAAGGAGAACAAGTGGACTCGAGTGGCTTCCATGAGTACGCGAAGACTAGGCGTGGCTGTGGCTGTGTTAGGAGGGCTCTTGTACGCCGTAGGCGGTTCTGACGGGACATCGCCACTCAACACAGGTTAGGCCCTTCCAAAGTCAGCCTGGTTTCCCCAGAGCAGCACATTGTCTTTGGGGGAGTCCCCCTCCAGAAAGTATTAAAAGGCCAGGTTATTCTATAATTTATCAGGAAAATTATTTTCTTGTAGGAGAATACCTCTGCTCTTCCCCAGCTCCTTCTGTAGCCATAGTCTTATAGGATATTCCCAAAGTACTTCTTTCTCCATCCCTCCATTTTACAAGCTTCTGGAAATTTTTAATGAGTAAAAGAACTATTTTCTTCACATTGATTATTTTCCTCTCCCATAACCATCTCTCCTTAAAAAAAAAAACCAAAATAAATTAAAAGTTTAAACTATAAACTGGTGTACCCATTAGTCCTTTCTATTTAGAGGTAATGGATTTTTTTGCCTAAGGATATTGTCATTGTGGCACTTTCATTACAGATCCATTGCCACACATCTTGTCTTCTCTCCAGTGGCTTAGAATGCAGTAGGAATACAGGCAAGGGAGTTCAAGAGTATAGCACTTGTCTGAGTGTGACAATAAATTATTGTATGGAATTAGATACTATAATCTAATCCCCTCATTTAGAGGTAATAGTGAGGCCATCAGTCACCTAGCTAATGAGTCATATAGCCAGGATTAAAACTAGGTACCCTGACTCCACATGCCCTTTCCACCAAACCATGCCTAAGAGAAGCCCATTCTCAATGGAAGCATTGTGCTATTGTCCAAAGGTACACAAGTCCTTCTCAAGGAAAGAGCAGATTGCTTATTGAAAATATATATCATCATATGTGTGTGATGTTTTAATGGCTATGAGGAAAACTAGAGAATAGAGGAAATGGCTGAATGGGCATTAACTGGTTTTGCATTTCCATGCAGTGGAGCGCTACAATCCTCAGGAAAACAGATGGCACACCATAGCCCCTATGGGGACACGGAGGAAGCACCTGGGCTGTGCAGTGTATCAGGACATGATCTATGCTGTAGGAGGTAGAGATGACACTACCGAGCTTAGCAGTGCTGAGAGATACAACCCCAGAACTAACCAGTGGTCTCCAGTGGTGGCTATGACATCCCGCCGTAGTGGGGTAAGTGCCCAGCAACAAGCATGAGGATGGCTCTGATCTGTGAGCTGTACTATGTGGGAGCAGGAGGAGGCGCACTGTTTAGGCAAACAACCCCTGCTACTTTTGTCCTGGGAAAAAATTCATTTTTTTGATTGCTGTTATCTCAAGTAGTTAAATGTCTTTCATCCAATCATACCTTTGGAGAATTTTTTTTTATGATTTGTCTTGTATCAGTTGCTTCTTGAAAGGCCCCTTCCTCTCCTATCTAATACTCTAACATCACCCTCATTCATCCATATCTGTTAGAGCTAAATATTCCTACTAGGTAATATTTCAGGTAGTTGGCATACCCATACAAATGTTTAGGTCGAAAGACATCTGACCCCACCACCAGTCTTCACAAACTGGTTTGAGTCCATTCCATCTACAGTATGGACCAAATCAGCCTGATCTATGCCATGTTGTAGACCATGGATTACCTGTGACTACAGGAGACTTACGGAGTAGAGTGTGGAATTCATCCATCCTAGGACGTTTGGCTCAGAATTAAGTGTAACCATAAACCACTGATCTTGTCAGGAGCCCATCAGTGTAGGACAACAGGTGGGAGAATCATTAGTAGCTGAAGATAATCTGAGGATGATAGGGAGTAAATTCTGGTGTGCACAAATCAGGGACTAAATACCACTGCGAGGAATCAGCCAATCAAACTGTTCACATAATGGCGGTTCTTTATTGCTAGAAACAAACAGCTGCTTAGTCACATTCCTGTTATTTTCACTGCTATATTCTGTTGATATATTTCACTCATTTAGCAAATATTTATTGTTTACTGGGAAAGCAAAAAAAAGTGTGACATGATTCCTCAACTCAAGAAGCTCCTGATTTGTTGAAGGAAATTGAAATGTTTACGGCTCACTATAAAAAAAATAAGTCCTAGTAGTAGTGGCATGTGCCTTTTACAAGAACATGCCCCAAAATAAGCTTACTGCTGTTGGGCCAGTGAAAAGACTTGCCAGAGAAAGTCGCGTGTAAGGTAGGCCATGAAAGAAGAACAAGATTTTCTAGAAGAGGGAAAGAAAGCACTAGCCACCAAACAACGTGTGCAAAAGTCTGGCACTGTGAAAATGTATGGTATTTTCTGGGACTACCAGTTAATCTAGTATTACTGCAGCATAGGGCACATTAGATGGCAAGGCTGAAACACAGGCTAATACAGATTTCTGGAGAGCCTGAACAACAGAGTAAGGACTTTTAACTTACCCTTAGGTGGCAGGGAGGCTTAGGAAGTTTTTAGAAGAGAGTGACAGTATGGTTATATCTGTATTTTTTTAATTTAGTGGCAATATAGATAGTGGATTAGAATAGGCAAATACCAAAAGAAGTGAGAGCAGTTTTGAAGGTTCTTGCTCACCCCCAGGGAATGCTTTTCCAAAAATTTTAAAAACATGTTTTTGACTCTGTAAATAATTCTAACTGAGTATATAATTTTACTGTTCCCATAATTTAATAGGTTTTTATCATAACTTTTTCTCCCTCTGTATTCAAGTTAACCACAATGTAAAGCCATAAAGAATAACATATATTAAAGAAATTTACCTGGAATCCAGTCTAAATCTTGCTGGTGATCATCTAGTTTCTTCAGCAGCCACTGTTTTGGTCCTGTAGGTTGGCCTGGCAGTGGTGAATGGACAGCTCATGGCTGTAGGAGGTTTTGACGGTACAACATACTTGAAGACCATCGAAGTTTTTGATCCTGATGCCAATACATGGAGGTAACCTTTAAGCTATGCTGCAGATCATCTCACCGCCGACTTGACAGTCATGGGCTTGAATAGCCTATGACCATCAACATCAGGATGGTCATTAATACACTGAATTGCCTCCTGCCTACTTTGAAGAGGCTTGAACTTACCTATATTTGAAGACTTATTTTGACTTCATTGCTCTAACATAGCTGACATCTTGCATAATTCTTGTCTTTGGTACCTGTCCAGTTTTATAACTAGAGATGACAAAACAGGAAAAAAAATCTTTCTAACTCCACCATGAAATAAAGTGACTTGCCTAACTAAGCAAGTTAGTGACAGCATTAGAACAAGAACTTAGATCTTTGGCTCTCAATCTGTCAGTACAATTTTTTGGTGTTCTTAGAAGCAACTTTATGCCCAGGAAAAACAAATTGCATTTATTGTCTAAAAAATAATATTTTATTTCATTTTAAAACTGATTTTTCCCTTTACCTTTTAAAATCTAGTTAAATATATTAATCTACTTTAAAGTCTAGTAAATTTAAGGGTCACCTTTAGAGAGAAAGCCTCCACTTATTTAAGAGAGTTTATGTTAAACTATATTTATAGGTTTAATTTTACTTTGCTTTTAAATCATTAATTGTCTAAAAAATTCTACATCCTTATAAATTCACATAAATCAGATGACTTCTGCTTTTTAAATATTGGGAAATTTTTACAAATTTAGCAAAATTCTCTTAAAACTTTCAACTTAATATCTTTAGTCTAAATCTTTACTTGATCACATATTTTATATTTGATTTACAAAACTAATCTGACAAACCCTCTAATATGCCAAAGTCTCTTAAACATTACAAGAACTTAAAATGTCAAATATATAATTCTCAAACTTAATAAAAAATATTAATACTGTGGGTTTGGTGTCCTTCATATCTATGCTTAAGTCTAAATACCAAATATACTAGCCTTCTGGGAAAATAGTTTTACCGTCCAAGCAATTTGGGATTTCTTTCTCAATAAATTGAGCTTATTTGCTAAACAAATTTAGGGTAACCATCTCAGTAGTTGCACATCAAAATTTAAAGGGTTTCTTTGAGAAACAAATAATTGATGAGGTCTAGCTAGCAAAGGGAAAATATGGGTGGGGGAGTAAAATAGCCAGGGTCAAAATTGGATGCAAAAATGTGGAATATATGATCCTGAATAATTGTTAGAAGTCAGAGTGTAAAGTTATAAAGTTAGGGTACAAATAGTGGATATGACACTCTCTTACTATTAAATAGTTCCCTGTGAGAGCATTTCAGTCAATGTCTGAAATAATTCTGCTAACTGCCAGTGCTCAATTTCAGCTCCTGATCTTTGGAAGAGGTATATGAAGCTAAAAATATTAAGTTGTGATAAAAACATGAAAATGTGTTTTATTAACATCTAAAGTATGGAAGAAACAATGCTTTTTCCAGTTAATACAATTTTGTTTCTTCCTTTGCAGGTTATATGGTGGGATGAACTATCGTCGGCTAGGGGGTGGTGTAGGAGTTATTAAAATGACACATTGTGAATCCCATATATGGTGAACATCTAGAAGACGTCGTATATATGCTCCTGTGTACTCTGGAGAGCTTTGACCTTGTAGCTCTGTACAGCTCAAGAAAACATTAGAACAGATTTTATTCTTTGTTGGTGCCTCAACATATGGAAATACAAATACAATGCAAGTACTTCACCTACAAGATGCCACCTTTGCACAATAATTTTCAGTTCTATGCAGAAGAATATTTGTTTTTGGTTTTAATTTATCATGGTTTTATTTGTTGTTGGGTTTTTCTTTTTTTTTTTTTTGGATTTAGCCTTTCTCCCACCAAAAAAGAAAAAGGGGAAAAAAAGACAAAAATTCCAAGCAGTGAAACTTTATATAAAGTTTGAAAATACTAATAAAGGGAAAAGGGCTGTATATGATCTAGTGTTATTTCTAGACACTCCATCCACATGACTCCATTACTTAACCAGGACTACCAGTGACAAAGATAGATATGCAAACTGTATTAGTTAGCCATCATTCTTGCACTAAACACCAGAAGACTTGAAGATCTAAAGAAAACAAAAAGGAAGCATCTCCTTTTAAATAGTACAGTTCAAAAGAAATATTAAATTGGTAAAGCCAGGACTCAGACACTAAAGTTTTCATCAGTGGAAGTTTGCATCTTGTTTCCTTCCCTATGAGCTTGTTTTCTGCTATCTTTAGATTTCTTTCATATTTTCATAGAGTTTCTGCTCAGTGCCTCTATAAATACAGTATCCGATTCTCATGTACTGTCCTGAGAATCCTGCAATAGACCCATGTGCAGCTCTGCAAGAGTTTTTGCTCAAAAATATAACTGACAGAAGCAGCCTCCCTTATTTCCTTACTGCTACTAAGGACCAGCAGGGAGACACGTCACCTCCCTGGCAGGGAATACTGTTGTGCAATTTACCCTGGATGTTCAGGCCTGCTGAAGCTGAGGCTTACCTGAAATCACACCCCTCAGAAGAATAAAGTCTTCAGTTCATGAAGAGTACATGCTAATGAGTGCAAAACTGATTGAGGCATTTTATTAATAAAATATTTGTTCTTTTATACAAACTATATCATTATCATCATTCTACAAAGCCACTGTTATTACATCTCTCAAATTGCACTTTCTGGTGAAAAGTTAAATTTTTCAGAAAAAAAAATGATAAAAATTTCAGTGATTCAAGTTTTTTTGTCATTGTGTTCATAAACCAAATTTTTTCAGTGTATTTTGCAGGAAAATCTTTGAATAAGACTTTAACCACAGCCAAAAGAAATAACCTCCTCCCACCCCGACTTCAAAAATGTTTGGCAACTATTGTGTTTACATTTAAAAATCATTTGCACCTTTACAAGAAAAAAAAAGTATTTGGTAAACAGTTGTTTACATGTATCATTTATGCTTTTTTCTAGCATGTATAACTTTTTAAAATAAAGGTAGTATTTACCATAAAAAATACTGTTTAATGCTTATGTCTTTGCTGTTTAGATTTTGGCTCTATATCATTTATCATTTATACTTCCTTTATGTAAAGTTACAACTTATGTAAAGTTCAACCTGAAGGAATGTAAGGATTGCCAGTGAGAATTATGAATTTTTATTATATATTTTATTATAGTAATATATTACCTGATAACTTATTTTCTGGTATAGGACTTAGAATAATAAAATTTTGAGCTCTACATTTAAAAGAAACCAAGTTCCTAATCATAAGTGACTCAGTAACTGAGAGATCACTGCTGTAAAGGACCCTTAAGACAACTCTAGTTGAAGAGTTTTGCCATTTTCTTACCAATCATTTCCTAGAATAGAGACAATTTATAAAGCCAGTTGTCACCGAATTAGATGACCAGGGTTTACTTGGATGTTTTTGCCTCTTGCTTCTCTCTCCTCTATATTTCTTTCCTTATCCCATGTTTCTTCTTTTCCCATTTCATTCCTAGATTAACAAAACTTTGAATGGCTTTGTCCTCACTCTCACATACTGTTCAGGAGGAACTTCTTCTATTTCACAGCTGTCAAGAACTAGTCTCTGCAGTGTAGATATTTGCAGGAAACACTACAGAAGAAAACTGGGAAAGAGATCAGAAATGGGATGGTGGAGAGTAGTATAAAGAACAAGGAATTTGGAATCAGGATGTGGATGAGATTCAGCTTCTACCATGTCATTTTTAATTTTCTAACCTTTGGTTTATATATAAAATGAATATCAACCAAACTCCAAGCTTACTTCACAGAGTTGTGGAGACCACTCTGTAAATAAGTTAATGAGTGTTCTCTTTTTACAGCAATGTCTTCCATAATAGGTGCATTTCACTCTATAGTGAAACTGGAACACATTCAGTGGAAAGAAGAAATAACCCTGTATGCTCAAGTGAACACTTTGGCCAATGCTGTAGTTCCTGGATATTTACTTTTGAATCAGTCATATGAATTGTTTCCACTGGGGACTTCCCTACTTATGAAGTCTAATCACTGGAATTTTGTCCCTGTTTATTTATTTTCTTTTTCTAAAATATATGCAATACTAGAGTCTCGGGAGATGTGTGATTTTTGCCTTAGAAAACTGACTGCAATGATGCAGTACCATAAGGATCTCAAAAAAAAATTTTTTTTTGGTATCCTTAATCTACAATTACATGTACAATATTATGGTTATTAAACTACTCCCTTCATCAGGTCCCCCCCACCAACCTCATTACAGTCACTGTCCATCAGCATAGTGAGATGCTATAGAATCACTACTTGTCTTCTCTGAATTGTACAGCCCTCCCCATGCCCCCCCCAACATTACGTCTGCTAGTCGTAACGCCCATTTTCCCCCTTGTCCCTCCCTTCCCACCCATCCTCCTCAGTTCCTTTCCCTGTGGTAACTGTTAGTCCGTTCTTGGGTTCTGTGAGTCTGCTGCTGTTTTGTTCCTTCAGTTTTTTTCTTTGTTCATATACTCCACATATGAGTGAAATCTTTGATACTTCTCTTTTTCCGCTTGGCTTATTTCACTGAGCATAATACCCTCTAGCTCCATCCATGTTGTTGCCAATGGTAGGATTTGTTTTCTTCTTATGGCTGAATAATATCCCATTGTGTATATGTACCACATCTTCTTTATCCATTCATCTACTGATGGACACTTAGGTTGCTTCCATTTCTTGGCTATTGTAAATACTGCTGTGATAAACATAGGGGTGCATATGTCTTTTTGAAACTGGGCTGCTGCATTCTTAGGGTAAATTCCTAGGAGTGGGATTCCTGGGTCAAATGGTATTTCTATTTTGAGTTTTTTGAGGAACCTCCATACTGCTTTCCACAATGGTTAAACTAATTTGTATTCCCACCAGCAGTGTAGGAGGGTTCCCTTTTCTCCACATCCTCGCCAACATTTTTTGTTTGTGTTTTGGATGTTGGCCATCCTTACTGGTGTGAGGTGATATCTCATTGTGGTTTTAATTTGCATTTCTCTGCTGATTAGCGATGTGGAGCATCTTTTCATGTGTCTGTTGGCCATCTGAATTTCTTCTTTGCAAAAGTGTCTATTCATATCCTCTGCCGATTTCTTAATTGGATTATTTGCTTTTTGTTTGTTGAGATGCGTGAGTTCTTTATATATTTTGGATGTCAAGCCCTTATCGGATATGTCACTTATGAATATATTCTACCATACTGTAGGATGTCTTTTTGTTCTACTGATAGTGTCCTTTGTTGTACAGAAGATTTTCAGCTTCATATAGTCCCACTTGTTCATTTTTGCTTTTGTTTCCCTTGCCTGGGGAGATATGTTAATTAAGAAGTCGCTCATGTTTATGTCCAAGAGATTTTTGCCTTTGTTTTTTTCTAAGTTTTATGGTTTCATGACTTATGTTCAGGTCTTTCATCCATTTTGAGTTTACTTTTCTTTATGGGGTTAGACAGTAGTCCAGTTTCATTCTTTTACATGTAGCTGTCCAGTTTTGCCAACACCAGCTGCTGAAGAGGCTGTCATCTCCCCATTGTATATCCATGGCTCCTTTATCATATATTAATTGACTATATATGTTTGGGTTAATGTTTGGATTTTCTATTCTGTTCCACTGGTCTGTGGGTCTGTTTTTGTGCCAATACCAAATTGTCTTGATTACTGTGGCTTTGTAGTAGAGCTTGAAGTCAGGGGGCGAAATTCCCCCTGTTTTATTCCTCCTTCTCAGGATTGCTTTGGCTATTCAGGGTCTTTTGTGGTTCCATATGAATTTCAGAACTATTTGGTTCAGTTCATTGAAGAATGCTGTTGGTATTTTGATAGGGATTGCATTGAATCTGTAGATTGCTTTAGGTAGTATAGTCATTTTGACAATATTTATTCTTCCTAGCCAAGAGCATGGATGAATTTCCACTTGTTAGTGTCCTCTTTAATTTCTCTTAGGAGTGTTTTGTAGTTTTCATGCTATGGGTCTTTCACTTCCTTCGTTAGGTTTATTCCTAGGTATTTTATACTTTTGATGCAATTGTGAATGGAATTGTTTTCCTGATTTCTCTTTCTGTTAGTTCATTGTTAGTGTATAGGAAAGCAACAGATTTCTGTTAATTTTGTATCCTGCAACTTTGCAGAATTCAGATATTAGTTCTAGTAGTTTTGGAGTGGAGTCTTTAGGGTTTTTTATGTACAGTATCATGTCATATGCAAATAGTGACAATTTGACATCTTCTTTACCAATCTGGATGCCTTGTATTTCTTTGTCTGATTGCCATGGCTAGGACCTCCAGTACTATGTTGAATAACAGTGGAGAGAGTGGGCATCCCTGTCTTGTACCCGATCTTAGATGAAAAGCTTTCAGCTTCTCGCTGTTAAGTATGATGTTAGCTGTGGGTTTGTCATATATGGCCTTTATGATATTGAGGTATTTGCCGTCTAGACCCATTTTGTTGAGAGTTTTAATCATGAATGGATGCTGAATTTTGTCACATGCTTTCTCAGCATCTATGAAGATGATCATGTGGTTTTGTTCTTCTTTTTGTTGATGTGGTGGATGATGTTGATGGATTTTTTGAATGTTGTACCATCATTGCATCCCTGGGATGAATCCCACTTGATCATGGTGTATGAATCTCTTGATGTATTTTTGAATTCAGTTTGCTAATATTTTGTTGAGTATTTTTGCATCTACGTTCATCAGGGATATTGGTCTGTAATTTTTTTTGGTGAGGTCTTTGCTAGGTCTCGGTATTAGAGTGATGCTGGCTTCATACAATGTGTTTGGAAGTATTCCCTCCTCTTCTATTTTTTTGGAAAACTTTATGGGGAATGGGTGTTATTTCTTCTCTATATGTCTGGTAGAATTCAGAGGTGAATCTGTCTGGCCCGAGGGTTTTGATCCTGGGTAATTTTTTGATTACCGATTCAATTTCGTTGCTGGTGATTGGTCTGTTTAGTTTCTCTATTTCTTGCTTGGTCAGTCTTGGAATGTTGTATTTTTCTAAGAAGTCCATTTCTTCTAGTTTTTCCAGCTTGTTAGCATATAGACTCTCATAGTATTATCTTATAATTCTTTGTATTTCTGTGGGGTCCATCGTGATTTTTCCTTTCTCATTTCTGATTCTGCTTATGTATGTAGATTCTCTTTTTTTCTTAATAAGTCTGGCTAGGGGTTTATCTATTTTGTTTATTTTTTCATGAACCAAGTCATGGTTTCATTGATTTTTTTTCTATTGTTTTATTCTTCTTAACTTCATTTATTTCTTCTCTGATCTTTATTATGTCCCTCCTTCTGGTGACATTGGGCCTCATTTGTTCTTCTTTTTCCAATTTCAGTGTCTTTAGACTATGCATTTGGGATTGTTCTTCCTTCTTTAATTAGGCCTGGATTGCAATATACTTTCCTCTCAGGGCTGCCTTTGCTGCGTCCCACAGAATTTGTGGCTTTGTGTTATTGTTGTCATTGGTCTCCAAATATTCTTTGATCTCCGTTTTAATTTGGTCGTTGACCCATTGATTATCTAGGAGAATGTTGTTAAGTCTTGATGTATTTATGAGCCTCATTGTTTTCTTTCTAAAATTTATTTCTAGTTTTATACCTTTGTGATCTGAGAAGTTGGTTTGTAGAATTTCAATATTTTTAAATTTACTGAGGTTCTTTTGGTGGCCTAGTATGTGGTCTATTCTGGGAAATGCTCCATGTGCACTTGAGAAGAATGTGTATCCTGTTGCTTTTGGGTGTAGAGTTCTGTAGATGTCTGTTAGGTCCATCTGTTCTAGTGTGTTGTTCAGTGCCTCTGTGTCTTTACTTATTCTCTGTTTGGTTGCTCTGTCCTTTGGAGTGAGTGGTGTGTTGAAGTCTCCTAAAATGAATGCATTGTTGTCTATTTCCTCCTTTAATTCTGTTAGTATTTGTTTCACATATACCAGCACTCCTGTGTTGGGTGCATATATATTTATAATGGTTATATCTTCTTGTTGGACTGACCCCTTTATCATTATGTAATGTCCTTCTTTATCTCTTGCTACTTTCTTCGTTTTGAAGTCTATTTTGTGGGATACAAGTACTGCAACACTTACTTTTCTCTCCTTGTTGTTTGCATGAAATATCTTTTTCCATCCCTTCACTTTTAGTTTGTGTCTATCTTTGGGTTTGAGGTGAGTCTCTTGTAAGCAGCATATAGATGGATATTGCTTTTTTATCCATTCTATTACTCTGTGTCTTTTGATTGGTGCATTCAGTCCATTTACATTTAGCGTGATTATTGATAGATATGTACTTATTGCCATTGCTGGCTTTAGATTCGTGGTTACCAAAGGTTCGAGGGTTGCTTCTTTACTATCTAACAATCTCACTTAACTTTCTTGTTAGTTATTGTAAACACCATCTGATGTTTCTTTATTTCTCTCCCTTCTTATTCTTCCTCCTCCATTCTTTATATACTAGGTGTTTTATTCTTTGCCTTTAGTTAGTATTTGGATGGTCTGTTTTCTTTGCTATGATTTTATTTTCTCTGGTGACATCTTTTTAGCCTTAGGGGTGCTTCCCTCTAGAGCAGTCCCTTTAAGATATTCTGTAGAGGTGGTTTATGGGAGGCAAACTCTCTCAGCTTTCGCTTCTCTGGAAATTGATCCCTCTGCTGTATTTAAATGATCATTGTGCTGGATACAATATTCTTGGTCGACACCCTTCTGTTTCATTACATTAAATATATCATGCCATTCTCTTCTGGCCTGTAAGGTTTCTGTTGAGAAGTCTGATGATAGTCTGATGGGTTTTCCTTTGTAGGTGATCTTTTTTCTCTCTCTAGCTGCTTTTAATACTCTGTCCTTATCTTTGATCTTTGCCATTTTAATTATTATGTGTCTTGGTGTTGTCTTCCTTGTGTCCCTTGTGTTGGGAGTTCTGTGGGCTTCCGTGGACTGCGAGACTACCTCCTTCCCCAGCAAGCGGAAGTTTTCAGCAATTATTTCTTCAAAGACACTTTCTATCCCTTTTTCTCTCTCTTCTTCTTCTGGTACTCCTATAATGCGAATATTGTTCTGTTTGGATTGGTCACAAAGTTCTCTTAATATTCTTTCATTCCTAGAGATCCTTTTATCTCTCTCTGCCTCAGCTTCTCTGTATTCCTGTTTTCTGGTTTCTATTCCATTAACAGTCTCTTGCATCTCGTCCAGTCTGCTGCTAAGCCTGTCAATCACTTGTCTCATTTCTGCATTGTCTTTCCTCACTTCCCTCACTTCCTCCTTCAGCTCTTGCGTATATCTCTGTAGATCCATCATTATGGTTATGACTTTTATTCTGAATTCTTTTTCAGGAAGATTGTGCATTTACATCTGATCATACTCCCTCTAAAGTGTTGTCTGGATGTGGGTAAGCTTTGTGTGTACCATATTCCTCTGTCTTTTCTTGGCGATAGAAATGGTCGCTGATAGGTGACATGCATGTCAGCTGGGCTCTTTAAGACTTTTAAAAAGAAAAAGAAAAAGAAAGAGAAAAAAAGGAAAGAAAGAAAGAAAGAAAAAAATAACTCCCACTGGTAGTAGATTCTGTGAGGATGCTATAGGAGGCGTTGCTGCTCCACTATTCCGCAGCCGTGGCCACGTCACTCTGCAGGGCCCTTTGTAGCTCTGGCTGGGGCGGGAACGAATGGAAGGCTGCTGATCTCTGTGGGAAGTCTCAGTGCGGCTACTCTTTCCCAGTCACTAGCCAAGGGGTCCAAAATTCCAAGGACTCCCAGCCTGCTCGGCCGAGTGTACTGGGACGATCCTGCTCCTTCGTTCAGTCCCTGCTTCTTTACAACAGCTAAAAAGGCGTGCACTTTTCTTTTGTCCCGGGGAGCGACTGAGAGGACGCAGGTGGGTTTCCTGGTCAGATCCTGCACCTCTGACTCTCCAAGCTCTGGTACACAATGCGATGTATGTCAGTGCTCCTGGCGCAGATCACCAGAGCTGGTTATTTCACGGGCCTATGCTTCCACTCCCTCCCTGCTCTGAATCCTCTCCTCATGCCGGTGCGCTGCGGTGGGGGAGTGCTCAGGTCCCGCCAGGTCACATTTCCGTATCTTACCCGCTTCGCGGGGTGCCGAGTCCTCTCAGGTGTAGCTGCAGGCTGGGTGCCATCCTATATCCTCTTGTCTCTCTTTTAGGAATAGTTGTATTTGTTGTATATTCATAAATATATATGGTTTGGGGAGGAGATTTCTGCCACCCTGCTCATGCCACCATCTTCCCAGAAGTCCCTCAAAGAATTTTTATTCTCTTTCAATGTTGCATACTAGACTTAACTTTCAATTAAGACCTGTTCGTCTATTTAGTTCCAAGTCGTATTTCAGGTAGGCCTGTAGTGGCAGTGTGGGAAATAAAGAGAAATGGAGTATAAGTTCGGGGAACTGATTTCTAATGTTGGTTCTGTCAACTATTTACCTAGGCAGGACACTTCCTTGGTTTTCACCTTTAAAGCAGAGAAATAAAGGGGTCTAGATCACACAATTGTATACAGAACCAGATAGAAGATCCAATTGTCTTCTATTAAGCCAGAAATTATAGGAACATGCAGGTGTGTAGAACAATACATGCAATTCAACTATTAATTTTTTTGATTTTGAAGTTATTTATTCAATATTATATATATTAACATATTTATTTATTTGTTTTATTAAGGTATTACCAATATATACTGTTATGAAGGTTTAACATGAAAAAACAATGTAATTACTACATTTACCAATATTATCAAGTCCCCACCCACACCCCATTGCAGTCAACTCTCCATCAGTGTAGGAAAATGGCACATTCACTATTTGCCTTCTCTCTGCTACACTGTATTCGGTGTAACCCCTCAAACCATGTGTACTAAACATAATACCCCTCAATCCCGTTCTCCCATCCTCCCCACCTGCCTTTTGGTAACTGCTAGTCCCTTCTTGGAGTATGTGAGTCCGCTGCTACTTTGTTCCTTCAGTTTTCCCTTCATTGTTATACTCCACAAATGAGGGAAATCATTTGGCACTTGTCTTTCTCCACCTGGCTTATTTCACTGAGCATAATATCCTCCAGTTCTATCCATGTTGCTGCAGCAGTAGGATTTGTTTCTTTCTTATAGTTGAATAGTATCCCATTATGTATATTTACCACATCTTCTTTATCCATTCATCTACTGATGGACACTTAGGGTGCTTCCATATCTTGGCTATTGTAAATAGTGCTGCAATAAACAGGGATGCATATGTCTTTTTGAATCTGAGAAATTATATTCTTTGGGTAAATTCCAAGGAATGGGATTCCCAGGTCAAGTAATATTTCCATTTTTAGTTTTTTGAGGAACCTCCATATTGCTTTCCACAATGGTTGAACTAGCTTACATTCCCAACATCAGTGTACAGGAATTTCCCTTTCTCTATATCCTTGCCAGCATTTCTTGTTCTTACTGTTTTCGATACTGGCCATCCTAACTGGTGTGAGGTGATATCTCATTGTGGTTTTTAATTTGCATTTCCCTTATGATTAGTGATGTGGAGCATCTTTTCATGTGTCTGTTGACCATCTGAATTTCTTCATTGGAGAACTCTCTCTTCATATCCTCTGCCCATATTTTAATCAGGTTATTTGCTTTTTGGGTGTTGAGGCATGTAAGTTCTTTATATATTTTGGATGTTAACCCCTTGTTGGTTATGTCATTTACAAATATATTCTCCCATGCTGTAGGATGCCTTTTTGTTCTGTTGATGGTGTCCTTTGCCGTACAGAAACCTTTTAGTTTGATGTAGTCCCATGAGTTCATTTTTGCTTTTGTTTCCCTTCCTCGAGGAGATGCGTTCAGGAAGAAGGTGCTCATGCTTATATTCAGGAGATTTTTGCCTATTTTGTCTTCTAAGAGTTTTATGGTTTCATGACTTACATTCAGGTCCTTGATCCATTTTTAGTTTACTTTTGTGTATGGGGTTAAACAATAATCCAGTTTCATTCTCTTACATGTAGCTGTCCAGTTTTGCCAACACCAGTTGTTGAAGAGGCTGTTATTTCCCCATTGCATGTCCATAGATAACTCCTTATTGTATATTGATTGGCCATATATGCTTGAGTTTATATCAGGCTCTCTAGTCTGTTCAATTGGTCTATGGATCTGTTCTTGTGCCAGTACCAAATTGTCTTGATTACTGTGGCTTTGTAGTAGAGCTTAAAATTGGGAGCATAATCCCCCCAGCTTTATTCTTCCTTCTCAGGATTGCTTTGGCTATTCGGGGTCTTTTGTAGTTCCATATGAATTTTAGAGCTATTTGCTCTAGTTCGTTGAAGAATGCTGTTGGTATTTTGATAGGCATTGCATTGAATTTGTAGATTGCTTTAGGCAGGATGGCCATTGTAACAGTATTAATTCTCCCTATCCATGAGCATTGGATGTATTTCCATTTATTATTTATTGGTATCTTTAATTTCTCTCATGAGTTTCTTGTAGTTTTTGAAGTATAGGTCTTTCACTTCCTTGGTTAGGTTTATTCCTAGGTATTTTATTCTCTATGATGCAATTGTGAGTGGAATTGTATTTCTGATTTCGCTTTCTGCTAGTTCATCATCAGTGTATAGGAATGAAACAGATTTCTGTGTATTAATTTTGTTTCCTGCAACTGCTGAATTCAGATATTAGTTCTAGTAGTTTTAGAGTGGAGTCTTTAGGTTTTTTTATGTACAATATCATATCATCTGCAAATAGTGGCAGTTTGACTTCTACCAATCTGGATGCCTTTTATTTCTTTGTTTTGTTTGATTGCCGTGGCTAGGACCTCCAGTACTATGTTGAATAACAGTGGAGAGAGTGTGAATCCCTCTCTTGTTCCAGATCTTAGATGAAAAGCTTTCAGCTTCTCGCTGTTAAGTATGATGTTGGCTGTTGGTTTGTCATATATGGTCTTTATTATGTTGAGGTACTTGCCCTCTATACCCATTTTGTTAAGAGTTTTTATCATGAATGGATGTTGAATTTTGTCAAATGCTTTTTCAGCATCTATAGAGATGATCATGTGGTTTTTGTCCTTCTTTTTGTTGATGTGGTGGATGATGTTGATGTATTTTCAAATGTTGTACCATCCTTGCATCCCTGAGATGAATCCTACTTGGTCATGGTGGATGATCATGTTGATGTGTTTTTGTGTTTGGTTTGCTAATATTTTGTTGAGTATTTTTGCATCTACATTCATCAGGGATATTGATCTGTAATTTTCTTTTCTGGTGGGGTCTTTGCCTGGTTTTGGTATTAGAGTGATGCTGGCTTCATAGAATGAGTTTAGAAGTATTTGCTCCTCTTCTATTTTTTGGAAAACCTTAATGAGAATGGGTATTATGTCTTCTCTATATGTCTGATAAAATTCAGTGGTGAATCCATCTGGGGCGGGGTTTTGTTCTTGGGTAGTTTTTTGATTACCAATTCAATTTTGTTGCTGGTAATTTGTCTGTTTAGATTTTCTGTTTCTATCTTGGTCAGTCTTGTAAGGTTGTATTTTTCTAAGAAGTTGTCCATTTCTTCTAGGTTTCCCAGCTTGTTAGCATATAGATTTTCATAGTATTCTCTTATAATTCTTTGTATTTCTGTGGGGTCCGTCGTGATTTTTCCTTTCTCATTTCTGATTCTGTTTATGTGTGTAGATACTCTTTTTCTCTTAATAAGTCTAGCTAGGGGTTTATCTATTTTGTTTATTTTCTCAAAGAACCAGCTCTTGGTTTCATCGATTTTTTCTATTGTTTTATTCTTCTCAATTTTATTTCTTCTCTGATCTGTATTGTGTCCCTCCTTCTGGTGACTTTAGGCCTCATTTGTTCTTCTTTCTCCAATTTCAATAATTGTGACTTTAGACTATTCATTTGGGATTGTTCTTCCTTCTTTAAATAGGCCTTGATTGTGATATACTTTCCTCTTAGAACTGCCTTTGCTGCGTCCCACAGGTTTGGGCTTTGTGTTGTTGTTGTCATTTGTCTCCATATATTGCTTGATCTCTGTTTTAATTTGATTGTTGATGTATTGATTATTTAGGAGCATGTTGTTGAGCCTCCATGTGTTTGTGAGTCTTTTTGTTTTCTTTCTACAATTTATTTCTAGTTTTATACCTTTGTGGTCTGAGAAGTTGGTAGGTAGAATTTCAATATTTTTGAATTTACTGAGGTTCTTTTTGTGGCCTAGTATGTGGTCTATTCTGGAAAATGTTCCATGTGCACTTGAGAAGAATGTGTATCCTGCTGCTTTTGGGTGTACAGCTCTGTAGATGTATGTTACGTCCATCTGTTCAAGTGTGTTGTCCAGTGCCTCTGTGTCTTTACTTATTTTCTGTCTGGTTGATCTGTCCTTTGGAATGAGAGGTACATTGAAGTCTCCTAAAATGAATGCATTGTTTTCTGTTTCCTCCTTTAATTCTGTTAGTATTTGTTTCACATATGTCAGCACTCCTGTGTTGGGTGCATAGATAATTATAATGGTTATATCTTCTTGTTGGACTGACCCCTTTATCATTATGTAATGTCCTTCTTTATCTCTTGCTTTCTTTGTTTCGAAGTCTATTTTGTCTGATACAAATACTGCAACACCTGCTTTTTTCTCCCTGTTATTTGCATGAAATATCTTTTTCCATCCCTTCACTTTTAGTCTGTGTATATCTTTGGGTTTGAGGTGATTCTCTTTTAAGGAGCATATAGATGGGTCTTGCTTTTTTACCCATTCTATTACTCTGTGTCTTTTGATTGGTGCATTCAGTCCATTTACATTTAGGGTGATTATCGATAGATATGTACTTATTGCCATTACAGGCTTCTGGATTCATGGTTACCAAATGTTCAAGGGTAGTTTCTTTACTATCTAACCATCTAACTTAACTCTCTTATTAAGGTATTATAAACATAGTCTGATGATTCTTTATTTCTCTCCCACTTATTTTTCCTCCTCCACTCTTTATATGTTAGGTGTTTTATTCTCTATTCTTTTGTGTTTCCTTTGACTGTTTTTGTGAAAATTTTATTTTTTGCCTTTAGCTGGTATTTGGATGGTCTGCTTTCTTTGCTGTGATTTTTTCTCTGGTGACATCTATTTAGCCTTAGGAGTGCTTCCACCTAGAGCAGTTGCTTTAAAATATCCCATACAGGTGGTTTGTGGGAGGCATATTCCCTTAACTTTTGCTTGTCTGGGAATTGTTTAATCACTCCCTCAAATTTAAATGATAACCTTGTCAGAGTATTCTTGGTTCAAGGCCCTTCTGCTTCATTGCATTAGATCCATCGTGCCAATCCCTTCTGGTCTGTAAGGTTTCTGTTGAGAAATCGGATGACAGCCTGATGGGTTTTCCTTTCTATGTCATCTTTTGTCTCTCTCTAGGTGCTTCTAAACATCTGTCTTTATCCTCAATCTTTGCCATTTTAATTATTATATGTCTTGATGTTGTCTTCCTTGGGTCCCTTGTGTTGGGAGATCTGTGTGTCTCCATGGCTTGAGAGACTATCTCCTTCCCCAGATTGAGGGATTTATCAGCAATTACCTTCTCAATGACACTTTCTATCCCTTTTTCTCTCTTCTTCTTCTGGTACCTCTATAATGCAGATATTGTTCCATATGGATTGGTCACACAGTTCTGTGAATATTCTTTCATTCTTAGAGATTCTTTTTTCTGTCTGTGCCTCAGCTTCTTTGTATTCCTCCTCTCTAATTTCTACTCCATTTACTGTCTCTTCTACTACATCTAATGTTTTTAAATTCCTCCGTTGTATGTTTCATTTCAGGTATGGAATTCTTTCTGATTAATCTCCATCTTAAATTCATTCCTATGTTCTTGAATATTTTCCTGTACCTCCATAAGCATGTTTATGATTTTTATTTTGTACTCTCTTTTGGGAAGTTTGGTGAGTTCCATTTCATTTGGCCCTTTTTCTGGGATTTGTGAGATTCTTGTCTGAACCTTGTTCTTTTGATGTTTCATATTCCTAAGTGGTGCCCTCTACTTCCCAGAAGCTCCAGTCTCTGGAGCTGCTCAGCCCCTAGAATGAGGTTGGGGGTCGTAGACGAGTGGCGCTGGTGCCTGGGGGGAGAAGAGAGCAGTTTCCTGGTTCCCAGGTGCAGTGCCTGTCTCCAGTATCAGAGCCAGTGGGCTGAGCACACAGGTGCAAGTCTCTGTGCTTGGCATCTGTAGCTGTTGTGGGTGGGGCCTCCCTCTGGGTGGTCTGACACCCACGCAGTGACTGCTGGTTTGTGAGCAGGTGCCAGCAGGCCAGGAGGAAGGCGCATGTCACAGTGGGGGCCTCGGACCTGAGTAGTCAGCCAGGGGAACGGAGCACCTGAAGCTCCTCAAAGTTCCCAATCTGCTGGGCAGAGCACGCCCAGACAACCTTGTCCACCTATCCCTTCTCCCACAGCAAGCTCCATGCAAACCGCATCCCTTCAGCAGCCCTCTCGCTGCTAGAAAAACTGTCAGATCGTCCGCCTTTCCTTAGAGCAGCTGGGTGTAGATACGGTCCTCCACAAACGGCCAGTATCTGCTCCTGAAGCACTCCACCTCTCCCAGCTCCCCATCCTCCAGAGCACCATACAGTGTAGGTTTCTGCTCACAAAGCAGTCCTACAGGGCTGGGTGTTCAGTTCTAGGCTTCCACCCCCTCCCCACTCCGTTTCTCTTCCTTCTGTCAGTGAGCTGAGGTGGGGGAAGGGCTCGGGTCCCACCGGATCAAGGCTTTGGTATGTTACCCCATTTCATGACGTCTGCTCTGTTCATGAGGTCTGTATGCAGTCTGGTGCAGCCTTCTTTCCTGTTGTTATTTTAGGGTTAGTTTTATTAACTATATTTTCTCACTATCTGTGGTTTTGGGAGGAGCTCTCTGTCTCACCTCTCACAGTGCCATCTTGAATCGTAATTCCATCCCTCCACTTTTAGTCTGTGTATGTCTTTGGGTTTAAAGTGAGTCTCTTGGAGGCAGCACATAGATGGGTCTTTTTTTTTTTTACCCATTCAGTGACTATGTCTTTTGATTGGTGCACTCAGACTAGTTACATTTAGGGTGATTATAGATAGGTATGTACTTATTGTCACTGCAGGCATTAGGTTCATAGTTACCAAAGGTTCAAGGTTAACTTCCTTACTAAGAGTCTAACTTAACTTAGTTAGTATGCTATTAACACAATCTAAATGTTTTTTTCTCCTCTTCTTCCACCTCCATTTTTTATATATTAGGTATCATATTCTGTACTCTTTGTCCCTTGACTGACTTTGGGGGTAGTTGATTTAATTTTGCATTTGCTTAGTAATTAACTGTTCTTTCTTTACTGTGGTTTTACCTCTGGTGACAGCTATTAAACCTTAGGAACACTTCCATCTATAGCAGTCCCTCCAAAATACACTGTAGAGATGGTTTGTGGGAGGTCAATTCTCTCAGCTTTTGCTTATCTGGAAATTGTTTAATCCCTCCTTCAAATTTAAATGATAACCTTGCCGGGTAAAGTATTCTTGGTTCAAGACCCTTCTGCTTCATTGCATTAAATGTCATGCCACTCCCTTCTGGCCTCTAAGGTTTCTGCTGAGAAGTCTGATGATAGCCTGATGGGTTTTCCTTTGTATGTGATCTTATTTCTCTCCCTGGCTGCTTTTAATAGTCTGTCCTTATCCTTAATGTTTGGCATTTTAATTACTATATGTCTTGTTGTTGTCTTCCTTGGGTCCCTTGTGTTGGGAGATCTGTGCATGTCCATGGCCTGAGAGACTATCTCCTTCCCCAGATTGGGGAATTTTCAGTAATTACCTCCTCAAAGACACTTTCTATGCCTTTTTCTCTCTTTTCATCTTCTGGTCTCCCTATATAATATGAATATTCTTCCTTTTGGATTGGTCATAGTTCTCTCAATATTCTTTCATTCTTAGAGATCCTTTTTTCTCTCTGTGCCTCAGCTTCTTTCTATTCCTCTTCTCTAATTTCTATTTCATTTATTGTCCCCTCCACTGTATCTAATCTGCTTTTAAAACCTTCCATTGTATGTTTCATTTCTGATACTGTGTTCCATAATGATTGGATCTCAGTCCAATCATTCCTGAGTTCTTGAATATTTTTCTGTACCTCCATGAGTATGTTTATGATTTTTATTTTGAAATCTCTTTCAGGAAGATTCATGAGATTGGTTTCATTTGACTCTTTGTCAGGTATATTTATGATTTTGCTTTGAACCAGGTTCCTTTGACGTTTCATATTTGTATGTGACACCCTCTCATGCCGAGCTCTACTCGCTGGAGCTGCTCAGCCTCTGGGGCAATGTTGGGGTCGCAGCAGAGCGTTACGGTGTCTGGGGGAGGAAAGAGCTGTTTCCTGCTTTCTGGCTGCTATGCATATCTCTACTGCCAGAACCAGTGGGCCGAGCACACAGGTATAAGCCTCTATGCTTTGCGTTTGTAGCTGCTGTAGGTGGGGCTTCCTTCTGGCTGGCCTGACGCCAGGGCAGGGATTGGCAGTTTGCGAGCCAAGTGTGGGCTGGCCGGGAGAAAGGCTCAGCAGGTTGCATATAATGGAGGGGGGCCTTGGAGCTGCACAGCCAGCCAGGGGGCTCGAGCGCCTGAAGATCATAGATCATGAAAGTTCCCAAACTGCTGGGCAGAGTTCACCCAGACAATTTTGTCTACCTGTCCTCTCTCCTGAGCAGTAAGCTCTGTGCAATCCTTGGCCCTTTAGCAGCCCTCTTGCTGTTAGGAAGTCTCTCAGACTACCCTCCTTTGTTTTGTCCCAGAGTAGCTGGATATTGATCCGTTTTCCACAAGCAGCTGGAATCTATCACTCCAGGTATTCTGCCTTTCTTAACTTTCCAACCCCCCTAATCATCAGAGCATTGTGCAATGTAGGTTTGTGCTCCCAGAGCAGATCTCCAGAGCTAGGTGTTCAGCAGTCCCAGGCCTCCACTCCCTCCCTGCTCCATTTCTCTTCCTCCTGCCGGTTAGCTGGGGTTGGGGAAGGGCTTTGGTCACACCAGGCCATGGCTTTGGTACGTTACCCTGTTCCGTGAGGTCTATTTTCTCCAGGTGTATGCAGTCTGGCGCAGCCATCTTTCCTGTTGCTCTTTCAGGATTAGTTGTATGTATTATATTTTTGTATTATATGCGGTTTTAGCAGGAGGCCTCTGTCTCATCTCTCACGCCACCATCTTTTTCAAAGAAGCTCAACATGTATTTATTTTTGGACCAGTATTTTTTCAAGCTTCTCAGTTTTAATTTCTAATATGGAAATATCGGTAGATATCATCCACATAAAATATAAGCTCTTTGAAGTCCTCAATAGCTTTTGAAGCTGTAAAGGATTCTTGAGACAAAAAAGTTTGAGAACTCTGCTCTAAATCTGGTTTAAGGAAATACAGGGGAATAGAGGTATGTGTTAGCATCACAGGGAGCAAAATCCATGATTTGGGAAACTTTACAGGCAAATAACCATTTTTCCAACAAACGAATTTCAAGGGGGGAAAAAGGTGGGGAGGGAAAAACAGATTAAAAGGAATTTAAGACTCGTATCAACAGAAATGCAGTGTGCAAATCTTATTTGGATCCTGTTTCAAGGGCAAATCAACCATAGAAATATTTGAGGCAATCAAGGATATTTGACCTCTGGGTATCTGATATTAAGGAGCTACTACAAAATTTTTTAGTGTATTTTGTGGGGTTTTGGGGGGGGCCCTTTAGAGATGCATGTGAAATATCTATAGATTAAACAATTTGGGGTTTGGGGAAGGCAGGGAAAAGGGTAGAAACACAGATGAAGTAAGAGGGCCAGGAATAGATCACTGTCAAAACTGGGTTGTGAGTACCATGGGCATTCATTATAATATTTGTGGGCAGGCAATTTATAAACTAATGCATTGTAGTACAAACGTGATGATGAAACTATTTACAAAACCAAGCAGTAGTGACCAAGCTGTCTGGCCTGATGTGGATTGAAAGAAAGATGAGAAAATAAATTATGCCTGGGAAAGGTTTGAAAGACAGCTGAGAATCTTGTAGACCAGAACGGGAAGGGCATTCCAGAGAACAGCATGTACAAGATATACAGAATATGGCAATGAGACAGCATGGAGTGTTTGGGAAAATTGAAGTAATTTGGTTTATAAGGAGAAGAAAGTGCAAAAAGTCAAGTATCCAGAGATAAGGCAGGCAAAGCAGTTAGAAAAAGGAAAATAAATATTTGAAACAATGGTTGGGAATTTCTCCAAATTAATGCCAGACACCAAACCACATATCCAGGAAGCTCAGAAAACACAAAGTCGGATAAATGCCACAGGTATCATTTTCAAACTACAGAAAATCAAAGATAAGGAAAAAAAATCCTGAAAGACAGATGGAAGAAAACACCTTACCTACAGAGGAACGATAGGAATTACATCTAACTTCTCAGAAACCATGCAAGCAAGAGAGTCAAATATTTAAAGTGTTCGGTGAAAGAAAAAAAAAAAACACCAACACAGAATTCTGTACTTTTAAAAGTGAAGGAGACACAAAGACTTTCTTAGAACAAACAAAAATTGAGGGCATGCAAGAAGCTCTTTAGAGAGAAGGAAGGTCAGAAACTTGGCTCTGTAAAGAACAGTATAAAGAAGGAATAAGTGAGGGTAAAATAAAAACTTTATTTTTCTTATTTTTAATTGATATAACATATAAATTTGATCAAAATAATAATTCCAATACATTTGATCTACAGATTCAATGCAAACACTCAAAATCCAGCTACTTATCCACCAATTAACTTTTTTAAAGAAATTGACCAAGCTGATCCTAAAATCTTTATGGAAATGCCAAAGACCAAGAATAGCCAAAATAATCTTGAAAAAAGGACAGAATGGGAGAGCTCACACATGCTAATTTCAAAATCAAAACTGTGGTACTGGCATAAAGGGCAGACATATAGATCAACTGAGAGTTCAGAAATAAACCCAAACATGCACGGCAGTTTCTTTCTAAGAAAAGTGCCAATTCAATGGGAAAAACAAGTCTTTTCAGTTAATGGTGCTGAAACAAATGATATCTATATGTAAAATGATGAATTAGATGCTTACCTAATAACAACAAAAAAAACTCAAAATGGATTACAGACCTAAATTTAAGAGCTAAAATTACAAAATCTTTAGAAGAAAACATAGAAGTAAATCTTTGAATCTCAGGTTAAGCAATGATTTCTTAGACACAACACCAAAAGAAATAAAAGAAAAAAATTTAGTAAATTGGACTTCATCAGAATTAAAGTTTTTTGCATTTCAAAAATAAATGAGTTCAGTCTGGTATTTCCAATTCAAATTTAATATTACAGTTTCTACTTAGATTACTTGATTTTATAATTGTTATCTTTTCTCTTACACTGAAAATCATGGTTCCTAGCATTACTGTAATTACATTTGCTTTATCTTATAAATCGTGGTAAAATAACAATACCAATATTATTAACAAAATAACTGAAGGCAATTTAAGATTTCCTGCTGCTCTTCTTTTCCTAGAATATATAGCCCACTGAAGATAATTAGGTTCACTTGTTTTCAATTTTAAGGACTTTTTAAATCTAATTTTGCATAACTACATAAAACACATGGCTCCAAACTATAAACAAGGAGCACTTAGGTATCTTATCTTTCCTTCCTGCCCGCTCTACCCAGTTCCTTCCTAGAATTATTAGTAAACACTTGTTAGTTTTATCTTTCCATTGTTTTTGATAACGTAAGGAAATACACACACGTACACCTTTATTTTCCCCATTCCTTCCACAAAAGACAGCACTCTGTCCTTACCTTGTCCTTATTTTTCACATAACACATATCGTAGAGATCACTCCATGGCAGTATTAGGTATCTTCCTCAAACCATTTTATAGTTATATAGTAGTAATTCACTGTGCATAATTCACTGTGCAGCTATATTAAAATTTATTCAACCATCCCCCTCTGGTGAGCATTTGGGTTGTTTTTTATCTTGCTATTATAAATACTAGGTTGCAATAAATTTCCTTATACATGCTTCATTTTGTACTGTTGCCAGTGAATTTTGGAGATAGAATCCTTGAATTGGGACTGCTGGTCAAAGGGCAAATCACACACAATTTTGCTAGATACTGCTAACTTCCCATAGAGGTTGTTACAGTTTTAACAACCTTTTAACTGTTTTCCCTCTTCCACTCTTGTCCACCTACTACTCATCCTCTGATGGTTTATAAAATCACATAAGATACAAATTGGGTCATATTGCTCTCCTGCTTAAAACTTCAATAGCTTCTGATCACATTTAGAATTAAAACCCAATCTCTTCATAGACCCTACCTCTCTCATTCAGTTATTAAGGTTTGGCTATGAGCAAGAGATCCAAAATAACAATAGATTAAACAAGATAGAAGTTTACTTCTCTGACACGAAGGCCTGGAAGCAGACTGCCCAAGGCTGGCACTGGGGCTCAGCTTCAAGAAGTCCTCAGGGCACAAACTACTTCCAGGCCATGACCTGCCATCCCTAGGGCCTGATTCCCATCCCCATGACCTAAAAGAGCAGCTGGAATACTAGTCATTACATGTATTCCCAACAGCAAAGATGGAAGAATAAGAAAAGGGCAAGGAGAACACACCTGCTTTTGTGAAGGAAGGTTCCTAGCAGTTCCACATACTTCCACTTACATGCAATGGGTCAGAACCTAATCTATGACTATACCTACCTATGAAAAGGCTGGAAAATGTCATCTTTATTCTGGGCAGCCACATGTCCAGCCAAAAATATGAAGTCTGTAACACCACCCAAGAAGTTTCTGCTGCACAATCTTTTCAGTTTCACCTCCTACTATGCCCCCTCTTACTCACTATGCTCCAGCCACACAGACTTCCTTTATTCCTCAGAGAAGCCAAGCTCCCTTTGTCAAGGCCTTTGCTCTTGCAGTTTGACCTGCCTACCACACCCTTCCTCAGATCTCCACAGAGCTGGTCCCATCTCATCATTCAGCACTCACCCACCTTCATATTGTACTGCCTTATTTTCTTTATAGCACTTACCTCCATCTGAAATTACTTATCTTTTGCCTTCCTCCATTGGAATATAACTTCTACAGGACAGGGATCTTGTCTTCCCTGCTATATTCCTATCACCCAATACAATTCTAAGTACATGGTAGGAGCTTAACATTGTTTGAATGAATCAATGTCTGCTGTTCCTAGTATGGGAAATAATATTCCCTCCAGAGGTTAACCTGTTTTAGAAGAGAGATTAAAGAACAGTCTATTAAAGTGACTTTCTTTCAAGCAAAAAAAATTTTAAATATTGTTTCTAAAGTAAAACAAAATCTTCCTATGCTCAGTAAGTAGAGATTTAGATATAACATCTTGGGCAAGTTTCTTAAATCGCTTGATCTCATAGTTCTCATTTGTAAAATGAAAGAGTTGGTTAAAATTCATTCACTTAAATCTATAGGTATCTACCAAGCACTGTGCTAAAGCAAAATTAGAGACATGAAAGTTAAACAAGACAATTTCTGCCCTCAAAAGAGGCATAGGTGCCTTTCAACTCAACAGTTTGTATGATCCTATTTAACTGTTGGTTTGTAGCCTTTGTGCTAGAGAACAAGCCTACGACTTCCCATTCCTGAGACACTGAAGATATGTCACCCAGACACTGATAAAAACACACTGCTTTGTTTTAAAAGTGAATAGTTAATTCAACAATACCATAAGTGAACTACATTAAAAACAGAAGCATATCAGTGACTTTAAAAAATGTATATTAATCTTACTTTCCTTTGGAGAGGATTCTGATTACCAGTTCTCTACAGGGAAATGATGCTAGGAAAATATCTTTAGAAGAGAAATTCCCTCTGAATGCAAGTCTAAAATGCTTAAAAGGAATGAAAGGTATTAAAGACCCAAATCAGAAATACTCAATATTAGGGATATCCTACTTGAATCCTAAAAGTTTGACATAATAAACATTATATATATATTTTTAGAAAGATGGCCAACAAATTGACAACTTAGTATTTTCTAGAGACTGGCATCCCAGATCATCATGACTATTACAGAGCACTGAGCTGTGGTTCATGTACCACCACTTTCTTTGTTCTATATCCTTCTTGGCTTCCATCTGGGCAATTCCAAAATCAGTGTGAGGAAAACAGATGGACAGATAGATGCCCATTTCTCCTGAAGTCCCTCTTGGGATAGGAATTAGGCAAACAGCCAGCGAGAAAAAGGTATATAATCCATAACTTATAGTCCCCACAAGACCTCATTCAATTTGAAAAATTGCCAGTTCTGTCAAGTATGCCAACACTCCAATAAGGTACTTATGACACAGAATCTGAAAAAAGAGAAAGACATTTAAAATTAAAATACAGTTAATTATGATAATGCATTTTGATATATGATAAATACTCCAGGTTTATTTAAAATTCCATATCGGCAAGCTATGTTATGGATATGAAACCAAACTACTGCTGTTCTAAATCAAATTGATTTTATTTAATGAAAACTACCTACTTTAATAAATTTACCACAGTCAATGGTCCTTTCACAGTTATGAATATGAAACCAAACCACTGGTGTTCTAAATCAAACTGATTTTATTTAATAAAAACTACCTACTTTAATAAATTTACCACAGTCAATGGTCCTTTGAGGTAATTACACTAGGTTTTTATTTATCCTGACTTCCATGCACAGGCTGACTCTCTACCTCTGAAGTGAGGGGAGGAAGGTATTTCTATGAACCGTATGGGCTCATATGCAAATTGAGTAACGTTTTCTAAAAAGAGGTTCCATAGCTTCCCTCTTCTCAAAGGGATATATGATTCCAAAAGCATCTTGTAGAAACTAAGCAAATGGCAGAAATCTGGTTAATACATTAACTTCAAACTATTGAGGAAGTACAGTGTTGCAGTGAAAAGCATAACTTGTGAGCCAGATGCCGGGGCTCAAATTCCAACTGCACTTATTAGCTGGGATCTTAGGGAGCTTATTTATCCTCTGTGCTACAGTTCCCTCTTTATAACCTACATAAATAGGTTGTTACAAAAACTAAATGAGACAACATACATAAAATGCTTAACAATGTGGGGCACAGTGCTTAAAAAACGTCAGCTATCATCACAGCCTTAGAACCTTGGAACCACAGCTACTGTCTTACATCAGTAAGAGAAGCTCTTAGATTTAGACTAGACCAGATAAAATACTTGTGTTTAAGGACCATCCTTAAATCATAGATGGGTAAGAACACACTATATAAAATAGTTTTTAAGTGTATTTACATTTAGAATGAGGGCACATGGAAACAAAAAATATGTAAGGACTTCACAAATTTTGAATTCTGAGGCACTAAACTGTAATTTTTTCTTTATAATTTCAAAGTAACATGGTATAATATAACCTCTCAAAATTTTTACTGTAAGCCATAATAAGAAATAAATTTAATATCATGACCCAGCACAAGCAAATGTCTACCCTTATCACATGTGATACTCTCATCTTCCTATTTTTTTATTCTAGTTCTTTATTTTGTCTTTTAAAGCTGGTCTCTTCCCAGCAAAATTATTTTCCAACCTACTGTTGCACTGTGGTCTCCAGTTTGATAAACGCTAACAGAATGCTTACAAACAAGAGTATGAATTTCTTGGAACCTAAAGAGATAAGCATTCAAATCTTGACTCCTTTTACTAAGCTATCCTACATATGTCATTTAAACCTACCTTGGCCTCAATTTCCTTGTTTTAAAAATAAAATGTGGATAAAAGCACCTTACTATAGATTTGCTCCAAAGATGACAGTTAAGGTATGTTTATTAAACTCCTAGCAGGTGACAAGACCAATATTCACTGGGTGTTTACTGTGGCTGTATTGTAATGTATTTTAAACATGTTAATATATTTTCATATATGTAGGTGTCTACTCTCAGTTTATTTCTGGTATTTCCTCTAGGAGAGTAAAACAATGTCTTTATTACTTTTTTTCCCCAACAGGGATAAGAAAAGCCTAAAATACAAAGATTATTTCTTAGTTCTGGGTTTCTGACTATAATTTTCTTATCTAACACACAAATCCTCCGTTATTCTGGTAATTATTTCAATGTTTGACAAGAAACAATTTTGAAAGCTTCAAAGATACTACAGAATAATTCATACTATTACCAATGTAGCACACAGCATATGAATCCTTCCATTATAAAACTTCATCTAGAAAGCTAAGATTTTTTAGTAAATCATTTATAAAAAATAAACTAAAATCTCTCTACTGTCTTGAAAATGGCAGATATTCAACTGTGTTTCTTCAATGTAGCAAATACAATCACCATGCATTTTGAAAACTACGCAACAATAAGGAAAAATCACTTAACTAGATTTGTTAAAACTAACCTTTATTTTCCCATCTGTATGTGCTGAAGCTACAGCTGTTGAAACACGAACTAATCTTGTGGCTGATAAATGAATTTTGAAATGCCTGTGGAAGTGTGAATAAAGACAGTCCATGAATAAGTCAACTTCCTCCTGGGTAACTTCCCCAGGTGTTTTGTGGACACTGTCCCACAAAGCTTTTGCATCCTCTGGATGTATAGCATAAGAAATGTCTAGACTTTGAGGGCTACAGGGTACAGACCAAAGAAATTCCGTAGTAGCCATATAGTGGTCCATTTTGCATGCAGTCCACATTGCAGCCATCCAGGAAAGATTAAATGCATTGATTGATAACGGACTGAAATAACAGTCAAAAGTTTTCTGAAACCAGGTTCCAATTATGGCTGTATTAGTCTCTGCTCCATTTGCAAGGAATAAGGGTACACAGGTGAAATCTTCTGAAACAGTCTCTAAAAGACTATCTCCAAATATACAGCAGAAGCAACCAGTCCACAACACTTTACCATCTCTGTTCTCAGATGGCAATTGAGATTTTGACAGAATCTACAAAGAAGGAAAACAGAGCAGGTTCATTAAAGTTCAGAAGTGCATTTACTTCCTAATTACACCTTCTCAAAACTAATTAGTACATTTAAAAAATGAAGGTATGTTGCATTGCTTACCAAAAAACACAAAGAAAATAGCATCCCTATCGTTAGAGTTTATCAAATTAATTGACCTTTCTCCTCATATTCCTATTTAGGACATGGTATATGGAAGATCTTAGAGCAATCAAAATGCAAAAGAAGGGGTGCCAATATATACCCAGATGTTTTAAAAAAATCAAAATCTCATCTTTAGAACAGACTATAAAAGGTCCCCAAAACCAACTTGAATTTCTCCACTGAATAAGACTTCATATTTCCTAAGGCAGCTCCACCAACTTAAAATGTGTTTTTATATATGTTAAGCCCTATTGTTTCCACCCACTGGTCCTGCTTTCCTTTCAGCTTTACGTGCATGTAGAACAAATCAAATCTAATCTTTCTTTATAGGAGAAGCCCTTCAAACATATGATGATCCTTACCATATGGACGGCTAAAAACAGGGTAACAGGACTCTTAGGTTATTAAAGTGTGATATGCATAATGTATCTGGGGTTTAAGGTATTTGAGAGTCTTTTATAAGCTCTTGAACAAGAAAGGGAAATAAGCTAAAAGTAACTATTTAAAGGATCATCTCTAAAAAGATGTGATATTGGGCTGTGAAATCTCCAATTTCTTCAACCAGTCCTATGACATACAAGTCAAGCAATCCCACTATCCTGGGCACTTTTCTCTGAAATTCTTCTGCATGGGAGTCCTTTATAAGTCCATTACTTCAGAAAAGCCTGATTACAGGACTGTCACCATCTTTAATCTAGATTATACTACTAATGTCATCTTAGATCACAGTAGTTTTTTGGTTTTTAGTGGACAGCTTTACAAAAATTAGCCTTACATATTTATTTTTGCTGTTAATAGGTAAATCTTCCCCCTCCAACCTATATTGAAGCAGTAAACTTACCGCTACTAAAATTTTAATCTTTTTCAATTCGGCCCATTGTGCCAGTCCATTCAGATCTTTTAGAATCTTGATTTTCAGAAGATTAACCTTTCAAACTTTAAATTTGTAAATTACACGACAAATATACCTTCTAGATATGCATAGAAGTTTTAAAGTTTGACCAGGACAAGGTAAAGATCACAGATCATTGAAACAGTTACTTTTAGCATATTTCCCTTTCTAGTTCAAGAGCTTATAAAAGACTCTCAAATACCTTAAACCCCACATACATTATGCATATCACATTTTCATAACCTAAGAGTCCTGTTACCATGGCAAGAAATGAGATTGTATTTCAAAACTCTTAGGGCACTACTAGGAAAGAATGTTTGCTTACCCAATGACATGCAAATCTAACTTCCCTGGGCATCAACAGTTTAACTTAACAGAGACTTCTAACTGTCTACCCAGTGTCTAGCTTTCCTACCACAATAAAACTGTGCTTGGGTGGCAAAGTACCCACTAAAGAAGAAAATTTTTCTAGTCTCCCTTTCAACTGGGATGTAAAGAGTAGTTGTTGGGTCTCAGCAAGTCTCGTTAAAGGTTCACTCAGCAGCAGGCATCCTGTTTGCCCTTCCCATCTTCTACCTGCTTTCTGCCTTGGAACATGCATATAATATTTAGAGATTCCAGAAGCCACCTTAGACTATAATGTGACCTTATGGATGGAAGCCATGCACCAAAGATGACAGAGAAGATAGAGGAAGGCTGGATTATTAATAATTTCATGAACCATATGCCAGCCTTAAACATCTTACTTCCAGACACCTTTTTTGTAAGGCAAACCTCTTATCTTGTTTAATTCACTGTTATTTAGGCTTTCTGTTATATGCAACTGAACCTAATCCTAGGAATCTTGAGATCCTTGCCAATACCATGATTTATACCAGGAGTCAGCCAACTTTTTCTGTAAAGTGCCAGACAGCAAATAGTTTAGGCTTTGCAAGCTATATGGTCTCTGTAGCCACTACTCAATTGTGCTGTTTGTAGCACAAAAGCAGCCATAGACAATATGTAAACAAATAAACCTTATTTACAGAAACAAGCAGGTCAGATCTGGCCTGCATGCCATAGGCTGACCCCTGATCTATACAAATAAACAAACAAAATTAGGCATTTTCAACTGTTTCAGAATTTAATTTATTGATGACTAAAATGAGTTAACTCAGAAGAAACAGAAGCAGCAGGCATAAATAATAAAATAAATGTCTCTTAATAAATCAAAAGATAGTCATATTACTGTCATATGTAACAGGAAGGAATATAAAAAGTTTTATTCTGAGAGTAACTTGGCAAGATACATCACAATATGTAATGACACATTTCATACTTTTTTGCTAAAATTCCACTTCTAAGAATTTTATCCTAGTAAAAACCACAGAATTATACAGAGATATTTACAAAAATGTAGAGTTCTAAGGAGTAATTATCTACAACACTATTAGTAAAAAGCCATAATGCAAAAGCAAGGGCAATATGATCCCAATTTTAATAGATACAGACAGCTGAATAGATATATGTATGTTCATGAGAGATACTGGTCTGTAGTTTCCTTGTAATGTTTTGTCTGGCTTTGGTAGTAGGGTAATGGTGCAATCATAGAATGAGTTAGGAAGTATTCCCTCTGCTTTTCTCTTCCAAAAAGGAACTGGTAAAACTTCTTCTTAAATGTGCCATAAAATTTACCGGTGACCCCATCTGGGTCTGGGATGTTTTGGAAGGTCATTAATTATTGATTTATTTTCTTTAATAGAGGCCTGTTCATATCATCTAGTGCCAAATAGAAGTGCATCAAAACATTAAACTGTAGTTTTTAATATTCTTTGTATTTTTATATATTTGTAAGTTTTCTCAAACATCATTATATTGTAATACAAAAAAAACTTTTTTTAAGTTGGCCTTATTTAACTACTATAAGGTGGTCAAACAAGACATAAAATAGGTTATAAAACAGGTTATAAATCACAAGCTTAAGAATTTAAAAAGTTAGAAAATACTACAACTTCCAAACTAAGACAGTACAGATTCTTTTCCCTTAAGGAGGCAAGTATAGCTTATATAATATACCTGGATAAGAAATGCTTCAGAGTCTCTTTGTGTTCCTTTCATTCCTGGGAGAGTAGAGAAAACTACTCTGATGTTGAATTCGTTTCCCACTTCCACAGCAAGTCCTCTTTGCTTTTCAGCAGCAATAAATGCACTCAGAAGTCTAGAATACTCTTTGAGATGGGTATAGGAGAATTTATATAGGGGAGTTAAACTATATAAAGTCCATTGTTTATGCAGGAGGAATGCAACCTTTTGTGAATTAACATCGTCCTAGAAAAAAAATCAAGACAAAAGAAGTTTAAGTAGGAAATATTAGTAAATAAGAATTTAATCATCCTATTAAGTATTTAATACAAATCTATTACTGGGTACCTGATCTTTGCACTCCAGCCAAATAGGAGTTTGCAGAACTCTTTGAAGATCTTGAACAAGCCTTTGCATTTGAGTACTTCCCTTTGGATTGCTCTCCCCATGGGTGTTCTCAAGGCATGTTCCTATTCTTCTTTTGGGTCTCTGCCCAAAAGGCACTCAAGAGGTCACCCTACCTAAGTAGCACCTGTGCCTAATCCAACTGTCACTCTCCATCTCCTTGACATGCTTTATCATTCTTTTCACAGTATATATTAATACCTGAAATTACATATTTGATTTTACTGTCATGTCCTTCCTACTAGAGCATTAGTTTGATGGAAACAAGGATTTTCTCTATTTTATTCACGACATCTCTGGCACTAGAATAATGCCATCTAGAATAGTTGTTCAATATTTATTGGATGAACATTTATGGTTCTCTTTTAGAAACTTTAAATTATAGATTTTGAAAGTAATTAACTATTCATTACTGGAGCAACTAATTTGATTGGCTTTAATTAAATAATTTTTTATATTGTCTGACAGTGAATCCATCCTATAATACAATGCCTAATTTAGTAGATAAATAAAAAGATACCTGGAAGTATTTTTGCCATGCTCTACTAGAGCCATGGGTATCATCAAAAACAAAACCACGTCATTTATATCGGCCCTATGGCATTACTGAGGGTCTCTACATACACCCATACATAGGGTTGTAGTTTATTTGTTTTTTTACCTTTACTGTTGGTTATTTTCTTTTTCTTTCTTTTTTTTAAGGTACCATTGATACACAATCTTATGAAGGTTTCACATGAGCAACATTGTGGTTACTACCTTCTCCCCTATTATCAAGTCCCCACCACATATTCCATTACAGTCACTGTCCATCAGCATAGTAAGATGCTACAGAGTCACTACTTGTCTTCTCTGTGCTATACTTCCTTCCCCGTGCCCCCCCTACATTATGTGTGCTAATCATAATACCCCTGAATCCCCTTCTCCCCCCCAACCCCTTTCCCTTTGGTAACCGCTGGTCCATTCTTGGGTTCTGAGTCTGCTGCTGTTTTGTTCCTTCCGTTTTTGCTTTGTTGTTATACTCCACAGATGAGTGAAAGCATTTGGTACTTGTCTTTCTCCACCTGGCTTATTTCACTGCATAGGCTCCTACTTTTACCCAAATTGAATTTTTCCACAGAATCCAGAATTACAATCTCACAGCTCCAACTATCTTTTGGTACTTACTCTGTAGTTGCATACTTGACAAAAACATTTGTTCTGACTAGAATATTCATGGAAACAGTTATAAACTTTTCTTATTACTGTCAACAAGTATGGCAAAATTATTTGTAACATAAAGATAAGGAAGCACTGAACTGAACATTCCAATCTTTAATTTATATACAATTTCTGTTTGCTGGTTGAGATCCATCAACTTTCATTACCAGCTCTAGTAATTCTTCTCTAAGAAAGTTTTCACCAAGAAGTAAAAATTTTCTCAAATCTCAAAAGATCCTAGGCATACAACATTGACAAGAAAACACAGTTACAAGGAAGGTGTGGGGTGACTGATCAGCCAGGCTCCTTGCTAAGTGACTCAAAACCACATACCAAATTTACACTGACTAGGGCTTTAGTTCATGTGTCAGTAAAATTGTAAGTTATTAATGTTATATGCAGTCAGGGTTGTTTATGAATTACCAAAATAAAGCATGTTTCCACCAGACAAATCTGGAACAATTTTAACATCAAAATAATTCAGTAACGCATTAGAAAAAGTTGAAAAACAGGAATTCGTGAGACCATACCAATAAATAAATAAATGGAGGGGAAGCGAGAAGGGTTTACAATGAATGCCAGAGGTTGGTTGGTAAATATAAAGCAAAAGGAGTTGGAAAATCATTGTTTTGCAACCATCAGACAAAGATGGGATCAGGTAAAAATGATCAATGGATGCGTGTAAGGGGAAATTTTGACAATGAACAGGGTATTTATCTTAAAGTGTCTCTCCATAGACTGTTTATTAGTTGCAGAGGGGAATAAAACAATAATTATTATGTAAGAGAATGAAACTATTTTTGTCTAACTCCATACACACAAGTAAACCCAGAATGGATCAAAGACCTGAATGTTAAGTCATGAAACTATAAAACTCTTAGAAAAAAAGATAGGCAAAAATCTCTTGGACATAAACATGAGCGACTTCTTCATGAACCTATCTCCCCGGGCAAGGGAAACAAAAGCAAAAATGAACAAGTGGGACTATATCAAACTAAAAAGCTCTGTACAGCAAAGGACACCATCAGTAGAACAAAAAGACATCCTACAGTATGGGAGAATATATTTGTACATGACATATCCAACAATGGGTTAACATCCAAAATATATAAAGAACTCAAATGCCTCAACACCCAAAAAGCAATAACCTGATTAAAAAATGGGCGGAGGATCTGAATAGGCAGTTCTCCAAAGAAGAAATTCAGATGGCCAACAGGCACATGAAAAGATGCTCCACATCGCTAATCATCAGGGAAATGCAAATTGAAACCACAATGAGATACATCACCTCACACCAGTTAGGAGAGCCAACATCCAAAAGACAAGCAACAAAAAATGCTGGCAAGGATTCAGAGACAGGGGTACCCTTCTACACTGTTGGTAGGAATGTAAATTAGTTCAACCATTATGGAAAGCAATATGGAGGTTCCTCAAAAAAATTTAAAATAGAAATATCATTTAACCTCGTCATTTTCCACTCCTAGGAATTTACCCAAAGAAAACAAGTTCTCAGATTCAAAAAGACATATGCACCCCTATGTTTATCGCAGCACTATTTACAAGAGCCAAGATATGGAAGCAATCTAGGTGTCCATCAGTAGATGAATGTATAAAGAGGCAGTACATATAACACAATGGAATATTATTCAGCCATAAGAAGAAAACAAAATCCTACCATTTGCAACAACATGGATGGAGCTAGAGGGTGAAATAAGCCAGGCAGAGAAATACAAATACCAAATGATTTCATTCATTTGTGGAGTATAGCAACAAAGCAAAACTGAATTGGAACAAAACAGCAGCAGATTCACAGACTCCAAGAAAGGACTAGCTGTTACCAAAGAGGAGAGGTTAGGGAGGGTGGGAAAAGGGGATTAAGGGGCATTATGATGAGCACAAATAATGTAGGGGGTCACGGGGAAGTCAGTATAGCACAGAGAAGACAAATAGTGACTCAATAGCATCTTACTACACTTATGTACACTGACTGCAATGGGGTGTGTGGGGGGGAACTTGATAATATGGGTGAAAGTTGTAACCACAATGTTGCTTGTGTGAAAACTTCATAAGACAGTATATCAATGATACCTTAATAAAAAAATATAAAGCTTAAAAAATAATAATAATGTAAACTAAAAAAAAAGTTGAGGTTAAAAAAACACCCCAGTAATTATTGAGCAACACCTTCACAGAATGATCAAAATTAACACCACCTCTGTGCTACCAGATGCTATTCTGCAAGAAGGACACAACAGCACCTATGCAGCATTGCAGCCAAGAATACATAACATTGGTTTAATCATGAAACATCAGACAAACACAAAATGAGGACTATTGTCTTAAGAGAGGAAGAGGACTTCCTGGAAGATGGTGGCATAAGCAGAGCGGCAGAAATCTCCCAACACTATATTTATCTATAAAAATACAGCAAACACAACTATTCCTAAAAGAGAGACCAGAATACACAGGAAAGCGCACAGCGTGCAGCTACACCTGAGAGGACTCGGCACCCCGCGAGGCGGGTAAGATACGGAGCCACGACCTGGCGGAACCTGAGCACTCACCCACCCCAGCGCCCCGGCGGGAGGAGAGGATTCAGAGCCAGGAGGGAGTGGAAGTACAGGCCCGCGAAATAACCAACCCCAGTGATCTGGGCAGGGAGTGCTGACACACATCGCGCGGTGTAGTGGAGATTGTAGAGACAGAGGGGCAGGATCTGAGTGCTGAACGCGCCAGGGTGCTTGCAGCAGGCTCCAGGGAGAGAAAAAAAAAGAAGAAAACCGCGCGTTTTTTTCAGCGGTCTTGAAGAGACAGGAGCCCAGTGGAGGGGCCAGATCGCCCCAGCACATTCAGCACAGCAGGCTGGGAGTCCTGGGGAGTTTCGGACCCCTTAGCTGGCGACTGGGAAAGGGTGGACGCACTTAGACTTCCCACAGAGATCAACAGCCTCCCATTCGTTCCCACCCTGGCCAGAGCTATAAAGCGCCCTGTGGAGCGGCGCAGACACGGCAATAGAATAGTGGAGCAACACGCCACCTACAGCATCCCGACAGAATCCACTCCCGGTGGGCGTATTTTCTTTTTGTTTGTTTGCTTTTTGTTTTTTCTTCGCTTTCATTTTTCTTTTCTTTATTTCTTTTTTCCTCCTTTTTTTTTAGTTTTTTTTCTTTTTTTAAAGTCTTAAAGAGCCCAGCTGACATACTTGGCAACTACCAGCGACCACTTCTATAGCCATGAAAAGACAGAGGAATATGATCCAGACTAAGATCAACCAGACAACCCCAGAGAAGGAGCCTGAAGGGATGGAAATGCACAGTCTTCCTGAAAAAGAATTCAGAATAAAAGTCATAACCATAATGATGGATCAGCAGAGAAATGTGCAAGAGCTGAGGGAGGAAGTGAGGGAAGTGAGGAAAGACAATGCAGAAATCAGACAAGCGATCAACGGGCTTAACAGCAGACTGGATGAGATGCAAGAGACTGTTAGTGGAATACAAATCAGATAACAGAAATACAGAGAAGCTGAGGCAGAGAGAGATAAAAGGATCTCTAGGAATGAAAGAATATTAAGAGAACTGTGTGACCAATCCAAATGGAACAATATTCACATTATAGGAGTACCAGAGGAATAAGAGAGAGAAAAAGGGATAGAAAGTGTCTTTGAAGAAATAATTGCTGAAAACTTTCCCATGCTGGGGAAGGAATTACTCTCGCAGTCCATGGAATCCCACAGATCTCCCAACACAATGGACCCAAGGGAGACAACACCAAGACACATAATAATAAAAATGGTAAAGATTAAAGATAAAGACAGAGTATTAAAGGCAGCTAGAGAGAGAAAAAAGATCACCTACAAAGGAAAACCCATCAGACTATCATCAGACTTCTCAACAGAAACCTTACAGGCCAGAAGAGAATGGCATGATATATTTAATGTAATGAAACAGAAGGGCCTCGAACCAAGAATATTGTATCCAGCATGATTATCATTTAAATATGATGGAGGGATTAAACAATTTCCAGACAAACGCAAGTTGAGAGAGTTTGCCTCTCATAAACCACCACTACAGGATATCTT
>JAQQAC010018689.1:26305389-26322288 GCA_029783875.1 Phataginus tricuspis | reverse complement strand
TGAACGTAGATGCAAAAATACTCAACAAAATATTAGCAAACCGAATTCAAAAATACATCAAGAGGATCATACACCATGATCAAGTGGGATTCATCCCAGGGACGCAAGGATGGCACAACATTCGAAAATCCATCAACATCATCCACCACATCAACAAAAAGAAGAACAAAAACCACATGATCATCTCCATAGATGCTGAAAAAGCATTTGACAAAATTCAGCATCCATTCATGATTAAAACTCTCAACAAAATGGGTACAGATGGCAAGTACCTCAACATCATAAAGGCCATATATTACAAACCCAGAGCTAACATCATACTTAACAGCGAGAAGCTGAAAGCTTTTCATCTAAGATCAGGAACAAGTCAGGAATGCCCACTCTCTCCACTGTTATTCAACATAGTACTGGAGGTCTTAGCCACGGCAATCAGACAAAACAAAGACATACAAGGCACCCAGATTGGTAACGAAGAAGTCAAATTGTCACTATTTGCAGATGACATGACACTGTACATAAAAAACACTAAAGACTCCACTCCAAAACTACTAGAACTAATATCTGAATTCAGCAAAGTTGCAGGATACAAAATTAACACACAGAAATCTGTTGCTTTCCTATACCCTAACAAACTAACAGAAAGAGAAATCAGAAAAACAATTCCATTCACAATTGCATCTAAAAGAATAAAATACCTAGGAATAAACCTAACGAAGGAAGTGAAAGATCTATACTCTGAAAACTACAAGACACTCCTGGGAGAAATGAAAGAGGACACTAACAAATGGAAATGCATCCCATGCTCTTGGCTAGGAAGAATAAATATTGTCAAAATGGCTATACTACCTAAAGCAATCTACAGATTCAATGCAATCCCTATCAAACTACCAACAGCTTTCTTCAATGAACTCGAACAAATAACTCAAAAATTCATATGGAACCACAAAAGACCCCGAATAGCCAAAGCAATTCTGAGAAGGAGGAATCAAACAGGGGGAATTACGCTCCCTGACTTCAAACTCTACTACAAAGCCACAGTAATCAGTACAATTTGGTACTGGCACAAAAACAGACCCACAGACCAGTGGAACAGAATAGACAATCCAAACATTAACCCAAACATATACAGTCAATTAATATTTGATAAAGGAGCCTTGGATATACAATGGGGAGATGACAGCCTCTTCAGCAGCTGGTGTTGGAAAAACTGGACAGTTACATGTAAGAGAATGAAACTGGACTACTGTCTAGCCCATACACAAAGGTAAACTCAAGGTGGATCAAAGACCTGAATGTAAGTCATGAAACCATAAAACTCTTAGAAAAAAACATAGGCAAAAATCTCTTGGACATAAATACGAGCAACTTCTTCATGAACATCCCCCTGGGCAAGGGAAACAAAAGCAAAAATGAAGAGTGGGACTATGTCAAGGTTAAAAGCTTCTGTATAGCAAAGGACACCATCAGTAGAACAAAAAGACATCCTACAGTATGGGAGAATATATTCATAAATGACGTATCTGATAAGAGGTTGACATCCAAAATATATAAAGAACTCACACACCTTAACAAACAAAAAGCAAATAATGCAATATGGAAATGGGCAGAGGACATGAATAGACACTTCTCTAAAGAAGAAATTCAGATGGGCAGCAGGCACATGAAAAGATGCTCCACATCGCTGGTCATCAGAGAAATGCAGATTAAAACTACAATGAGATATCACCTCACACCAGTGAAGATGGCCAACATCCAAAACACAAACAACAACAAATGTTGGCAAGGATGTGGAGAAAAGGGAACCCTCCTACACTGCTGGTGGGAATGCAGATTAGTTCAACCATTGTGGAAAGCAGTATGGAGGTTCCTCAAAAAACTCAAAATGGAAATACCATTTGACCCAGGAATTCCACTCCTAGGAATTTACCCTAAGAATGCAGCAGCCCAGTTTGGAAAAGACATGTGCACCCCTATGTTTATCACAGCACTATTTACAATAGCCAAGAAATGGAAGCAACCTAAGTGTCTATCAGTAGACGAATGGATAAAGAAGATGTGGTACATATACACAATGGAATATTATTCAGCCCTAAGAAGAGAACAAATCCTACCATTTGCAACAACATGGATGGAGGTAGAGGGTATTATGCTCAGTGAAATAAGCCAAGCCGTAAAAGACAAGTATCAAATGATTTCACTCATATGTGGAGTATAAGAGCAAAGACAAAAACTGAAGGAACGAAACAGCAGCAGACTCACAGAACCCAAGAACGGACTAATAGTTACCAAAGGGAAAGGGACTGGGGAAGATGGGTGGGAAGGGAGGGATAAGAGGGTAAAAGGGGCTTTACAATTAGCAGATGTAATGTTGGGGGGGCATGGAGAGGGCTGTACAACTCAGAGAAGACAAGTAGTGATTCTATAGCATCTCACTACGCTGAGACAGTGACTGTAATGGGGTTGGTGGGGGGGACCTGATGAAGGGTGTAGTTTAATAACCATAATATTGCACATGTAATTGTAGATTAATGATACCAAAATAAATTATTTAAAAAAAAAAGAGAGAGGAAGAAACTTATTCTTCAAAAATGTCAGTGTCATAAAAGATAAAAAAATATTCTAAGTATGTTCCAGATTAAAGGAGGTTAAAAGACATAACAAAAGTGGTACTGATAGTGTGAATAATTATTACCTAAGGGATTAAGAAGTTTCTAAAAAGAGTATAAATAGTAATAAAATTGAAATGTTTTGTTCACAGATATTCTCTTTTATTGAGTAACATGAAGGAACACAGAAGGCATACCTGTAGTTGTGAACACTGGGGGATTTTCCTTCGAGGTGGAGTCGGGACACATGGGGTCTGCTTCCTGACTGATTCTAATCGTTTCTGCAGAGGGGTGGCACCTATAAAGTAATCTTTAAGCCTCGAGGTTGCACTTTGCCTAGGAGTCGATGCTGGTGAATTGTAAGAATCCATGGTCTACATAAACACAAATAAAACCAGAATTCTAAACACTAAAACATTAATTCATGCTGTTTCACTGATTCTTCTCTTCACTATAAAGGAATTCTTTCCACATCCAGTTTTGACTTTTTAACCAAGTTCTCTATTTCTCAATGGCCAAAGGTCATTTTTATGAATATCTTAGATACCTCAACACAGTACATTCAAAAGTAAATTCAATTCTTCCCCATCCACCTCCTTCTAAAAGCCAGCAGGTTTATTTTCAAATTCCTGTCAGTTTTCTCTGCTAATTTAAATTCATTTAAGTAGTCTCCCACTTACATTCTTTAACATGTAGTCATTAAGCACATTCTCTTGAGTTTTTCCTTCAACAGTCTCTTGTCATCCATTCTCAAAGCTACTTCCTTAGCCAGTACTACAATTAAATGCTTTCCACTTAAGGGTAATGCATTCTTCAGAAACGACACTGTATTATTAGTCACCTGTGCAAAAAAACTTTAATGAGATGAGGTAACTTCTACTCTTCTGCTGGTATTTAAGAACTTTCATACTTCAGCCTGTCCTTACCCTACTTTTCCTAGACATAAGCATTCATATCTTCATGTTTTTGCCTATCAACTATATTCCCTTTCTGAAGTGTCCTTTTTCCTCTGTATGTCCTTTCATACTTGAGTTTGATCCCCTTTCAAGTAGTAGGGTTTTGTCAGCCTTCTTTCCCCCAGAATACCTGTATTATACTCTTAGGTATCAATGGCTCACTCTTTCCTGGAAGCAGAGTATGTAGTGTATAGAATGAGTTCTCAGGGATAAAATATTTCTAAAATGCCCAAAAGCCCTCTAGATGAGTCTAACAAAATCCCTCAAGAATGTTCTATAAAATCTTTGGATATTAATAATATACCAGCCCACAAAGCTCTCCTTGATCTCCTAGTCTGTACAGACTGTGTATCATTCTGGCCCATATTTTATATACTTCCTTGTACTGTTTTTTTTTTCTGGTGTGATTTCTTCTCTCCCCAGTAATACTGAACTACTTTGAAACCGTGTTTTATATTTTTCTTGTATAATGATCCTATTATAATGCTGAGTGCTTTTTCTTGTTAAACAAGTATTGGTTTAACTGAAGTATTTCATAAAATTTCAAAATTATAAGTTTCATTGAAAGGAATTATGATTTAAGTTATAACAATTAATCCCAAGTACAGGCACAGTTATCCTTTTAAATCTTTTTCACAAATGAAGCTATACTTATCACTATATTTAAATTTCATTATGTCAAAGTAAAACATCCTCTATATCTTGCACAAACTCCCTAAGTTAAACATACAGTTCTCAAAGCTCAGATAATGGCCAGAGCAAGACCATATGCCATACAACTTAAATAGTAGCTACTCTAAAGCAGTCTACCTTTAAATGCAGGCTGAATTATCTATTTAAAAGAGAATTTTAGTCAGCCCCATCTACACTGAATGTTTCTTTTAAATTTGTTATGTGGAATAATTGCTAACATTCACTGAGTGTTCATCACATCCCAGGTACTCTTTTAAGCCTTTATCAAATACTGTTTCATTTAATCCTCAAACAAACCCATGAGTTGACAAAAGGGGAGAAAGAGATGTTAAAAAACTTGCCAAAGTCATACATTTAAAGAATGCAAGTGTCAAGAGTGTTTGAACCCAGACAGTCTACCACCAGAATGGGTGCTCTTATCTCCTTTCCCATTGCCTTTCAAAAGGGATCAATTTCAAGGTAAACGAGCTCTACTGAATTTGACTCGTTAAAAGAGAAATCCTATGAATTCCAAAAAAGATTTTAAAGTCTATTTAGGTGAGAAAAAGACTATTAGCACTGAGAGGGCTGGTTCTGAGAAAACATTTGAGTATTTAATGTTACAATGATACGAAATAGCCCAATCCATGGATTAAAGATTAGAACATTATTTATATGTTTTTTCTACTTGTTCCATACTCAATAACATGTAATTTTGCCCTGCCCAATAAATAAGAGGCTAAAAATATACCCTGACTCAATATTTTATTAATATTTTACTCTTCCAATTGTAAGGAAAAAGATACCTTTACTTGCTTTCTAAAGCTAATCTGTCAACCAATGGCCTCGATTTCCATATCCTTTCACATCTCCCTTGGACACCACCGGAAGTTTACTTCAAATGACTATCATTTCTAATGTCTACTCCATGAGATACTTTTCTTCCACTGCCAGGCAGATTCCTAACACAAAAACAATTTGTTTAGATCCAATTCATCTCATTCCTTTTGAGACCAACCTCCTGGAAAGGTGGTATACAACTACTGTCTTCACTTACTAATAAATATACTATTGGAAATATTCAGACTCTGTCTTCTATATCTATCACTATGAAGAAACCGCACTTTTTATGATTGCCAATAATGCTTTTTGCCAAAACTAGGGACAAATACCTGGTTCATCAAGTTTGTTCATCCTTACTCTTCTAAACTTTCTATCACCTTTGTTTTTCAGACTCTGTTTTCTCTCCTCATTTCTTATAGTTCCTTCTGATTCACTTGATGATTCCTGTTCTTCCTCCTGCCCCAACAGTGTGTGTCCCCACAAACTCTGAAATCATTTTTTACATATGACTCCTAAGTATCTTCAGACCTTTGCCCTGGCACTTCCAATTTCCCATAGGACATTAAACTTCAGTGTCTTCAACCTCATCAAGTTCAAGGCTAAACATTATCTCACAACCAATCTCTCCTTCCCAACTACTCTCTTCTTCTCAGTAATTCCATTCTTTCTTCCCATTTTCTTCCCTGCCCCTTAACAAACACCTTAGTTATCTTTCACTTTTACATCCAGTTTATTATCAAATTCCGACATATTTCTTAAGAAAATATACACTAGCCCTCTCAGATTTGGCCCTCACTTCCATTCTTAATTACAATCACTTATCTTGTTCCCAGGTTTAACCCCATTCCCCAATCCATGGCTAGTCTTTCCATAGACACCACTTTTATCCTGTCATTAGCCTGCTTGAGATCCCGTAACAATTTCCTATCATCTTCTAAATGAAGCCAGAACTCTTCCGCCTCAGTTTCAAGGCGTTATCTGACATTACCTGGTCCTATCCAGGTTCATGTTATACTACTTCTGGAGTTCTTATCCTTAGGTTCATGGATAAACAGCCTTTCCAAAACCCAACTACCCTCTAAGATTGTATGCAAAATGTTGTATGCATGTGTATTTGGTGGGCGAGGAGGTAATGGTCCAGTAGACAATTCTTTAAAAGGTTAAGAACCACTGCTACACCCAATATACGTCCTCTACCCTAGACTGATCATCACCCTACTGCTCTTCATGCCTGTCATGTTTGTCCCTGCTCCCTGACTTTTGTATTCAACCTATTTCCAATTAAGAATACTTATTTGTCTGACAAAATCCAATCCATCCTGCAGCTTTCATCTCGGAAGCCTGCCAGTATCCAGAGTTAGCTGTCTTGGTTGCTCTTGCACTTGTAATTTCTAACACCAATTACAACTTAGCTGTTTTAAGTCCGTGAAGCAAGGGACTCTGGCTTAAATCACTTTTCTACATTGCCACCAACAGTTAAATTCAACCGCGCCGCCGATACCTAAATTGAACCGACTCAACGCCAACGCTTGGCCAAGTCCCAAGCCCTGAGTGAAAGACATCAACCCCGCAATAGTATTGTTAAGGACAACAACCCCGCAATAGGGCGGAACAGATTGTTTACTGCCAGTCCTGGCCCACTACAAAGCGTCTTACCAATAAAATGCCGTGATGACGCTGTCACCCATTCCCGCAGCATCAATCATTCTTCAAGTCTGAATCCAAACTACGTTGAGACAGAAATCCCCTGAAGTTAAAAAAAAAAAAAAGGCGCCAAAACGACGGCTAAGAGACAGTCGGGCGGACCCCTGCCCTGCCAAGCCCCATCTTGCTCCACAGCAAGTGGGTTCACTGGGGACAACAAACGTGCCCGTAAGGAGGCTCTGCTCCCTCAGACGCCAGGCGAGCCTTGCGACCTCATCACCCCGGCCGGGACATGTCCACTGACCCAGCGACGCTCGCTCCTGCGGAGTCGGCCTCTACCCGCGGAGGGGAAGGGCAAAGGATAACGTGTTCCGACTCACCCTTCGCCACTTGAGCCCTTCAGAGGCCAGACCCGGTTCCGGAGCCCAGCCGTTGGTAAACGGAAACAACCCTTCGCGGCCTCCTCAGTTTAAAGTCATTTCCCGACTCGCTCTGCGGCCCGACGCAGGAAGCCTGCGTCGATTCCCAGTCGGTGAAGCACCTGAAGTCACCATTTTGATTAAGGGCACAGTCCAGCAACCTAGCCATTATCAACTTTTCTAACCGCGCGGTGCGGCTCTTTCTACCGGCACGAAGCTTTCCTTCAAACTTCCGCCCTTGGTAAGCATGGCGACGGTACCTCCGCTCTGATTGGCTGAATCTTTTCACCGTAATCTTGGGCGCTGGCTGGCCGACCAAGGCGCGGCTCTCAGTGTGTGGATTCGGGTCTTAAGAAAGCTTTGGATTTCCTCGCTTTACCTCTTTTTGAAGACCCGAGGTCGGGCGCCAGATCTGGGAGATTAGAAACCTGAGGCTGAAGTTCCTGACTTCCGGTCCTGCCCCCGGGCACTTTCGGAGAGCGTGGAAGGAAGAGAAGGCTGTGCGCGGGACACCGGCTCGGCCTCCGCGTGGCCGCTGGTCCCGCCTTGCACTGCAGTGTGGCGGGAGTTCTTTGGTCTCTTCTGGCCGCCGATTTGTTAATAGAAGTGAAAACTGATGGCGTTGAGAGGAGGGGAAATGTCTTTCTCCTACCCACTTCCCAAGGGCTCCAAAGACCTTGCAGATTTATCTACCTTCTAGACTCCTGTACGTGGTGGATGTTCAGCGGAGAAGGGTTCAAATATTGGAGGAGTGGGAAATCCTAGCATTTAAAGGGATTTGTGTATACTTCCAAAACTGACTGACCACCATCAACACCGGCAGCTTGGGAGTCGTGGGCATCTCTCGCCATCCTGTGGCTCCAATATGTTCTGTCGCTTAAGTCGGCTCTGCAGGGGTTTATCCAGACCCACCGGAAGGGTCACCCCGCTGGTCCGGGGTTCTCTCTCTAGAAGGCTGGGTCTGACTTCACAGAGGAGAATTCCAGGTGAAAGCAGCGAAGAGCTCTGTCTAAGCCTAAAAGTTTCTTTCATGTTGACAATACTTTGAATAGTGTTTTCTAGTGTGCAAGTGACTATTTCACCGTAACTAAAGATAGTTACGGCATCATCAAACTTCTGTAATTCCCAAGATCCTGTTTCATTTGGGCAAGACTAAGAATAGGATAATTTTAGGACAACGCGAAGTGCTAGGTGATAAAAAGAAATTCAGATTTCCTAACAAGGCAAAAATGTACATTAAGACATTATGCTTTTGGCTTTTGACACATTTTCAGGAAAATTTAATAGTGATTGAACCAAATTACATACTTCGACTTACTTTGTATGGTTCATCCATTGACATAAAATTCCTAAGATGATGTCATTTGAGAGTCTTTGTTTTTAAGCAATTTGCAAATGTTTTCAGCCTCTTGCTTTTTTTCCCCTTTTCTTTTAAGAATTCAGTAGCTTTGTTGCCCGGACCAACACATGTGGAGAGTTGCGTTCTTCTCATTTAGGCCAAGAAGTCACTTTGTGTGGATGGATTCAGTACCGAAGGTAAATTGAAGCAGAGGGTTCTAAAAATTCACAGCTGTTATTTTAACAAGGCAAAGCAATTCTAAATCTTTTTCATTTTCAACCAGTCAGAATAATAAAAGCCTTGCAAGTCTGCAGAATTCTTAGAATTCGTTGGGTTTTCAGTTTTGTTTTCATCTTGAAAGACCCAAATAGTGTCACTCCGGTAAGCACCTACAGTAGCCTGTTGAAGTGTGTAATAAGTATGATCCACCATGGACTGACTTGTCCCTTGGCTTACTAAGGTTGAAGAATTCTTAGGACCAGTGACTGGGAATGGGCCAGCTGATAAGTTTCAATAGCATGAAGAAGCTTATTTTATTCTAAATTTAGATAAGGAAAAAGCCTAAAACCATGAACACTGATTCCTTAACATTAGAGCCCATTTTTTGGTGGTTCATCTCTGTACTCCAGAACACACCTGAATAGTACATGAATTCACAATGAAAAGATCCAAAATAATATAGATTGTGTGACCTTCCAAAAGAATGTGGCCCAAGTGGGTGGATATTTGACCCCGTAACCTTGATGACTTTATCTCCTGAACTCAAAATCTAAGGAGGCTTTCTGTACCTCTTCCTGGTACTAAGGACAGTATGAGAAATGTAGGTTGAATGCTAAAATGTTGGGATTTGACAGACCTTTTGATGGTTTGTAGAGGGATTAATTAGTACTTGGACTGCTAGAAATTTTTAGATTGCATTCCCTTTTTAGGAAGAAAAAAAGACTATATTGCTGTATTTCAAAAATGACTAATCAGAAATTTCTAATATCCTGAAATATTATATTTGGATTTTAATATGTGAAAGTTATAAAATTTAACAAATTTTCTTAAAAAGATTTAAGCAAATGAAAATTGTAAAAAAATTTTAAATCTACCTTTTCACTAATAAGCCATCTGCATAACATTAATAAGCTGTAGATACAGCCAATAAAATTAAAATTGAAGATGAAATAGTCTGTTTTTTCATTAATAAGCTACATAGATAATAGCATGAATATAGCTAATGAAAGCACATAATTATTTAATTATAGAAAAGGAATATGAGAAATTGCATGGGTTTTTGTTTGTTTGTTTTGCCTGCTTAAAGTTTGGGCTCAGAGATTTTACCCTAATGTGTTCATTTTCTTTATTAATCAGGCAAAACATTTTCCTGGTCCTAAGAGATTTTCACGGGCTTGTTCAAGTCATCATTCCCCAGGAGGAGGTAATAGAATATTTCCTACTGTTATCTGAAAACCTCTGATATGGTTTCTAGAGTAAGCTAAGTATGTTGGATAAGTGTGCCTGAGGTTTTAAATTCAAAAGTTTATCGTTAATGAAAACTGTAAACCACCATAAGCAACATTAAGATATGCCAAACTGGGAAAAAATATCCACAACTCATATCACAGACAAAGGGCTAATTGCTCTAATATCTAAATGGCTACTACAAAAACAAAAAAACAAAAAACCAGTGCCAGTGACCCAGTAGAAATATGAAAAAGGAAATGTAAGTGGCTTATAGACATGAAAATATGCCCAATCTCACTCATAGGTAGGGAAATGTGAATTAAAACTATACAGAATTGTTAATTTTGACACACTGGGTTGACAACACACTGTGTCTGGGAAAACAAGTGTACATTCATTCCTGTAGGGAGTAGATTGGCAGTAGCTCTAAGGAGGGCAATTTGGCAATAGCAAAATTATAAATGCATATATCCTTTGAACCATTCATTCTACTTCTAGTCTGTTAACTTAGAATTATTTTACACCTAGACTTATACAGATGTAAAATGATAGAAATACAATGTTATTCATTATGTGATTATTTTTAAGAGAAAAAAAAAATTGGGAACAACCTAGACATTCCCAAAATGAGACTGGTGTAAAAAATAATGTGCATCCTTACAGACACAGAAAAAAGATTGAAGAAGCTCTTTATGTACTAACAGGGGGAAAAAATCCAACATATGTTGTTATATGTAAAAAATGGGATACAGAAGAGCATATAGAGTGCTATCATCTGTATAAAAGAGCATGTATATGAATGTGTGTGTTATAAAATGTCCCTGGAAGGATACATAAGTATTTGGTAACATTGGGTACCTCTAGGATGGGGAACTAAGGGGCTAGAGGACAAGGGTAGGAGGGAGACTTCACTGTATATCTATTTGTGCTCTGTGAGTTTTAAGCCCAGTGAAGGTATTGCGTGCTCAAAAAAAGTTACAATAAAATTAGATCAAATAAAAGAGATCTCATGCATGCTAGATGACATGGGTTTCTATTGTGATAATGTTTACAAATGCTTCCTTACATGCCTAAGAAAAATACGATTTTTCTCAGCTCTTTGTGTTTGAAACAAGTAAAGAGCAATGAATTATCTTTCAAGGATTAGGATCCATAGCTAACCCAGGAGAATTTAGCTGACCTTTCATGTGGGCTCCATTATTGCTTTTGGATATAACTGTCTCCAAAACGAACCCTGAAGACAGTTAACTGTAATGTATGTGGGAATTGTTTGCATTAATCATTCTTCTCCTTATTTTCCTTTAAGGAAGACATTTTAAAACTCCTAACTAATAGTTTTACTTTCTGTATTATATGGAGTCAAAAGGGATGCAGTTTACCAAATTCTTTAATAAAGTCACTAATGGCAGCCCCAGTATTTCTGGCATTAAGCTATGAGTATTAACACTTTTCCAAAGACTACAATTATTACAGAATGCTTGAAGTTCATTTGTTTGTTGGAACTGTTTTCCTCTCTTATTTTATAGTCAGCTGCTCCTGTGAAGAAGATTTTATGTGAAGCCCCCATAGAATCTGTGTTGCAAGTGTCTGGAACAGTAATTTCCCGACCTCCAGGACAAGCGAATCCAGTTAGTACTGTAGAAACTATGTGAATTCTACCTATATACATTTGCACTGTTTGTCTACACATTCAGGCACTGAGCACCTATTAGACATCAAGCACCAAAGCCCAGCAAGTTCTAAGAATGAACCTACAGATTCTAAAATCTTCACTACAAACATACACACCTGTGTAAATATGTATGTTAAAACGTTTGTTAATGAGCAAGTACATTAGCCACAGATACACATAAAAATGTCAAAATCATGATTAGACATTTATGCCTTAGACTATAAACCATAAGCACCCTCACATTTTACAGATGTAAATAAATGCATGTGTGTTACAAATGTTCATTGTGCGCATATCCTGATGGATGATTTTTAAAATAGGTCTTTTTCTCTCTAAGAAAATGCCTACAGGTGAGATTGAAATCAAAGTTAAAACAGCTGAACTTCTGAATTCCTGCAAGAAGCTGCCCTTTGAAATTAAGGACTTTGTGAAGGTGCCATCCTCTGTTATTAATTAATAGAGTACTTAGAAAATGTTGATGACCAGTAAAGTGTCTTCAGAGTTTTCTAAAGAAAAAGCTTAACTTCTACAAATTAAAGTGTTTTATTATAGATGTATCATGAATTGTTGTTAGTCTACAATTTTTTAGTGACCTGTTCTTAAACAGTGACAGTTCATTAAGCTGCTGCAGTTCCTAGACACCTAGACTGTTTTTTCAGACAGCTTGAAACATGTTTCTTTCTTTAAGACTAGGGGTGTTACTTTGTTCAAGGTTTTTTTTTGTGACTATTGTTTTACATTTTAAAAGGAAATTTTTTATCTAGCTTAGAAATGGCCAAATGGCATAAGAGATCCTGCGTCTATTAAATTTAAACCTCCAACAGTGATAAAATATTTACTTCCCAAGCATGTAAATATGATTACTGTAATTTAGGATGTTCTATGTCAAAGTTTGAGGGGTTGATGAAGCTAGAGAGCAGATAATTTTCAGGTTTGTCACAATTATCTATGGTTGTAGACCTATATATACCAAATCCATAAACAGATCTATAAAGGGATTTTTTAATTAATTGCATGGCCACTTGGTCTTACATTTAATTTCCCAATACTTAAGTCTTTTAGTTAGAAAAAGCAGTGTAATTACAGAGTTGACCTTGTTGTGGAAAAAGAAAAAAAGAAATACACAGTTTCCCTCCACCTAAAGTTTCAGAAAAGAAGTGACAGATACTTCTATTTTTAGTATCAAAGAAATAAGCTATTCTAGGGGAATGACTTCTTAAAAAGTTGTCAGCACAAAAAGGTATGCAGAGGCTTACAGCTTTGAAAATAAGCATCCTTCCTCACTGTTCTTAGTACAGCCATTGAGATACCCTCTGCCGTTCCTTGTGTTTCTTAAACTTCTCCCACTCAGTGAGGAAGTCGTAGCTGTTTTACTCTGGTGTGTATTTGTAAAAGATCTTTGAAATCTTTAGATTTGTTTTCAAGGCAACTACAGGCTTAATGGATAATGTTTAGGAAAGTAAGAAAATTTCAAACAGTGAAGGGTCTTATTAACGATAACAAATAGTAACAATTGTAAGTCTGTACTAGTAACAAATTTACAAATTGTAGGAATTAAGAATGATGGTGTGCACACAAATGGAAGCTAAAGATAGAACTAAAGGTTTTGAAAACTCACACTCTGTATCTAAAGTTAATATTTGAATTAATAGTTTTAATATTTGAAAAATACTGAAACAAAAATCTTCCAATTTGTTTAGAAAACAGAGGCTCTTCGTTTGCAGTATCGCTACTTGGACTTGCGTAGTTTCCAAATGCAGTATTACTTGCGACTGAGGTCCCAGATGGTCATGAAAATGCGGGAGTATCTCTGTAATCTACATGGTAAGGAAAATGCCTGAATGTTCTTGGAGCACTTTAGCATCTCTTCTGTTTTATTTGGCAGCTTTATTATATTCTCTCCTTCACATTGGGTCAGATGTTGCCAAATGTCACTTAATATGTGAAGCAACCTAAAGAAAGGCTAATTTCCAGGTGTTTTGCCTCTTAGAGCATAATATAGTAATTTGGAGCATAATTTAGTTTGCAACTGGGTCACAAGGACAGCCTTTTGAAGTGAAGTGCCTGCTATGTTAAGTATTTCCCATCATTACTGAAGGTAGGCTAGCCCTTCGGCTGTTATCTATAAGTTTTCTTGATTCTTTATCATGCTCATACATAATTATTTAGGAGCTAAAAAATGTCATGTGAATTAAATTAGACTCTTCAGTCAGTCCTGGGATTTTCCTACTATATTTGTGTTACTTTTAATTGCACTAGCAGAACATTTAGAAAACCAGAACAGCTCAGTAGACAGGAATCCATCAAATAGAATTATTTCATGACTAAAGAAAGTATTAACTTTAAGAACAGAATAAGATTGTATGAAAATCTTTACCTTCCTTCTTGGATGTATAGAAACCCACATCAGTATGCTTGTCAACTTTATCTCAAGCAAAATTCCTAGTTAAAGGATGGCCTCAGATTTCTTGTACTGTACCATAGACAACATATTTAACTAATTCTATTAAATTCTGATATTTCTCTCCTTTTAGGGTTTGTGGATATAGAAACACCAACATTGTTTAAGAGGACTCCAGGGGTACGTATAGTCCCTAAGTCAGCCTACTAATAAAGTCCTATCAGGTATGAAACTGGACCACTATGCTTTTTTTTTCAAATAACTCCTAGTTTAATACTTAATATTTGAATACCATTATACAATGAACTTTTGTTATTTTATTTTATTTATATATTATTTTATTTATTTATAATTTATTTTGGTATCATTAATCTACAATTACATGTGCAATATTATGGTGATTAAACTACCCCCTTCATCAGGTCCCTCCCACCAACCCCATTACATTCACTGTCCATCAGCATAGTGAGATGCTATAGAATCACTACTTTTCTTCTCTGAGTTGTATAGCCCTCCCCAGGCCCCCCCAACATTACTGCTGCCAATCGTAATGCCCCTTTTACCCTCTTATACCTCCCTTCCCACCCATCTTCCCCAGTCCCTTTCCTTTTCGTAACTATTAGTCTGTTCTTGGGTTCTGTGAGTCTGCTGCTGTTTTGTTCCTTCAGTTTTTTTTTTTCTTTGTTCTTATACTCCACATATGAGTGAAATCCTTTGATACTTGTCTTTTTCGGCCTGGCTTATTTCACTGAGCATGATACCCTCTAGCTCCATCCATGTTGATGCAAATGGTAGGATTTGTTTTCTTATTATATCTGAATAATATTCCATTGTGTATATGTACCACATCTTCTTTATCCATTCATCTACTGATAGACACTTAGGTTGCTTCCATTTCTTGGCTATTGTAAATAGTGCTGCGATAAACATAGGGGTGCATATGTCTTTTTCAAACTGGGCTACTGCAGTCTTAGGGTAAATTCCTAGGAGTGGGATTCCTGGGTCAAATGGTATTTCTATTTTGAGTTTTTTGAGGAACCTCCATACTGCTTTCCACAATGGTTGAACTAATTTGCATTCCCATCAGCAGTGTAGGAGGGTTCCCTTTTCTCCACATCCTCGCCAACATTTGTTGTTGTTTGTGTTTTGGATGTTGGCCATCCTTACTGGTGTGAGGTGATGTCTCATTGTGGTTTTAATCTGCATTTCTCTGCTGATTAGTGATGTGGAGCATCTTTACATGTGCCTGTTGGCCATCTGAATTTCTTCTTTAGAGAAGTGTCTATTCATGTCCTCTGCCCATTTTTTAATTGGATTATTTGCTTTTTGTTTAAGGTGCATGAGTTTTTAATATATTTTGGATGTCAACCCCTTATCAGATACGTCATTTATGAATATATTCTCCCATACTGTAGGATGTCTTTTTGTTCTACTGATGGTGTCCTTTGCTGTGCAGAAGCTTTTCAGCTTGATATAGTCCCACTTGTTCATTTTTGATTTTGTTTCCCTTGCTCGGGGAGATATGTTCATGAAGAAGTCGCTCATGTTTATGTCCAAGACATTTTTGCCTATGTTTTTTTCTAAGAGTTTTATGGTTTCATGACTTACATTCAGGTCTTTGATCCACCTTGAGTTTACCTTTGTGTATGGGGCTGGACAGTAGTCCAGTTTCATTCTCTTACATGTAGCTGTCCAGTTTTTCCAACACCAGCTGCTGAAGAGGGTGTCATCTCCCCATTGTATATCCAAGGCTCCTTTATCAAATATTAATTGACTGTATATGTTTGGGTTAATGTTTGGATTTTCTATTCTGTTCCACTGGTCTGTGGGTCTGTTTTTGTGCCAATACCAAATCGTCTTGATTACTGTGGCTTTGTAGTAGAGCTTGAAGTCAGGGAGCGTAATTCCTCCTGTTTTATTCCTCCTTCTCAGGATTGCTTTGGCTATTGGGGTCTTTTGTGGTTCCATATGAATTTTAGAATTATTTGTTCGAGTTCATTGAAGAAAGTTGTTGGTAGTTTGATAGGGAATGTGTTCAATCTGTAGATTGCTTTAGGTAGTATAGCCATTTTGACAATATTTATTCTTCCTAGCCAAGAGCATGGGATGCATTTCCATTTGTTAGTGTCCTCTTTAATTTCTCCTAGGAGTGTCTTGTAGTTTTCAGAGTATAGGTCTTTCACTTCCTTCGTTAGGTTTATTCCTAGGTATTTTATTCTTTTAGATGCAATTGTGAATGGAATTGTTTTTCTGATTCCTCTGTTAGTTCGTTAGTGTATAGGAAAGCAACAGATTTCTGTGTGTTAATTTTGTATCCTGCAACTTTGCTGAATTCAGATATTAGTTCTAGTAGTTTTGGAGTGGAGTCTTTAGGGTTTTTTATGTACAGTATCATGTCATCTGCAAATAGTGACAATTTGACTTCTTCTTTACCAATCTGGATGCCTTGTATGTCTTTGTTTTCTCTGATTGCTGTGGCTAGGGCCTCCAGTACTATGTTGAATAACAGTGGAGAGAGTGGGCATTCCTGACTTGTTCCTGATCTTAGATGAAAAGCTTTCAGCTTCTCGCTGTTAAGTATGATGTTAGCTGTGGGTTTGTCATATATAGCCTTTATGATGTGGAGATACTTGCCATCTATACCCATTTTGTTGAGAGTTTTAATCATGAATGGATGCTGAATTTTGTCAAATGCTTTTTCAGCATCTATGGAGATGATCATGTGGTTTTTGTTCTTCTTTTTGTTGATGTGGTGGATGATGTTGATGGATTTTCGAATGTTGTGCCATCCTTGCATCCCTGGGATGAATCCCACTTGATCATGGTGTATGATCCTCTTGATGTATTTTTTAATTCGGTTTGCTAATATTTTGTTGAGTATTTTTGCATCTACGTTCA
>JAQQAC010018689.1:26264054-26304584 GCA_029783875.1 Phataginus tricuspis | reverse complement strand
AGTACCGTCCAGGGAACCTGGAAAGTTTTATTGTCTCCCTCAGAGTCCTCAACAGTTTAAGCAGCTCCTGATGGTTGGTGGTTTAGACAGGTGAGTTTTCTTTAGTAGTTGTCATAAAAGGAAAAGGGAAGTGGGGAAGGAAAAAGGAAATACAGAGAGTTTGGACATTACTGTAAAATACCCTAAAAATGTATAGTAATTATTTAGTAAAGATTTATTGGGTGCCCGCCATGTGCAAAGCTGTATGTTAGTAGATATGTGACAGGAGATTAAAAATAAAAAAAGAATCGGTTTTGCTGTCAAGGAGTTAATGATTCCAGTAAGAATAGGATAATAAATAAAACCAAGTGTGATATAAACCAAAAATAAGTGCCTTGAGAGTTGCAAGCTAGTTATTGAAAGGCTTGAAATTATATTATTTTGAGAAATAGAACTGTGAGCTAAGTCTTCTGGGACAGAGCTGCAATTCAGCAGATGAAGATGAGAGTTGGAATGGCAACTCTTCCTGTGCATTTATGGAGCAAATGCCCAAGTACATTCATGGAGCGATACGAATTCCATTTTGGCCAAAGCAAAAGAGTATGTATAAAGAAGCATGGTCTGCTTACATACCCCTCTAATATATGTGTATCCAAAGGTGCCATTGTATATTTTTAAAACAATATGTAGAATAGAATTCTCATGCATCAGCTGTGTATCAAACTAGATAAGAGCATTGAAAAGAATTTAAAAATTTCGTATGTCCTTTAGGTATCATTATTAATTTATTTCATAACCTGCATTGCCATGAACTTTAGGGAGAAGCGGGTGTGTCTTCCTTGAATTATGACTCCACTTATGCTGTTTTTCACTTGTAGGTATTTTCAGGTTGCCCGATGTTATCGAGATGAAGGTTCGAGACCAGACAGACAGCCCGAGTTTACTCAGGTACTAAGTTACACTCACTTGTCTCTTACTGATTCAGCCTTGCTGCAGCCAAGTATTCAAGACCAGGACAGTAATTATACATACTTATTACATCTTATCCATCAGATATCTAATTAAACTTACCTGCAGTTGAGACACTAATTATTTAATTTTTGATCCATTTCATGTGTCCTTTTTGTAAGGCATGTGATCACTAACTAAGGTATGCCAGAGATTCCTACAATATTTTAATGGTCATGATACGGTAAAGTTCTTAAAACAAATCTCTTACACATTAAGAACCAACTCTTCTATATACTGATATTTAATGTATCTTATCTGTGGACTTATCAAGGCTATTAGGATTTTGTTTCTGAATGATAGTATATTAATCAGGGTGGTAAAGCACAAAAATCATAAGCTTTGGAGTTGGACAGACCTAGAATAAATGTAGCTTCACTACTTGCTATGCATACACATTAGCCTCTCTGAGCTTTAAGCCGTGAGATAGTTATGGGAACTAAACAAGTTGATGGATATAAAGCTTTAGCATAGTGCCTCACATAAACAGATGCACAATAATATTTATCCCCCTGCCCATGTAGTAAGTATTTGTGTGCAGATTCCCCTGGTAACTTGAAACCAGAGAAATAAAATAAATACGTACATATTAATATTGTGGCTGTTGAAGTTAGTTTCCATATGTCATTTTGGTTTCAGATTGACATAGAGATGTCTTTTGTAGACCAGAGTGGGATCCAGAGGCTGATTGAGGGTTTGCTACAGTATTCCTGGCCCAGTGATAAGGATCCTGTGATGGTTCCCTTCCCCTCTATGACTTTTGCTGAGGCATTGGCCAGCTATGGAACTGATAAACCCGATACTCGCTTTGAGATGAAGGTACTTCTCATCACGTTTCTAGGACTCTGCCCCCAAAGAGCCCTGTAGTCTTTTGAACCACTTTGAAATTTGTGACCAGTTACATACACACAGTTTTGTGTTTTCTTGTGAATGTTGCTTGTCACATTCCTTCTCGATACTGAGCTGCAGCAAGAGAGACTCACAGACTGTTAATGTTACTTCTTTTCTATCTCTCTGCTCCATTTCCAAGATCCACTTCCAAGAGCAAGGTTCTTGCTATAAAGTTTTTATTACTTACAAGTAATTAATTATATGGATATAATGGTAACCTTCAATTTTTCTTAAGCTAAAGTGGCACTTGGAAGGCAAATGATTAACAGTTACTTATTCTTTTTCCCTGGTCTGTAAAGAGCCCAAACATATGGAAATGTTTTTTCAAATTACTAAGATCTATACATACTTAACTAAGGGTATAGGTAGAATTTATACAGAGCAGTTTAATTAGCAAGCCTTTCATTATTTGCTCTCAGTGAGCAATAGCCCTTCATCTCTGTAATGCTGGTGACATTTCTATATCTCAGTTCTCATTGCAAATTCCTTAGAAATTGAGTTCTGCCTGGTCTATGAATAGGCTGTTCTCAGTTCTGAGAATGAAAAAAATATAATACACAAAAACTCATAACTGCCTACTTATAGCTGCCAACTTGACTGCTCCCTCTTTCTTCTGTAATATGGAATAGTGGTTCTTAAGTCAGACTGCTTAGGTTAAATTCTGTCTCTCCCACTTACTAGCTGTGTCATCTTGGGCTAGTTATTTCCTTCCCTGTTCCTTGCTTTCCTCATCTATTAAATGGGGATAATAAGAGTGCCTATCTTGTACACTTGCTATACAGTTGAAATTAATTAGTGCTAATGAATACTATATTAGTACATCAACACTTGTCATAGTGCCCAGCCCATGGTAGTCACTCCATAAATGTTAACAAGATTACTTTCTTCTTTAAAATCTTGTTTGTAAAATGTTTTGAGATAAAGATTACTTCACTTTTAGTTATGCTTTTTTGTTACCCATTTTCCAGATCATAGATTTCAGTGATGTGTTCAGAAACACAGAGGTTGGATTTCTCCAAGATGCACTTAGTAAACCCCAAGGATCTGTCAAAGCCTTATGTATCCCTGAAGGAGCAGTAAGTGAAGTACAATTCTGTATTTTCTCTAGAATGTATATTTAGGAAGTAACTGTGTTCAACATTGGCACTTTAAAACTTCAGGAAGAAAAATTCTTCTTAAATAAGAATATTTTTATAAAGTCTAACAATATCCCTAAAACTATAAGTAGAGAACAATACAACCAATGAATATGGGTGTACACTCAAGAGCTAAGGGTTTTTTTTTCCCTTTTAAACAATCTATAAAGTACTCCTGTACTTCATTTGGGATCATTTCCACCAGTGATGAGCATAAATAGTGTTCATACTATCTCTAGCCTCAGTTTGTCCAAAGACTCTTGACCCCATATCAGCTCCAGCATTGACCTTGCATGATGGTTCTTGGTCTTCTGAAGGCTCTGATCTCAACAGCATTAATAGCTAGGGGAAGAGAAAGGACGTGGGGCTATGAAAAGCACAAAGGCTGGGAGATGACGGAGGGAGATGACGGAGAGAGAATGATTGGGCTAGGCAAACACTGACTCCAGAATAATGGGACATATCTGTTATCTGTAGTTGGTACACCTGCTTTGAAAGTGATTTAATAATAAGGTGAATGAGATTACTATTTTGAAAGAATCTTCATTTGGATACACAGTCATATTAGTATATTCAAAATAGGATAAGAATTCAGTCTCATTACTTTGTATTCACTTCATATTTCAATGGGCAGTAAATTGGTGTCCAAACTCTACTTTGACATAGTGTGTTCAGGTAAGCTCAGTATAACATACATTGCTTGTTCTTATGTACCCCAACTCAAGTATGTCCATTCTTCCCCAAGTAGATAAGAACTGCAGGGCTGTGAACCATGTTTTCACCTTTTTGAATCTCCCATACCTAGTTAATAAGTGCCCCATGAATATTAGCTATGATGATAGCCATAGTGTCTAGCATAGAAAGACATTGAGATAATTTGGAAAAAGTAAGATATAAAGAATTCTAAGAGACCTGAAATAATCAAATTCTGAGTCTTACCTGAAATAATCAAATTCTGAGTCTTACTAATCTGTAAGTTACTTTTCCTTTCACAATTCAGTTGTAAAGATTCATTTTGAACATTTATCCTGCACATTACATATTCAGACTCTTCTATGGAATACATTTGTAACTACTTCCAATGAGACCTGCATAACTGGAAACAAAAGTAAGCTTTAAAATTTCATTTGGCAGCAGAAATTAAATTTTTATTGAATCCTACTATTGTAGTGGGTTGACAAGAAATATATTTGTATTCCATTTGATATCATAAACATGTTTATGAAGCTGAATGTCATATTGATGTGTTTACTTTCATTTTCCTTCATCAGAAGCACTTAAAGAGGAAAGACATTGAGTCCATTAGGAAATTTGCAGCTGACCATTTTAATCAGGTAAGGAGTTAATTAGAGCCAGTTTTTTTTCCCCCTTTCTAGGAGAGATTCAATATTTTTAATAATTACTTGAACTCTTATCATCAGTTTTGAGGGTCTTATTTCATATCGTTCTACTTTTTTTATTTTTAGAGTTAATCTTACCCCTGGGTGTAACTCTAAGGCTTCAACTTAGATGGTTGAATTCACCATTAATCAGAATATGAAAGTTCAACCATAGTCTTTTAAACAAACAATGGTTCTTTAATCCAGTTAAGAAAATAAAGAGAGCCCCACATGCATGCCCGAAATTTAAATGAAAACGTGGCAGGTGTGAAAGAAAGCCTGTATTCATTGTCTTCAAACCTTTTTTTAAATTCTGAATATCCCTGGACAGACACAGTTCATGTTCTTGGCTTGGTGATGGGTAGAACTAAAATACGGAAGAGCAGGAGTGGGGAATGGGCATTCTGACATCATCACTATAAGTCTCAATTGCCTCAGCCATTTTGGAATCATTAACTTTAAAAATAGTTATACTTTTTGAGTCAGTAATTTCCCATGACATACTTAAAGAAAGGATCCTAAATGTGAGGAGACTTTCTGCTCAGCACATTATCATTTACAACAGGAATAAAATGAAACCGTATGGGAATGATGAAAAGAAGTATAATCAAAAGACTTCATATTAAACTTACTTTTTAAAACTGTCTCCTACGAGTTTGTAATATGGGGGAAATGTGCATGCTGTAGTGATTTGTAAGAAAGGAAGAATTCAGAATTATATATTCAGTGATGATAACCATGTAAAATCACTGTATTTTTGTATAGAAAATGGACTACCTATCTCTTCCATACTCATACCTCAAGCTCAACGGGATTTTTCAGTGAGAAAGAACAAACAATGAGGATAGTGGTTTCCAAAACAGGTCCAGGCAAATGAGGAATCAGAGCAGTATAAAAAACTTTGCATAAAGTTAAATCAATGTGAAGAACTATCTTTAATTCTCCTTGTTTTTACTCTAGAAATGTGTTTTCTATTATGAAATGATGGTAATAGTAGATATGCTGGTTTCTTTTCTACCTTTGATAAAATCCAAAATTCGCAACGCTTTAACTCCCAATTTTGCTTCTTTATTTTTCTTCTAATAGTGTTTGAAGTCTGCAACTAGGAACCACAGGACCAGGAAATAGGCTCAAGGGTTAACTTTGGCAGCCTTTACTTGAATTCTTTTTCATTATTCATGTTATTTCCCACTAGCGCTTTCTTGCTTTTTTATTTTGCTATTATTAATGTACAATTACATGCGCAATATTATGGTTACTAGACTCCCCCTATTATCAAGTCCCCACCACAAACCCCATTACAGTCACTGTCCATCAGCATAAGATGCTATAGAATCACTACTTGTCTTCTCTGTGTTATACCGCCTTCCCTGTATCCCCGCTACATTATGTGTGCTAATTGTAACACCCCTTTTCCCCCCTTATCCCTCCCTTCCCATACATCCTCCCCAGTCCCTTTCCCTTTTGTACCTATTAGTCCATTCTTGGGTTCTGTGAGTCTCCTGCTGTTTTGTTCCTTCAGTTTTTGCTTGGTGGTTATATTCCACAGATGAGTGAAATCATTTGATACTTGTCTTTCTCCGCCTGGCTCATTTCACTGAGCATAATACCCTCTAGCTCCATCCATGTTGTTGCAAATGATAGGATTTGTTTTCTTCTTATGGCCCATTGTGTATATATACCACATCTTCTTTATCCATCTACTGATGGACACTTATGTTGCTTCCATTTCTTGGCTATTGTAAATAGTGCCACAATAAACAGAGGGGTGCATATGTCTTTTTGAAACTGGGCTGCTGCATTCTTAGGGTAAATTCCTAGGAGTGGAATTCCCGGGTCAAATGGTATTTTTTTTTTCAGGTTTTTTTTTTTTTTTTACAATTTATTTTGGTATCATTAACCTACAATTACATGAGCAATATTGTGGTGATTAAACTACCCCCTTCATCAGGTCCCCCCCCACCAACCCTATTACAGTCACTGTCCATCAGTGTAGTGAGATGAGAATCCCTACTTGTCTTCTCTGAGTTGTACAGTCCTCTCCGTGCCCCCCCACCTTATGTCTGCTAATTGTAATGCCCCTTTTACCCTCTTATCCCTCCCTTCCCACCCTTCTTCCCCAGTCCCTTTCCCTTTGGTAACTATTAGTCAGTTCTTGGGTTCTGTGAGTCTGCTGCTGTTTTGTTCCTTCAGTTTTTTTCTTTGTTCTTATACTCCACATGAGTGAGATCATTTGATACTTATCTTTTTCAGCTTGGCTTATTTCACTGAGCATAATACCCTCTAGCTCCATCCATGTTGTTGCAAATGGTAGGATTTGTTTTTTTCTTATGGCTGAATAATATTCCATTGTGTATATGTACCACATCTTCTTAATCCATTCATCTACTGATGGACACTTAGGTTGCTTCCATTTCTTGGCTATTGTAAATAGTGCTGCAATAAACATAGGGGTGCATCTGTCTTTTTGAAACAGGGCTGCTGCGTTCTTAGGGTAAATTCCTAGGAGTGGGATTCCTGGGTCAAATGGTATTTCTATTTTGAGTTTTTTGAGGAACCTCCATACTGCTTTCCACAATGGTTGAACTAGCTGACGTTCCTACCAGCAGTGTAGGAGGGTTCCCCGTTCTCCACATCCTCGCCAACATTGTTGTTTGTCTTTTGGATGGCGGCCATCCTAACTGTTGTGAGCTGATATCTCATTGTGGTTTTAATTTGCATTTCTATGATGATTAGCGATGTGGAGCATCTTTTCATGTGCCTGTTGGCCATCTGAATTTCTTCTGGGAGAACTGTCTGCTCAGATCCTCTGCCCATTTTTTAATCAGATTATTTGCTTTTTGTTTGTTGAGGCACACTGACTCTTTATATATTTTGGATATCAACTCCTTATCAGATATGCCATTTATGAATATATTCTCCCATACTGTAGGATGCCTTTTTGTTCTATTGATAGTGTTCTTTGCTGTACAGAAGCTTTTTAGTTTGATATAGTGCCACTTGTTCATTTTTGCTTTTGTTTCCCTTGCCAGGGGAAATATGTTCATGAAAAAGTTGCTCATATTTATGTCCAAGAGATTTTTGCCTATGTTTTTCTCTAAGAGTTTTATGGTTTCATGACTTACATTCAGGTCCTTGATCCATTTTGAGTTTACATTTGTGGATGTGATTAGACAGTAATCCAGTTTCATTCTCTTACATGTAGCTGTCCAGTTTTTCCAACACCAGCTGTTGAAGAGGCTGTCATTTCCCCATTGCCCCTTTATCATATATTAATTGACCATATATGCTTGGGTTTATATCTGGGCTCTCTAGTCTGTTCCATTAGTCTATGGGTCTGTTCTTGTGCCAGTATCAAATTGTCTTGATTACTGTGGCTTTGTAGTAGGGCTTGAAGTCAGAGAGCATAATTCCCCCCACTTTATTCTTCCTTCTCAGGTTTGCTTTGGGTATTTGGGGTCTTTTGTGGTTCCATGTGAATTTTAGAACTATTTGCTCTAGTTCATTGAAGAATGCTGCTGGTATTTTGATAGAAATTGCATTGAATCTGTAGATTGCTTTAGGCAGGATGGCCATTTTGACAATATTAATTCTTGCAATTCATGAGCATAGGATGTGTTTCCATTTATTGGTATCTTCTTTAATTTCTCTCATGAGTATCTTGTAGTTTTCAGAGTATAGGTCTTTCACTTCCTTGGTTAGTTTTATTCCTAGGTATTTTATTCTTTTTGATGCAATTGTGAATGGAATTGTTTTCCTGATTTCTCTCTCTGCTAGTTCACAGTGTATAGAAATGCAACAGATTTCTGTATATTAATTTTGTATCCCACAACTTTACTGAATTCAGATATTAGATCTAGTAGTTTTGGAGTGGATTCTTTAGGGTTTTTTATATACAATATCAGAGACAGATTGACTTCTTCCTTACCAATCTGGATGCCTTTTATTTTTTGTGTTGTCTGATTGCCATGGCTAGGGCCTCTAGAAATATGTAGAATAAAAGTGGGGAGAGTGGGCATCCTTGTCTTGTTCCCAATCTTAAAGGAAAAGCTTTCAGCTTCTCGCTGTTAAGTATAATGTTGGCTGTGGGTTTGTCATATATGGCCTTTGTTATGTTGAGGTACTTGCCCTCTATACCCATTTTGTTGAGAGTTTTTATACTGAATGGATATTGAATTTTGTCAAATGCTTTTTCAGCATCTATGGAGATGATCATGTGGTTTTTGTCCTTCCTTTTGTTGATGTAGTGGATGATGTTGATGGATTTTTGAATTTTGTACCATCCTTGCATCTCTGGGATGAATCCCACTTGATCATGATGGATGATCTTTTTGATGTATTTTTTAATTCAGTTTGCCAGTATTTTGAGTATTTTTGCATCAATGTTCATCAGGGATATTGGTCTGTAATTTTCTTTTTTTGTGGTGTCTTTCCCTGGTTTTGGTATTAGTGTGATGTTGGCCTCGTAGAAAGAGTTTGGGAGTAGTCGCTCCTCTTCTACTTTTTGGAGAACTTTAAGGAGGATGGGTATTAGGTCTTCACTAAATGTTTGAAAGAATTCAACCATCTGGTCCAGTGCTTTTGTTCTTAGGTAGTTTTTGATTACCAATTCAATTTCTTTCCTTGTAATTAGTCTATTCAGATTTTCTGTTTCTTTCTAGCCTTGGAAGGTTGTATTTTTCTAGAAAGTTGTCCATTTCTTCTAGGTTATCCAGTTAGCATATAATTTTTCATAGTAATCTCTCATAATTCTTTGTATTTCTGTGGTGTCTGTAGTGATTTTTCCTTTCTCATTTTTGATTCTGTTTATGTGTGTAGACTCTCTTTTTTTCTTGATAAGTCTGGCTAGGGGTTTATCTATTTTGTTTATTTTCTCAAAGAACCAGCTTCTGCTTTCATTGATTCTTTCTGTTTAATTCTTCTCAATTTTATTTATTTCTGCTTTAATCTTTATTGTGTCCCTCCTTCTACTGACTTCAGGCCTCATTTGTTCTTCCTTTTCTAGTTTCATTAATTGTGAGTTTAGACTGTTCATTTGGGATTGTTCTTCTTTCCTGAGGTAGGCCTGTATTACAGTATATTTCTCTCTTAGCATGGCCTTCGCTGTGTCCCATAGATTTTGTGGTGTTGAATTACTGTTGTCATTTGTCTCCATATACTGCTTGATCTCTGTTTTTATTTGGTCACTGATCCATTGATTATTTAGGAGCATGTTATTAAGCCTCCATGTGTGTGTGGGCTTTTTCATTTTCTTTGATTAATGTATTCCTAGTTTCATACCTTTGTGATCTGAGAAGCTGGTTGGTACAATTACAATCTTTTTTAATTTACTGAGGCTCTTTTTGTGGTGTAGTATATGATCTATTCTTGAAAATGTTCCATGTGCACTTGAGAAGAATTGTTTCCTGTTGCTTTTGGTTGGAGTGTTCTGTAGATGTCCATTAGGTCCATCTGTTCTAATACGTTGTTCAGTGCCTCTATCTGTCCTTTTGGAGTGAGTGGTGTGTTGAAGTCTCCCAAAATGAATGCATTGTATTCTATTTCCCCCTTTAATTCTGTTAGTAATGTTTCACATATGTAGGTGATTCTGTGTTGGGTGCATAGATGTTTATAATAGTTATATCCTCTTGTTGGACTGACCCTTTTATCATTATGTAATGTCCTTGTCTCTTGTGACTTTCTTTGTTTTGAAGTCTATTTTGTCAGACACAAGTACTGCAACTCCTGCTTTTTTTCCCTATCAGTTGCATGAAATATCTTTTTCCATCCCTTTACTTTCAGTCTCTGTATGTCTTTGGATTTGAAGTGAGTCTCTTGTAGGCAGCATATAGATGGGTCTTGTTTTTTTTATCCATTCAATGACTCTACGTCTTTTGATTGGTACATTGAGACCATTTACATTTAGTGTGAGTATTGATAGGTATGTACTAATAGCCAATGCAGGCTTTAGATTTGTGGTTTCCAAAGGTTCAAGAGTAATTCCTTTACTATCTAACAGTCTAATTTAACTCATTTTGTGTGCTATTACAAACACAACCTAAAGATTCTTTTTTTTTTCTTTTCCTCCTTTTTCTTCCTCCTCCATTCTTTGTATGTTATGAGTCATATTCTGTACTCTTTGTCTATCCCTTGGGTGTCATCTATTTAGTCTTAGGAATACTTCCATCTATAGGAGTCCCTCCAAAATGCACTATAGAGGTGGTTTGTGGGAGCTAAATTCTCTCAGCTTTTGTGTATCTGAAAATTGTTTAATCCCTCCTTCAAATTTAAATGATAATCTTGCTGGGTAGAGTATTCTTGTTTCAAGTCTCTTCTGCTTCATTGTATTAAACATATCATGCCACTCCCTTCTGGCCTGTAAGGTTTCTGTTGAGAAATGTGATGATAGCCTGATGGGTTTTCCTTTGTACATGTTCTTTTTTCTCTCTCTAGCTCCTTTTAAAAGTCTGTCTTTATCCTTGATCTTTGCCATTTTAATTATTATATGTCTTGATGTTGTCTTCCTTGGGTCCGTTGTGTTGGGAGATCTGTGCATCTCTATGGCTTGAGAGACTATCTCCTTCCCCAGATTGGGGAAGTTTTCAGCAATTACCTCCTCAAAGACTCTTTCTATTCCTTTTTCTCTCTCTTCTTCTTCTGGTACCCCTATTATGTGGATCCTGTTCCATCTGGATTAGTCGCACAGTTCTCTCAATATTCTTTCATTCTTAGAGATTCTTTTTTCTCTCTGTGCCTCAGCTTCCTTGTATTCCTCTTCTCTAATTTCTATTCCATTTCCCATCTCTTCCACTACATCTAATCTGCTTTTAAATCCCTTCATTTATGGAATTTCTTAATGATTGAATCTCCACCTTAAATTTGTTCCTGAGTTCTTGAATATTTTTCTGTACCTCCATAAGCATGTTAGTGATTTTTATTTTGAATTCTCTTTCAGGAATATTGGTCAGTTCAGTTTCATTTGCCCCTTTTCCTGGGGTTTGTGAGATTTTGGTCTGTACCATGTTCTTTTGACATTTCATATTTCTGTGTGGTGCCCTCTATTGCTCAGAAGCTCCAGTCTCTGGAGCTGCTCAGTCCCTAAAGTGAGGTTGGGGGTCGTAGGGGAGCGGAGCTGGTGCCTGGGGGGAGGAAAGATCTGTTTTCTGACTCCTGTCTGCCCCGCCTGTCTCCAGAATTACAGCCAGTGGGCCGAGCACAGAGGTGTAAGCCTCTGTGCTTGGTGTCTCTAGCTGTTGTAGTTGAGGCCTCTCTCTGGCTGGTCTCACACCAGAGCAGTAATTGCCAGTTTGCAAGCCGGTGCTGCCAGGCCAGGAGGAAGGCTTAGCAGGCTGCGTACACAGTGGGGGACCTCGGAGCTGAGTAGCCAGCCAGGGGGATGCGCCTGAAGCTCCCCAAAGTTCCCAATCTGCTGGGCAGAGTACACCCAGACAACCTTGTCCCCCTATCCCTTCTCCTGCGCAGCAAGCTCTGTGCAAATCCTGCCCCTTCAGCAGCCCTCTCGCTGCTAGGAAGTCTCTCAGACAAAAGTCTTTCCTTTGTCTCAGAGCAGCTGGGCGTGGATCCTGTCCTCCACAAATAGTGGGAATCTGTCTCTCAAGCACTCTGCCTGGCCCAGCTCCCCATCTTCCAGAGCACAACACAATGTAGATTTCTGCTCACAAAGCAGACCTCCAGGGCTGGGTGTTCAGCAGTCCCAGGCTTCCACCCCCTCCCCACTCTGTTTCTCTTCCTCCCACCGGTGAGCTGGGGTGGGGGAAGGGCTCGGGTCCTGCCGGATCAAGGCTTTCGTACGTTACCCTGTTTTGTGAGGTCTGCTCTGTTCGTGAGGTCTGTATGCAGTCTGGCTCAGCCTTCTTTCCTGTTGCTGTTTTAGGGTTAGTTGTATTAACTATATTTTCACGCTATCTGTGGTTTTGGGAGGAGTTATCTGTCCCACCTCTCATGCCGCCATCTTGAATCCTCTTGCTTTTTTTCACTGTATTTTATTCTGGTTTTATTGATAAACTGTCCTTTTGAGCACATTGATGATTCAGATCTTCTTTTGGTCGCTAAATTATCTCAGTCCTTTTTTTTATCTTGATTTTTTTTTTTAATACTACAGAATCTCTTTAATGTGTGGTTGTTGGTTGTACATTTAAGAATGACATGTTTTAAAAACTGGTTGGGAACACAGTGTCTTTGGAGGGGCTTGTAGATGGTTAGGTTCGGTTTTGGTGAACAGCAGGGCCATTGGCCGTGACCTTGGGGACCCAAAGCTTCATAAGAGCCTGAGCCTGTCTAGGATTCTGCAGGGTAAAATCAGTTCCTTCTGTGCTGAGGCTGCTCCCTTGTTCTCTAGGCCAGAGCTTCCTGCATCTTGCTTTAGTCAGTCCTATGCCATTCACTTGCAACCTGCCAAAAATTTACAGAAATCTCTTTATCTGTGGATATCTCCCCACCCTTCATTCTCTCTTTTTTTATTATTGTGAGATTAGTTTTTTAGTCCCTTCAGTATCATTTTGAAGAGTTCAGAGAAAAATAATCTCATGTAGGTTCTCTTCTATTGGAAAAAAGATGTCTTTGTACTATGAGAAAAATAAACTAATACCACTTTTTAAAAATATCTTTATCACAGGAAATCTATCCCATATTCTTAAAAGCCAATAGAAACTGGAATTCTCCAGTTGCTAAATTCATAATGGAGGAGCAAAGATTGGGACTAACCAGACTGATAGAGATCCAGGAGGAAGATGTGGTCCTGCTAACTGCTGGAGAGCACAGGAAAGCAGTAAGAAAAACTATTTCAAGGCATCTACGCTGTTGATCTTGAATGATGAATTAACCTAGCACTTTATAATGGACTATATAAAAACTAGTGTTTTTTTTCATCAGCTGCCAACCTCCATTGGCATTGCTCACACAGATTAGATGTGGCTCTGGTTAGGAAAGCCACTTAGGTAGAGGGCTGTTGGTATTCACTGTATGACTATGATAAAATATTTTCATTTTCAAGGTTTTGCAGATTAAGAAAATTTGGTAACCCCAAACTTTAGTACATAGTGCATTACTGAAAATGTGGAGGAATGGATCAGAGTGCTGGAGGGCTGCTGGGCTGGCAGGCACCCTGGCCCTGCTTGGTTATGGCAGGACCAGCTTTCTTCAGGAACACCTGCTGGAGGTCATGAGTGCTGTATGCACTGGCTGAATCACCATTCTTCAGGAGACATATGGAAGACTGGATTTACCTTTAGAGAGCATTGTAAAATATACAAAAGTGGGATATAACAGTCAAACATGAATATTGAAAATCTGAAAAGGTGAAGCATAATACAAATTCATCCTTACACTATAGTATTATATGATTTCTTTATAGTAAGAGTGTCTGATTAGTACTTTATCAAGTTCATCCTTCTAATTTGTATTGCTTATCATTGCTTCTTCCAAAAGAAAAGTTTCAAACTTCAGCTTCAAATCTAAATGCAATCCACTATCTTGTCCTGCAGTTGTAGAATGAAGAAAGCTATTACTACTGCAGTCCTTTATTTAATGAATTCATTTGTCAACACCAGCCATAAGACAGCCCTGCTAAATTTGCTTGAGAACACACCAGTTAATTATGTATTTTATTGTCAATGCATTTCTTAAAAAAGAACTTGGGATTTTGTTTTAGATAAACATCCCATTGCAAACTCATTTTGCTATTAAACTTTCCCCAGGTGTGAACTGAAACTTCTGGTATTCTTTTCTCATTCTAATTCCTTCTGAGAACCTTCTTGAAAGAATGCTAGAAACCAGACTTTGGAGGAATAGCACTAACATTCTGAGTAAGTCACAGTGAAAGTGCTTCTCTGTGGATATTTAAATGTTAGATAGATTAGGCCACAAATGACATCCTATGCATGTCTCCAGGCATGGTTCCTGTTCTAACTGCACTTTTTCAGGGAAGCCATGCTTATCATAGTTAGCACATTTTAAGTACTTCTTGTTTGCCCAGCACTGTTCTGAGTACTTTGTGTATATTAACTCATTTAATCCTCATGACAACTCTGTTGAGAGAAGTTAGCATCTTAGAGATGGTACCTTCATTATTACTGTTACCATCTTAATGATAAGAAAACAGGCACAGAGATTAAAAATTTACTCATACTCACACAGCTCTGGAAGGGAGGAGCCAGATTTCTAACCTACAAAATCTGGTTGCAAAAGTCACTCTCCTAAATTAACCTCTGATTCATGCTGCCTCTCTAATAATAGCTGACGTTTGTTGAACATTAAATACATCTCAGGCACTCATCAGATCCTCAGTACAACCTGTCAGGAGCAGTAAGGAAATAGTAGTCATAATAGCCGCCATTCTTATTGCACCTTTTATATCTGTCTCACTTATTTTCACAGCAGTGTTTTGGAGTAGATATTTTTATCTCTATTTTGTTGTAGAAAAAGGTGCAGAGTTGTTAGTAGCCAAACTGAGAAACAGACCCAGGCTAATCAAGCTCTGATACCGTGTTCTCAGTGTGTTACCAGACACCCGTCTATTGAGTCTGACAGTCATTCTCAACTGAATTGCAGTTAGATTATCCTCAGATCTTTGTCTCCTGAGAGGCTAAAAATATCTCATCTATAAAGTGGCTCATCCTTTCTGAGAGACTGGTCTGGCTTTATAATCCAGGTTGCAGTTGCTGCCTACTCTGTCACAGCAGTTAACTCAGTGTTTGTCACTTCTGTTTGCAGTGCTCATTGTTAGGAAAAGTACGACTGGAATGTGCTGACCTTCTAGAAGCAAGAGGAGTGGTGCTCCGTGACCCAGCTGTGTTCTCTTTCCTTTGGGTGGTGGATTTCCCACTCTTCCTTCCCAAGGAGGAAAATCCCAGTGAGCTGGAGTCCGCCCACCACCCATTTACTGCTCCCCACCCCAGTGACATCCACCTCCTATACACTGAGCCTGAAAAGGTAGCATATCTATACTTTCAGATAAAAAGGGAATGTGGACACAAAGGCAAAAGACTTCAGATTTCACAGTCTGACCCAATTCTGGAAGCCCCAGAAGAAACTGTAGGGTTTGAGCCAATACTTAATACATTGTTAAGTAGCTAGTGTCTTCAACCTATAGAACAGAAAGTCAGAAATTTTCTCTAACATAAAGGCTCTGTGAATCTTCTAGGTCCGTAGCCAACACTATGACTTGGTTTTAAACGGCAGTGAGATAGGAGGTGGTTCTATCCGAATTCATGATTCCGAACTACAGCGTTATATCCTGGCAACATTACTAAAGGTAACATCATATTCTAACCCTGGCCTTTTTTTCAGTCAGAATGTCCATTTTGTTAAAACTTGTTATGAATGGAGGATTCACTATATACAGAATAGTGTTGGCTTATCTCTCCACCTTTAATGTAGGACATTGAAAAGTAACTGATAGTAATAGTGGTCAGTGCTCACTCTATGCCAGACACTTAAGTACTTTATGTGCACTGATGCATTTAACCTTACAGTTTCTTTTTGAGATAAATACCTTTATTCTGCCCATTTTAAAGTTGAAAAACTGAAGCAGAGTAATTAATTTGCTTCTTCTTGACCCTCAAGCTATCCTACCACCCAGCAGTATTTGACACTATTGCCCTCTGAATGATGTTCTCTGCCACTGGCCCCAAGACAGGACAGTTTCCTGCTTTTCATCCTGCCTTTCTGAGTCCACCTCTCCATGTTCTTAATTGGTCTTACTCTGTTTGCATTACCAGTGTGATATACTGCTTTTATTGAGCACCAGGCATTTCTCTGCATGTTTTAATATCTCTGACTTGTATTCTCTTGCTAAATGATAAACCTCTTAGGGTATTTTTTTAACTGAATTTTATTTTCCCTTTAGTACTTAATCTTATTGTGCGCCACTTCATGGATCCTCCGTGTGCATTTAAATTATGTTTTGCATTTCAGGAAGATGTGAAATTGCTCTCCCATCTGCTCCAGGCTTTAGATTATGGGGCACCCCCTCATGGAGGAATTGCCTTAGGTAAACAGTCTGCTCTTCTACAAGCGAAATTTCATTCTGTTAACACGAGGTCTCAAATTTGGCCTCTTAGTTTACTAGGGGTGGGAGAGAAAGGGTGGGGCAAAAGCCCACAAGTTCTACAAGAATTTAAGTTTGTATTTCCATTTCAGTGATATATTTGTAAAATGTTATAAATTTATTTTACATTATAAATGTAAAAATAAAAATTGATAATTTACATTTGGAAGATTTTTTTAATAGAATAAAACTAGTCTTCAGTCAGTATTGCTCAAATCCCTGGAGGCTCACAGATACCATTCACTGGAGTCTGGAAACCACTGGTCCATAGAATTCAGCGTGTGTGAAAGTAGAAATATGCCAGTGCTCTTCTGATTGCCATGGTCACTCACCTTGCTAGTTTTATCAAACAAGAGTGAGAAATTCCAGGATGCTTACCTAGACTCTAGGCCCTCTGAGCATTTTTCTAGAATGAGATAGAAAAAAATCTCTCACACAAACAAAAGTTCTCTAAAAAGCCAGGGACCTAATGCTTGGCTACAACTTGTTAGGTTCTGATTTACACGTTCTTACAACCTTCATAGAAAAACTTAGTCACTCCCAATCTTAAATTACATTCTCATCTGTTAATTTTGTATTTTACTCACAGGATTAGATAGACTGATATGCCTTGTCACTGGAGCACCAAGCATCAGAGATGTTATAGCCTTCCCAAAATCCTCCCGGGGGCACGACCTCATGAGCAACGCACCTGATTCTATCCCTCCTGAGGAACTGAAGCCCTATCATGTCCAGGTCTCAAGGTCAACAGACTCAGCAGCAAAGAGCTCCTTGAATCATCCACACTATCCGGAAAGTTGAGCTTATGGGTTTGTCCTCTGCCTTCCCAGGCTAACATCAGATCTGGAGTCAGCCACAGATTTGGCAATTATGTCTTTAAGGGGAGTCCAGGCAACATTCTTCACAGTGAAGAAACAGAAGGTATCCAGTTTTGACTTGGTAACATACATTAGGATTTTTGTTTGGGACACTTCAAGTTTCTTTTTACTTGGAGAGGTGTGAAAGATGGCTTTGTTGGAGTAAAATAATAGCTTAGTGTTTTCCACCCCAAATAGACAGTTCATTGAGGACAGGGGTAATCAAATCATGTGTGAAATGTGAGTAAATGCTGGCCCCTTTAGAATAGTCAGGTGATGAAGGAACCAGTTCAGTCAGCCTCAAGAGAACCCTATGAATTAAGCTGGATAGTGATGTTTCAGCTATCAATACAATATAGTGAGAAGCAACACAATATAATGCAAAAAGTCACTTAAGAGGAAGTCAAAATCTTCAGTGTTTCACCTTGAACAAGTTATATAAACCAGTCCCTTCCTGCTTATATGAAACTTGAATGTTTGCCCTGGTTACCTCACAGGTTTTTTTTGTGCCAAAATCAGATGTAATATATGTGGAAGATGTGAATGAAAATCCTTTGAAAAACTACGAAGCACTATCCAAATTTAAAAATTATCCATCTATAAATAGATATATATACATATTTTCTAGTTTAAATTGGCATCTGCAATAAAATTTTAGTATTTATGCTTTAAAATCCCTGAATAATTTTCAATCATCAGTAATTCAAAATACTAAATAACTTCAAATTTATAAGTGAATGAAGTGTCATTGTAATTTTCTTAATGCATCCTGTTAACATAAAGCTTACATATAAAATGGGAAGAAATCCTTGGTTAATGAAATTGTCTTTTCCTACTTTATCTTCAGTTTTGCCTTACTTGGTACTTTGAGTTGTAATTTATAAACACCAACTTTTAGTCTTATATACCTGCCTGTTTTTCTCAGTACTGTAAGCATTGTAGATACAATTTGTTTGAAAATAAAATCACCTTCCCCTCCAGGTCTAACGTGTGATGCTCATGAGGCTACAGAGTGTGAATATCCTTCACTGTACAGCAGTAGCTGGGCTGCCATTAGTTGGAGCTTTTCTCCAAAGTGTGACCTTTAACACAATCTTTCTTCCAACTATGGGACAACCTGGTGCCAGAAAATTCTGGCTGACCTAGATCAGAAGCATGCAGTTTTGCTCCATTTATCCCACTTGGACATTATGTAATTCTAATTCTGACAAACTCATTGTTTTAAAGACTAATTCTGACCAAAACATTCTGTCCTGGAAATGAGTCATAGAAAACACCCAAATACCAAAGGCTCAGGTCCTTAATTCTGTTGGCATCTGAGACCTAATCATTTTGGGCATCACTCAGCTTTTCTTCAGTCCTATCAAAGGTAAAAAAACTAACTCGGAAACCTAGGGAAATAGCACTATTTTAGATAATTGAAGTAGGATGAAATTTTAAGCATTTCCTCAAAAACTAAGTATTTACTGATAAAAGCTTAAAACAATAAAACCAGGATTTAGGGATACACAAATTATTAACTGGAAGCCAAATTTACTTCAAATCCAATCTCACCAGCTTCCCAGGGAATATTTACCCTATTGCAAGTTTTTAAAACAAGGTAGTTACTAGCTACATTGGTCAGAAGGTCTTATGAACAATTTCTTTTAAAGATGTCAGATGAGCCAAATGGAATTTTTATGCCCAAATTACATACTATGTAATAATTGCAATGTATAAATCATGCAATGAATACACATTTAAGTTCTAGCCTTCTATGCTTAAGACAATGGACTTAGAACTTTTGAGTTGGGAATACCTGAACTGAATTCCCAGCTCTATTGTGAAGTAATGACCCCTGCCCCTACTAAGCCCACTGAGCCTAAGCAACCTAAGAAATGTCCCCTGGGAGGTTCCCTGCCCAGAGACCGTCCATCCTAGAAGACTGCCTGTACAAAAGCCTTGCTCACTATATCATGCGTACTCAGCCTTTGGAGGTTACTTCAGAGTTCACACTGGTGCCATCAATAAACCAGTTTTTTCTGATCCCTGATTGATTGCCCACTCTCTCCATGCTGGTCTAATTTTCCACAACACTATAGTAATGCAGCCTTGGTTCAGTCATTTAACCTCTCCAGGCTCCTGTTTCTTCACCTAAAATAGCAGTTAAAAGTCTGGTCTCAGGACCACTTACACTAAGACCCCAAGGATCTCTACATTGTAGTTAAGAAATTAATTTCATTGGATAGACAGTTCAGGACCTCACCTTTGCAATATGGCAGTATATCCTAGAAAATCCTGGCACAGAACACTAAATATCCTAAATAGAAAGTTAAGTAAGTACACTGATGAATAAGGAATTCCTTAAATACATGACCAAAGCACTGATATAGTTGAATGATGGAGCTGTTCCATGTCCTGTGGTGCTGATCCAGTGACCTGGGACTTGCATTTTGATGGATCCTGTGAGAGCAAAGGGCAAACCAAGCCTACTGCATCACTGTCTAATACGAGATCACATGGATGAGAGCTCCCCGTGTAAAACCAGGGCCCCCGACTAAAACGAGACTCCCACCGCCCCCTTAGTGAAGGGTGATTAACTTGTTTGTTTTGGCTCGAGGTAATGGGAGTTGTATTAACAGCCATAAGCTGGCACTCAACAGGTCTGAACAGAACACTTTCCAAGCTGAGATACCGTGTTCAAGCTGATAAAAGCAATTGCAAAACTGTCTAAGAACGCTTAACACCCAATCCTCTAAGAATTTCCTACAGATAAGGATTGGAAAATTACAAATTCCAAGGAACGTAATTTCACAATAAAAAAAAAATCACAAAATACACAGGTAAACAAGCTACTGAGAGATATCAATTTCACCCCTCCAACCACTGTTTGCAGTTCTTTAGAAAGATTCTGCTTTTGGCCTAACACTCCATCTTGTTTCCAAGGGTGACTTCAGATTGAGAACTTAGGGCAAAATTGACCCAGGGATTTTAATACTCAGTCCCTTAGAAAATGTTTTTAAAACATGTAGCTCATCCTTGTACAAAGTACAGCAATTTTAATATGAGAACCAACTTATTCCTCAGCCAAAACTGCACTTTCAAGCCTAAGACATCTTGGAAAATACATAGGAAAATGTTAACTGGCTGTACTAATGAAACTCATGGGCTCCTAATACAAAGACGGTCCTGTTTTCCTTTCTTCATCCCATTTAATTGAAAAATAAGCACACTTCATCAAACGGTTCATAGAAATTTATTAAAACTGAAAATTTCATCTATCATCTGATCAACTGCCTGCAAGAACAAAGAGGCCACTTTTAGTCACATTCCCACAATTCAATTCTAATAGCATTTATACTACACAGAATATCAGATCTTATATAATCATCAAGTAATCAGTGAGAGAGTTCAAGTTGGGGTGAGATCATCATGTATTCTGTAAGACAACAGTACTGATATGTTCAAGGCTCACCTTTCAATTGGTAAGCTGGAGAATGTTGCCATCATAAATACCCTAAAGGTAAAGACTGAATGTTAATCATAGTAAAAAAAAAACAAACTTGTGATGCTTATTAGTAAAGTAACCTCAGAATAAAAATGGAACGGTTTTATGAGTGGTATCATTCTATTTCAATTGGCAGAATCATTACATCACTGGTTACATACTAACTTATCATATACATACTAACTTATCATATACACCAAAGACAACTTACCTTGAAATCTTCAGGGTAACAGGGCTGCCTATTTAAAGAAAAAAAGCCATTCATTTAGAATGTGCCCTACTCAATTTCCCCATTTTTATGATCTATTTTTAACATTTTGAAAAACATTTAAGGTGAACTTTATACTGTGTAACAATGGTAGATGTCATTAAACATTTGTCCAAACACAAAAAATACACCATGGGTGGACCCTGATATAAATCATGGACATTGGGTGAAAATATGTCAATAATGTACTCCTAATTTTAACAAAAAAGGCCTACTCTAGTGCTGGATGTTGTGTGTGAAGTGTATGAAGACAGGGTATTTGGGAACTTTGTTCATTTTTCATAGGAATCAAACTGCTCTGAAGAATGAGTTTATTAGAAAACAAAAACAGGTAACAACTGCATAATCTAGATTAATATACATATGCCATAAAAACTACATCACAAAAATGTATTTAACCTGTGCTTCTCCAAATATGAATTCTTAATCCTGAAATTTTAACAGTACAGAATATTTGTGTATGAGCCATTAAAATTATCCAAAACCTGAATATTTTCTGTGGGTCATTAGCTTATTTCCCTTTTCAAAGGCATAAATGGTTATTGCAGCCAGATACATCAGATAGGAGCGAAAGACAGTACTGCTCATCACTGTTAGTCTGCTGAACTATGTTATCATCATTGTATCGGCTTTACACCACTTCACACAGAAGCCAAACTTCAAACTACTATACCTTTGCTTAAAGCTCCTCATTCCATGCCTCGTAGCCAATGCAACTCCTGCAACTACATAATTTTTGTCAAATTTAGTTAACATAGTAACAGGTAGATGGGCTAAAATTTCCTACACAACTGTTTCAGTTTAAAAAAATCTTCACACTTTTTCAGAGAGATTCCCATCTGTTTTAATTTCAAAAATCATCACCAACAGAACCTTGCTTAGTAAATAGGTAAGACTAATGAAATACTTACCTTTATATATATATGACTTCAGTCTGTACCTGAAAAAAAAAAAGTAGTTCTTTAAATACACAACACAGCTGCTAAATACTCATGCCTATTTACTTCTCAAAACAGCCCAGTGGCAATCAACAATCACTAAAACCAGCCCAGTTCAGAAATATAAACCTGAGTGCCAAGAGCCAATCTTTTCATGTCTTACCCCAAGCAAACCATCCAGATTTAAGACATGCACCCAGTAGCTAGAAAAAAACACAAGAGACATCTTTGATTAAAATGTTAAATGTCATGAAATTCTTCTCAAGAGTTATTTTTCACAGGGTTCTTCAGTGTTAAAATTTGTCTACATGCTCAATTCAGGTCAGACATTTGGATCGACATCATTACAAAAACCCCATTCACAGCAAGCTCAACATGTACTCACTAACCAACACACAGAAATTAGTAGCTTGGTAGTTAAGCCTTCTACTTTATCAGCATTCTCAGTAACAATTTTGAGCCTACTAAAATTAAAATGTTTTTAACATTAATACTCACTGAAAAATCAAGCTGGTCTAGACATGTCAGACTCAAGTCCACCTAAGAAAGAAAGAATGGTTTTTACAATACCCAAAGAGGTACTTTCTCCCCTCCAATCCAAAAAATGCCTGAAATCAGGTAGAGCTAATAAGACCTTCACATTCAGTCAGTATTTGCTTATCATCATACAGGCGGCTTTCACAATCACAACAGCATCTTATTAACAGTAATAGGGATCTGGTATTTTTTTATTGCACTAAGCACTGTTCAACACCTAATGGTAGGGGAGCTTCCAATGCATTAAAAGGCAGCCCTACGAAGACATTAGATGCACTGTCACGTTTACCCAGTTAGCGATGTTTAGTTCAATTGTAATTTTACTTACCCCTTCAACTTCCAGCTAATTCTGTTTAGTGCCTACAAAAAAGAAACATTACATTAGCAGTAATACTTCGCTTATGCAGTTAGCAGCAAACCAGTTTCAGTTAACAACCCAGATACATCAGACAAATGGTATAACATCTTCATGACTCAATCTGCTGAACTATGCAACCATCATAGTATCTGTTTCTTCAGAGTTCCCCCAGTATTAAATAAAACATTTAAGAGGGCAGAAGTTTTTGCTTGGAAAGGAGAAGAGAAAATCCTACTGAATGCATCAACAATGATTTGGCAATTTATAATAGTAAAAAAGAACTGAAGAGCACTGGATAGACATGGGCAATAAAAAGGTCTCTCACCTGTTTACCCATGGCCAGGGTGTGGAGCCTGCCCTTTAGCACCTGGAAAGAAACAGCTTCATATGAAGTTTGGTCCAATCTCTGTGTTCTCTAAATCACCATCTTGTGTGCCTCAGTTAGGGTAAAGGTGGTAGTAAATCTCGTCATCCTCATAGTCAAGAGTAGCAAATAAAAGGTCATCATCATGGCACATTCAGTAGACTTTCATCTTGCTTCCCTTTGAGGGAACTTCAGTAACTTACCCGGCAGCTCTTTTCATCCCACTGGCACTTAACTAGAATATAGACACAAAAAACATCCAATGAAACACACTGTGCAGCCAAGTTAAACACATTGTTAAATGTCTACTTAAGCCTCAGAATAAAAATTTTCAGAAATCCCTTCTGTCCACTACTCCTAAAGCATCACAGGCTTAACAAAAAGACTACTTCTAATCAGACTCATTCTTCCCACTGTATTTACCCGTCTCTTACCTGTCCATCAGAAGCCATCAAATGCCACATCGCGTTCGTGCCTGGCACGTTCTCTAGGAAAGAGATTAAGATCTTTTGATTATCTGGGTCTACATTTACCTTAAGCATTATGTCGTTTTTGTAACTATGCAAGTCATTTGCACTACCCATAATTTCATAGCTATGAAGGGTGCACTTAATAACATTATAAAGACAGCACTGCACAAAATTTGAGTTAAGAGCCACTGACGGAAATACTGGTGCACTGCGCAAAGCAACCGCTTACAGTATCACGTGGACCACCCCGGCTGCTGGCCCACCTCTGGAGCTGGAGCGAGCAGCCTGAGGTGGCGCGGGCCGAGATTAAGGCCTCTGGAGTGACTCGGCGTGCGCCGCCCTCAGAGCCGTTGGCATTCATCAAGTCTCAGATGTCCCTACCAACACAGCTTCATCAGAGGCAAGGCACGTAAGCCGCGTTCCCACAGTTCGGCCCAACAATCGGAGCAGTTCAGGCCGAGCCGCACCCAAAGCGCAATCCTCCACCATCTTCATTTTGCGAGCGCCGCCGAAGTTTGCAACCGGCCTAGAAAATGCCAGCCAGTCTAAGACGACTTCAGCTGTTAAGAGCGGGAAGGCCTCGGGCCAAAAACCCATTTTGCAACCGCAAAAAAAGTGCACACATACCCGGAGAAGTCGCCTAATCTCGAAAGACCGAGATGGCGTCCAGGCGCTTGTATATAAAGAGTCTCTCCCGTGACGCCATGACGCACTCTCCCCGCCGACGCCGGCCTCAGAGTTTCCCAGTCTCCTCCCGCAAGCTCCTCCTCCCCCACCGGCCACACCTCTTTCCCTTCCCTTAAGCCCGCCCCCTTAGCCCCGCCCAGTCGCCGTCATGGGCGGGGACGCGGCCGTCCGCATGACGCTGGGTTCCGCCCTCCTACCCGCAGAGCAGGAAGAGCAGAGAGGGGAGGGGGCGCGAGGAACGGAAAGCACTGGGGGAAGGGAGGGGGGCGGTGTTAAGGGTGAGTGATTTCCTTCCGGCACGTCGCCCGCTCCGGGGGAGGGGGTGGGGGGTTTCACTTCCGGGACGGTGTTCCGGCCCATTCCGGCCCATTTCCACCCCCGGAGGTAGGTGCTGCTCCTTGACTGGGCTCGGTCCCCGCACTCCGGTCCCGTTGTCCTGCACGAGGCCGCCGTGCTCGCTCTCCGCCGCAGCCTACCCCAGGGGCGTTCAGCCACTTCCCCTCACGCTCCCTCCAGGCGCCCGGAGACCTGCCACCCCCTTGGCCCCGGGCCGGGCCGAGCTGCCGGACCCGCCCCCTCGCCGGCCCCTCCCTCAGGACCCCGGGCGGAGCGGCCCCCTCCCCCACCGCAGCCCGGACACACCCAGATGCACACACCCACCTCCGGCGCACCCTGCCGCCGGCGCCTGGCCCGGGTCCCGGGGCGCCGCCCCCTTCCCGGTGCGAACCCTCACCTGATTGCTCGTTCCCCGCCGCACGCCTGCTTCCCTGTCCTCCCTCACTTCCCGTGACATTTCGCCCCTCAGCCTGTTCCTCGCTCTTCTCGCTTCCTAATGCCAACGGAAGCCATCCCAGTACCGGAGTGGCCAACGCCATGCCGATCCCGATTCTCCCTCTTGCAGCTCTCACCTCTCCACTGCCGACGATAGAAAAGACCTTACTCCAGAGGCTTCCTCCTCACTGGGGAATGGCCGGAAAGAGCAAACAAAAAAGGCGCTGGTGTAGGCTCCAAAATAAACACATCTGAATTCACGATGGCATCGACAGAGGCTCTTACTGGATTAAAAGTTTCAAAACAAACAAAAACGCTTTGGAAAAAGGTCAGATTGGCTAAAGTTGATTCTTGAAAGCAGTGTATACACTTCCCTGTGTACTGATAAGTGTATTGTAAATGCGAGGCAATACTGTGAGATCGTCAGGATAAGTTCTTGAAGTTTCAGTTCTTAGGAAACTAGCATAAATTTACAGATAAATGGAAACACACTGGACTCAAGTCAGTGTCTTCCTATTGGACTCAGAACCATTGAAGACTATTGGATGCAGCTGTAGGCCTAGTGTTTTAGCTATTTTTTAAAAATATTTTAATGTAAAACTTGGCCATACTTAGTCAATGCTTTTTTTTTTTTTAACTAGGTTTGGGGAATAAATTTCAGAATCAAAGTATCACCACCTGAAATTCCCAACTTTGGATTTAGATAGAGGCAAGTTTACCTGCCTTTTCCTATTTCTAAGCATAAACTGTAAGGTCTGTGCATCTTGACTAAACCTTGACACAGCTGTGGCATTTTTCCTAACCTAAAGTTTGCCTCAGAGTCCTAAACCCACAGCATTTTGTGGGGGGCTTTGACTCTTAAGCTTAGAAATAATCGATTACATTTATATGGGATATAAGTCACTGTAAAATAATAAATACATCTCATGGAGCAAAATATTAAGGAGACACCTTATCAACCCATTCATATATAATTACATTTATTCAAAAACCTGCTTTCCTCCTCCAAAGAAAGTCACAGTATTTCATATTCAGTGTGCAAATACCCTGTGATTAACACTTAAAAAAAAGTAAACTTTCACAACTGCTTCCCCACCATGCCCGATTCTTGTTGAATCTGTTTTGATGTTGCATAGCTTATTAGTAAGGAAAGCCTGAGCATAGCTTGAATTTTTACAAGTCTTGCAATCACATTTTGGTTTTAACGGTGTCTTGCTCTGATGCCTACACTGAAAACCCGTTGGTACTTCTTTTTCAGTTCTAAAGTATCTCTCGGGAGATTTTTGACATTTTACCAAAGAGTATTTTTACATAGGTTTGAACTGGAAAGCATGAGGGGACTGAAATTAAACTTATTAATAAGAATATGGTTTCCTCTTTCAGCAGGGTTGAATGCCTGCCAACACCCTCAGGCATGACCATGGAGAAAGGTGGGAACATACAACTGGAGATCCCTGACTTCAGCAACTCTGTCCTCAGCCATCTCAACCAGCTGCGCATGCAGGGCCGTCTCTGTGATATTGTGGTCAATGTGCAAGGACAAGCTTTTCGGGCTCACAAAGTGGTACTGGCTGCCAGCTCCCCCTATTTCCGGGATCACATGTCCTTGAATGAGATGAGCACTGTCTCCATTTCAGTCATCAAGAACCCTACTGTTTTTGAACAACTCCTTTCTTTCTGTTATACGGGGCGGATATGCCTACAATTGGCAGATATCATCAGTTACCTGACAGCTGCCAGTTTTCTGCAGATGCAACATATCATAGACAAATGTACACAGATACTGGAGGGCATTCATTTCAAAATTAACGTGTCTGGGGTTGAAGCTGAATTAAGCCAAACAAGGACAAAGCATCCAGAGAGACCTCCAGAGTCGCACAGGGTTACCCCAAATCTAAACCGCCCTGTAAGCCCCCGACATAATACCCCAAAGGGAAACCGACGAGGCCAGGTAAGTGCTGTGCTGGATATCAGGGAGCTCAGCCCTCCTGAGGAGTCCACCAGTCCTCAGATAATTGAACCGAGTTCGGATGTAGAGAGCCGGGAACCCATTCTTCGAATCAACCGAGCAGGACAGTGGTATGTGGAGACAGGAGTGGCAGACCGAGGGGCCCGGAGTGATGATGAAGTTAGGGTTCTTGGAGCAGTACACATTAAAACTGAAAATCTGGAGGAGTGGCTCGGGCCGGAGAATCAGCCTTCCGGAGAAGATGGCAGTAGTGCAGAGGAAGTCACAGCTATGGTGATTGACACCACAGGCCATGGTTCTGTAGGACAAGAGAATTATACTTTAGCATCTTCAGGAGCTAAGGTGGCTCGGCCAACCAGCAGCGAAATTGACAGGTAAGCTTTGGTTGATTTGCCCATCTAACAGCATTTAGTGCAGATGTCACTGAAGCGGGCTCTCTGTGTGGACAGAGAGCATCTGCATCTTCCTCCTTTGATGTTCTTAGCCAAAATAACTTGATGTTGGGGAAACTGGAAGTGCACCAAAAGACTTGCTTTCTTATTCTTGTAAAAGAGTAAACTCCTAGTCCTGAAGTTTTCAGTGTTATGAGAACTATGCTAAAGTTAGACATGTCCATGAATACGTAATAGCATCTGGAGCCACAGCAGGATCAGTAAGTGCCAAGGTTTCCTTGGAATTCCAGCCAGGGAGCTGAGCATTAGCTGGACACCTGGCAGCGTTGCCCTCCCTTTTGTGTTACCACCGGGTAGACGGCCCAGGGAGGGTCACCTTCCTTCCCAGCACTGTGCTGCTCTTTCCCCCACCTACCAAATTATACCATCAGTATTAGGAAAGTGTGGAACCTGCAGCTGGTCCTTTTTGTATTTGTATTATCACAGTAATTCCAAAGAAAAGCCTTTTGGGTGTTTTTCATTCCTTTTTGTCACTTGTCATTTGGTGATATCTTCCCTTTTTCTTCCAGTGAAGACTGCTGCCACCTCCAGCCTGAGGGTGTCTTTTTCAGCAGTGTTACCTTATGCCTCACTTTTTCTAATACATTAGGGTTGTTAGAACATTCCTTTTTGGTGGAAATAGCAGTAATTTTAATCTAAAATGAAAGTAGTCTCAACTGAAAGAAGGAAATGTTACCAACTTAGATTAGTAATATTTGTCCTTTTTCTCTCTTAAAAATAAATTAGAATTGACTGCATGAATGATGGAAACTAAAGAAACTGTTACTTTGGCTCACTACACCTAGTCATGAGAGACATGTGTCATAGAAATTCAGAGTTTATGCTTACACTTCAGGTGGACTCCATTTGAGTATTTTCCTTCTTGTGTCCTTAATAGTTAAAGTGGTCTTGAGCACAATATTTACTGTACCCCTGTGTTAGCACTGTTGACCCCCTGTGTTAGAACTATATCAGAAGTAATGCTTATACAAAGATTTTTGATCTCCATGATCCATACCAGTAGTTGAAATATATAACAAGTTACCGTGAGGCCTGGAGGAAGGAAGACCAGAAACCTAACAGTTACATAGAAGGACCAAAATCACACACCTGGTTTTAGTTTATTCTTTTATGGTCTCCTAGTACTTAGGATAGAAGCTTATAGTTAGCCTTAGCTTCACCAGGTCATCTGGTCTATTTGCTATGTCATTTTGTACTTCCTTAATTTACTAGGGCAAACCTGGCTTATTTCAAATCAGATCCTATACGGACTCCCGGAAGCTATTAATCTGTTCTGTTTGTTCCCCCTTACTCAGCCATAGGATAAGAAGGGTACCATCACCATTCTTTAAGTTCCTTGACACTGCCTTTCTGTTTGTCCCCTTTCTGCTCCTCTTCCGATAGATTTAGCCCCTCGGGCAGTGTTGTTCCCCTGACGGAGAGACACAGAGCCAGAAGCGAGTCTCCCGGGAGAATGGATGAGCCTAAACAACCCAGCTCCCAGGTATGTAACTGTGGATTTAGGGTTACTGCGGTGGTTGAACAAATTGCCCTGTGTGTGAACAGAATACGGTGAATAAGAAAGGAAAGATGGAGAAGTGGCCCTGTTATATAAATACTGTATTTGATTACTTTTTTGTTTGTTCTTGCTTGTGAGCATGCAGGAAATACACTTTGGCTGTCAGCAGTTGGAAAGTAGAAAAAGATAAAATTGTAGAACTCCTTCCTGATTATAGGAACCAGTCGATAGTCCTCAGAGTAATAAAAATAATCCCAAAACTACATGCAGGTAATTTAGGACCTAGGATGGAGAGTCTGATTGTGTACTTGTATGGGTATAACCCTCCATAATTAGTCATTTATATGGTATATGTTTGTGAACAAACTGGTTATGCTTTTTTGTGTGTGTTTGCTTTTTTTGTATACTTGCATCTTTTCATATATTCTCTTCCTGGATCTTTCTTTACACTACAGTGTTCTAGAAAGGATGGGAATGATGTCTTTGATTTTCTTTGCAACTCTCCCTAGCAAGTAGTTTAAGTAGTTGTTGGTATTTTTTTTTTCACAGGTCTCTATCATTGAAGGATGTGTTTTAAAAAGATGGTGAACTAACCAAGTAGAACACAATAAATTGTAAATGCTTTTGACCTTTAAAAGGGAACACTGTTGGATTAAGATTACATAGCTAATTTTTTTACTGATAGTCTCTTGTTTAATTTTTACCTAAACCATTGGGTGTTTATTGTATACATGATCTAATAACAATAGCAAGATATTCTTACAAAGTCAATGTACTTGCATATTTTCATGCCAAAAGGAATTGTAACTAATACAAGATAATTTTTTAGTTTAATAAAGATGTTAGAGAAAATGTTAGGAGCTTGGAGGAAAAGTAAATTTGCTTACATAATTAAGGTGGTTTTCATCTCCTTACTCAAATAGGATGTGATGACATATAAAGGTGACTGTATGCAAATAAATACATCAGTGAGACCTTACAGCTTAATGGGGGGATGAGACAGACTGACAGATGCACAAAACACATGTAGATAATACTCCACAGACTTCCATAATAGGATTGTGGGAATAGGAGTGCCTAAAAGGCAGTTATTGGAACTAGTATCCACTTAAGGAAAGTGTTATTCAGGAAATTTAAATGCAGTTTTTAAAGAAGTAGTTATAGCTAACTTATTCCATATGTAGATGAGATAGGGATAAAAATTAGAATTCTACAAGGGTGTTTACCTGACTGAAGCAGAAGGTACAGGCTATAAAGAAATAAGAAGGAAGTAATACTGTCTGGTAATAAAGAGATGAGTTAATAAATGCCTTAACATGCATGAAAGCTTATTATGGTGAGCCTGCTCACCAGTTACTTGTTTCCCTGCCACGGAGGACCGAGCGAGACTTGGACTTATGTTACAGTAAAAACAATTCTTGATAGATCTGAAGTAAACTTACTTTTATAAGAGTGAGTAAACAGAGCAGACTACTGAGGTCACCCCTTTACTCAAAACCTTGAAGCTTTTTCCTTTTTCCACCACATAATGTTTAAAATACTTGGCCTAGTTTTCCAAGTAATTGTAATGTTTCTAACCGAGCTTTTCCCAATACTCATCAGCATTCGTTGTCCCAAAAGGCAGACTTTTCTCAGACCTACTTTAAACTTATTACTGTCTCTGTACCTTGAGTCTGGGATGCCCTGTTCTTCCCAGGTGTCTGGGTCCCCCCAAGGCCAACTCCCAACTGCTCTAATTAGCCCGGTCCTTTTTGATCTCTCCTTAAACCACTATAGCATTTACAGAAGGGACGATATGATTTTTCCTAATTCTCTTCTGACTTATATAAATTAGTATTTTCAAATTTGCATCAATTCTATGTCACCTTCTAGATTGAAACCCTGAGAGCATTTTCTAATCTTCTCTGTATCTGACATTGTCTCAATCAGATGCCCAATAAGTAGTTGTTGTTTTACCACTAAGTAGTTGTGAGTAACATTATCTAGTAGGTGCCCCAATAGAGGCACCTTTGGTTGCCTGTGAAATCCCAGTTTTGGAACTCTTTAAGTAAAACTAATGAACCAAATCAGATGGTTTTTTGAGTCCCTTCAATTCTGAGTCTCTGATTAATAATTGAAGATTAGGCTGGTGGGTGGCTTTGAAGGTTATGTCAAGAATCTAGACTGGTGTTTTGTTTTAGAAAATGTGGAACTCATTCATTTAAATGGAATTTAGTCATTATGTGGAATACATTTTTTTACAACAGTTAACTGAACACCTACTACATACCAGGCATTGGTCAAGTTCTGGGATATTCTGCAATGCAGAATGTCCTGGTGATAACAGAGTTTACAATTTAATAAGGAACTGCCAGGTGAGAGGAGTGAAATGCTCTATTTCTTAGTGCCAGAGGGAGCCAGGAGGCAGCCATTTTTGTCCTTGCTTCTTTTTAAAGTTCAAAGGAATAAAACTATCAAAGAAACTCTGTTGCCTTTGACAAGGACCTAATCTACATTTTTACTCATTTGCCCTTTTATTCTCCTTGTGGACAATACTGGTATTCTCAAGATGCAATATGAATGATATAGTAATATATTAATATGTAATTATATAGAAATAATACTGTAATATTATAGTGTTTAATAATAGTTAACACTTATTTAACTACATTAAGCCCTTTATTGTATTGTTATTCAGGGTTCATAGCATTCTATGAGGTGGATGTTATATTCATTTAATAGATGAAGAGATTGACACATAGAGTACTTAAATAACTTGCTCAAGGTCACGCAGTAAGTATGAAAATTTGAACTCAGGTTCCAGCAAACTTAAGTGCTATATAGTATAACATGCCTTCAAAATATTTCAAGGTACTGTTACCATGTTTAAATCTCATGAGGATCCAATAAAGCTGGCAAAGCATAGGCTTATCTTTTCATTTTATTGATGGGAAAACTAAGCCTCAGAGAGGTTATTCTGTGCTTTGTCCATGGTTACCCAGGGCCATTAGTGGGATAATCCCTTGTTATTTATGTGAGTTCAGTTTTGATTATCCAGAAAAACAGAGCAGAAAGAAATGCTATGTAAAACAAATCAGAAATCATCTAAAACCTCAGTCTTACTATTTGTTCAATACTTGACTTCACATACTGCTTCTTGAACCTGATGAGAACTGCCTCTGTTCTTTTGAAAATGTTGAAGAGCATTGTCCAAGGAGACAAAACACATTTTTAGAAATTCAAGAAGAGGACACAGGATTAATTGCTAAATAAAGGAATCTTTCTGCATTGAATCCAGAGTCAACTTTTACATTTTATTCTCTAGCATTGGTACTCTAGTCTCTACTAAACATAAGCAGTTTCCTTCTGCATATTTAAAATGCTTATATATATATATATAAGGTTTTTATTCAAAATATAAGACATATAACATACATACAGAAGATGACTTTAGAAGTCAGGAGGCTAAAAGAAATTAGAAGTTGCTGAATGGTGATATTTTAATACAGGATTTGGGGTGGAAAACATTTATAAAGCCAGGATTTTTAAATTACTCATTCAAAGGAATATATTGTTCCTACTCCCTCCCATCTTTCAGATAGGAGGAACCCATGTTTATTTCATATATTTGACAATTTAGATTGTTATTGTTCAGATTAGATAAAACAAAATTAAGATCTCAATTGATATTAAGGAATTACTGTTAACTTTTTTTCAGTGTGAAAATGATATTTTGATTATGTTAAGGCAAAGACTCCTTGTTTTTTAGAGGTACATACTAGAATATTTATGGATGAAATTATGTCTGGGATTTTATTAAAAAATACACAAAGGGAGAGAAATAGGTGAAGATAAAAAATGAAATTGTCCCTGGGTTGATAATTGTTGGGTGATGGGATGCAACCTATTATTCTGTTTAAAATTTTTAATAGAAGTTAAAAATATGACTTCTGGGAAGACGACCATGTGAGCAGGGCAGCAGAAATCTCCTCCCAAAACCATATATATTTGTGAAAATACAACAAATACACCTATTCCTAAAAAAGAGACCTGAAGATACAGAAAACAGCCAGGCTACAGCTACACCTGCGAGAACTCAGTGCCTCACGAAGCGCGTAAAATACAAAGCCGCAACCTGGTGGGACCCAAGCACTCCCCGACCCCAGCGCACCCGCGGGAGGAAAAGATTCAGAGCAGGGAGGGAGTGGAAGCACAGGCCCACTAAATAACCAGCCATGGTGATCTGCGCCGGGAGCACTTACACGCATCACGTGGTGTATCGGAGATTAGAGAAACAGAACTGCAAGATCTGAGTCGGAGACAACAAGCGGGTCCCCTCAGCCAGATCCCTGGGACAAAAGAAAAACGGGCGCCATTTTTGGGGGGTTTTTTTGTTTTTTTTGTTTGGTTAAAGTCTTAAAGAGACAAGGGCCAAACAGCGGAAAAAAATCGTCCCTGCGCACTCAGCAGAGCAGGCTGGGAGTTTTGGGGAATTTCGGACCTCCTGGCCTGCGGCCAGGCAAAGCAGCTGCACCAAGGCTTCCCACAGTGATCAGCAGCCTCCCATTCGTTCCCCCACCCCACCCCAAAGGGTCCGGGAGCCTCCACTGCTGCGAAACAGCGGAAGAGTGGCCGCGCCCATAGCATCCTCACAGAATCTACTTCCGGCAGGCGCACAGCTAAGCGGGAAGGACCCCAGAACCCACATCAAGGGCTGGAAAGCACCAAGGGGACAGAAGGCACCCAGCAAGACTTCAAACCCCCACAGTGCTATAGGCTAGGCTGAGGACGACCCCGCACACAGGCAACTCTGGGGATTATCCCAGAGACTGCCTCCTGGTGGACGAGAAACCAGTTCAGGCTCCCGAGAAGGGCAAGGAGAACAACAGGCAGGAAGGGACTTTGTTCTCCCAGCTGATACACGTGGCACCTATCACCGACCACTTCTATCACCATGAAAAGACAGAGGAATATGGTACAGACAAAGATTACCCAGACAACCCCAGAGAGAGGACCTGATGGGATAGATTTATACAATCTACCTGAAAAAGAATTCAGAATAAAAGTCATAACCATGCTGATGGATCTACAGAGAAATATGCAAGAGCTAAGGGAGGAAGTGAGGAGAGACAATGCAGAAATCAGACAAGCGATGGATGGGCTTAAGAGCAGAATGGACCAGGTGCAAGAGACTTGTTAATGGAATAGAAATCAGAGAACAGGAATACAGAGAAGCTGAGGCAGAGCGAGATAAAAAAAATCTCTAGGAATGAAAGAATATTAAGAGAACTGTGTGACCAATCCAAATGGAACAATATTCTCATTATAGGAGTACCAGAAGAAGAGAGAGAAAAAGGGATAGAAAGTGTCTTTGAAGAAACAATTGCTGAAAAATTCCCCATGCTGGGGAAGGAAATAGTCTCACAGTCCACAGAAGCCCACAGATCTCCCAACACAAGGGACCAAAGGAAGACAACACCAAGACACATAATAATTAAAATGGCAAAGATCAAAGATAAGGAGAGAGTATTAAAGGCAGCTAGAGAAAGAAAAAAGATCACCTCCAAAGGAAAACCCATCAGACTATCATCAAACTTCTCAACAGAAACCTTACAGGCCAGAAGATAATGGCACAATATATTTAACATAATGAAACAGAAGGGGCTTGAACCAAGAATACTGTATCCAGCACGATTATCATTTAAATTTTAGGGAGGGATTAAACAATTCCCAGACAGGCGAAAGCTCAGGGAATTTGCCTCCCACAAACCACCTCTACAGGATATCTTAAAGGGACTGCTCTAGGTGGAAACACGCCTAAGGCTAAAAAGATGTCACCAGAGAAAATAAAATCATAGCAAAAAGCAGACCATGCAAATACTAACTAAAGGCAAAAAGCTATCCACAAAAACAGTCAAAGGAAATGTAAAGGAGTACAGAATAAAACACCTAGTATATAAAGAATGGAGGAATAAGAAAAAGAAGAGAGAGAAATAAAGAACCATCAGACTGTTTATAATAGCTTAACAAGAGAGTTAAGTTAGACTGTTAGATAGTAAAGAAGCTACCCTTGATCCTTTGATAACCACGAATCTAGCGCCAGCAATGGCAATAAGTACATATGTATCGATAATCACCCTAAATGTAAATGGACTGAATGCATCAATCAAAAGACACAGAGTTACTGAACGGATAAAAAAGCAAGACCCATCTATATGCTGCTTACAAGAGACTCACCTCAAACCCAAAGATATACACAGACTAAAGGTGAAGGGATGGAAAAAGATATTTCATGCAAACAAGGAGAGAAAAGCAGGTGTAGCAGTGCTTGTATCAGACAAAATAGACTGCAGAACGAAGAAAGTAGCAAGAGATAAAGAAGGACATTACATAATGATAAAAGGGTCAGTCCAACAAGAGCATAGAACCATTTTAAATATATATTCGCCCAACACAGGAGCGCCGACGTATGTGAAACAAATACTAACAGAATTAAAGGAGGAAATAGAAAGCTATGCATTCATTATAGGAGACTTCAACACACCACTCACTCCAAAGGACAGATCAACCAGACATAGAATAAGTAAAGACACAGAGACTGAACAACACACTAGAAGAGATGGACCTAACAGACATCTACAGAACTCTGCACCCAAAAGCAGCAGGATACACATTCTTCTCAAGTGCACATGGAACATTTTCCAGAATAGACTACATACTAGGCCACAAAAAGAACCTCAGTAAATTCAAATATTGAAATTCTACCAACCAACTTCTCAGATCACAAAGGTATAAAACTAGAAATGAATTTTAGAAAGAAAGCAAAAGGGCTCACAAATACATGGAGGCTTAATAACATGCTCCTAAATAATCAATGGGTCAATGACGAAATTAAAACAGAGATCAAACAATATATGGAGACAAATGACAACAACAACACAAAGCCGCAACTTCTGTGGGACACAGCAAAGGTAGTTCTTAGAGGAAAGTATATTGCAATCCGGGTGTACTTAAAGAAGGAAGAACAATCCCAAATGAATAGTCTAAAGACACAATTATTGAAATTGGAAAAAGAACAAATGAGGTCCAAAGTCACCAGAAGGAGGGAAATAATAAATATCAGAGAAGAAATAAATAAGATTGAGAAGAATAAAACAGTAGAAAAATCAGTGAAACCAAGCACTGGTTCTTTGAAAAAATAAACAAAATTGATAAACCCCTAGCCAGACTTATTAAGAGAAAAAGAGAATCTACACACATAAACAGAATCAGAAATGAGAAAGAAAAAATCACGATGGACCCCACAGAAATACAAAGAATTATAAGAGAATACTATGAAAATCTATATGCTAACAAGCTGGGAAACCTAGAAGAAATGGACAACTTCTTAGAAAAATACAACCTTACAAGACTGACCAAGCAAGTACCAGAAAACCTAAACAGACCAATCAACACCAATAAAACTGAATCGGTAATCAAAAAACTACCTAAGAACAAAGCCCCCGGGCCAGATGGATTTACCACTGAATTGTACCAGACATATAGAGAAGAAATAATACCCATTCTCCTTAAGGCTTTCCAAAAAATAGAAGAGGAGGGAATACTTCCAAACTCATTCTATGAAGCCAGCATCACTCTAATACCAAAACCAGGCAAAGACCTCACCAAAAAAGAAAATTACAGACCAATATCCCTGATGAACATAGATGCAAAAATACTCAACAAAATATTAGCAAACCGAATTCAAAAATACATCAAGAGGATCATACACCATGATCAAGTGGGATTCATCCCAGGGATGCAAGGATGGTACAACATTAAAAAATCCATCAACATCATCCACCACATCAACAAAAAGAAGAACAAAAACCACATGATCATCTCCATAGATGCTGAAAAAGCATTTGACAAAATTCAGCATCCATTCATGATTAAAACTCTCAACAAAATGGGTATAGATGGCAAGTACCTCAACATCATAAAGGCTATATATGACAAACCCACAGCTAACATCATACTTAACAGCGAGAAGCTGAAAGCTTTTCATCTAAGATCGGGAACAAGACAGGGATGCCCGCTCTCTCCACTGTTATTCAACATAGTTCTGAAGGTCCTAGCCATGGAAATCAGACAAAACAAAGAAATACAAGGCATCCAGATTGGTAAAGAAGAACTCAAATTGTCACTATTTGCAGATGACATGATATTGTACATAAAAATCCCTAAAGACTCCACTCCAAAAGTACTAGAACTAATATCTGAATTCAGCAAAGTTGCAGGATACAAAATTAACACACAGAAATCTGTTGCTTTCCTATACACTAATGATGAGCTAACAGAAAGAGAAATCAGGAAAACAATTCGATTCACAATTGCATCAAAAAGAATAAAATACCTAGGAATAAACCTAAAAAGGAAGTGAAAGACCTATACCCTGAAAACTACAAGACACTCCTAAGAGAAATTAAAGAGGACACTAACAACTAACAAATGGAAATTCATCCCATGCTCTTGGCTAGGTAGAATAAATATTGTCAAAATGGCTATACTACCTAAAGCAATCTACAGATTCAATGCAATCCCTACCAAAATACCAACAGCTTTCTTCAATGAACTCGAACAAATAACTCAAAAATTCATATGGAACCACAAAAGACCCTGAATAGCCAAAGCAATCCTGAGAAGGAGGAATAAAACAGGGAATTACGCTCCCTGACTTCAAGCTCTACTACAAAGCCAAAAAATGGAAGCAACCTAAGTGTCCATCAGTAGATGAATGGGTAAAGAAGATGTGGTACATATACACAATGGAATATTATTCAGCCATAAGAAGAAAACAAATCCTACCATTTGCAACAACATGGACAGAGCTAGAAGGTATTATGCTCAGTGAAATAAGCCTAGCGGAAAAAGACAAGTATCAAATGACTTCACTCATATGAGGAACATAAGAGCAAAGAAAAAAACTGAAGGAACAAAACAGCAGCAGACTCACAGAACCCAGGAATGGACTAACAGTTACCAAAGGGAAAGGGACTGGGGAGGATGGGTGGGAAGAGAGGGACAAGGGGGAAAAGGGGGCATTACGATTAGCAGACGTAATGTTGTGAGGGCATGGGGAGGGCTGTACAACTCAGAGAAGACAAGTAGTGCTTCTATAGCATCTCACTACGCTCATGGACAGTGAGTGTAATGGGGTAAGTGGGGGGGGACCTGATGAAGTGGGAAGTTTAGTAACCATAATGTTGCACATGTAACTGTAGATTAATAATACCAAAATAAAATTAAAAAATTAAAAAGTTAAAAATATCTTTTTATAATAATTGCTTTTTTTAATGTCTTAAGTAAATTTATTATCACAGCATAAGAAATTTAACTTAGGGGGGAGATACCTTATGAACTAAGATTGGAGAAATAATATGTAAGCCACAGATTATTCTCATTTTAATCATCTGCTTAAATCAATTCAAAACTGTTACACATAATAAGTATAAAAAGAAGATGATAATATGTCTCCCTTGTTGCTCTTTGTCTGTTTTTTGTTCAAAAGTCTTTTTCAGAGGGCAAAATCAGAAACCAAGTTTTGCACTTCATTTTCTGTAGTACCTGTCATTGTATTTGGTGGCCTATAGTCAGTTAGTAAATACCTAGGAAGGAATAACGAAGTTAGTAAATTCATATCTCAGTCTAATTTCCTTATCCAGCTCTTCTGTGAGTTTGCTCTGAGGTCATTTAACCTTTGAGTAATCTTCAGAATGAAGATAATCTGTTGATATGGTACTAAAATATTTTTGGGCAAAAGGAATACTGTTACCTACAAATTGAGTACATTTTAGTAAAGCTAGTTATTGCTGATTTAATTTTGGTATTAATGGTAATGCCATAAATATAATTTATAACGTGATTGCCATAATGTATTCTGTATTGTAAAGTATAGTAGCCATTAGCCGCATCACATGTGGCTATTTGAATTTAAGTTTTAATTAATGGAAAGGAATAAAATAAAAATTTCATGTCCTTAGTCACACTAGCTGTATTACAAATGCTTAATAGTCCCCTGTGGCCAATGACTACTGTGTTAGTGGTGCAGATTATTGAACATTTCATCATCACAGAAAGTTCTTTTGGACTAGCACTGCCTGAGCATCCTCCTGATTGTCTAGAATATAACTGCAAATTAGTGTCCAAGAGGATGGTATGAGTGGGCTCAGAGTCTCCTCTTACTATAAAATAGAACATTCAGCAATGGTTTATTTATTTATTTATTTTTACGATTTATTTTATTTTAGTGTCATTAACCTACAATTACATGAGCAATATTGTGATGATTAAACTACCCCCTTCATCAGGTCCCCCCCACCAACCCTATTACAGTCACTGTCCATCAGCGTAGTGAGATGAGAATCACTACTTGTCTTCTCTGAGTTGTACAGTTCCCCCCCGTGCCCCCCCCCATAACTCTAAAGTTTATGCCCGGCATTCCCTCTTATCCCTCCCTTCCCGCCCTTCTTCCCCAGTCCCTTTCCCTTTGGTAACTATTAGTCCGTTCTTGGGTTCTGTGAGTCTGCTGCTGTTTCGTTCCTTCAGTTTTTGTCTTTGCTCTTATACTCCACATATGAGTGAAATCATTTGATACTTGTCTTTTTCGGCCTGGCTTATTTCACTGAGCATAATACCCTCCAGTTCCATCCATGTTGTTGCAAATGGTAGGATTTGTTTTTTTCTTATGGCTGCGTAATATTCCATTGTGTATATGTACCACATCTTCTTAATCCATTCATCTACTGATGGGCACTTAGGTTTCTTCCATTTCTTGGCTATTGTAAATAGTGCTGCAATAAACATAGGGGTGCATCTGTCTTTTTGAAACTGGGCTGCTGCATTCTTAGGGTAATTCCTAGGAGTGGGATTCCTGGGTCAAATGGTATTTCTATTTTGAGTTTTTTGAGGAACCTCCATACTGCTTTCCACAATGGTTGAACTAATTTGCATTCCCACCAGCAATGTAGGAGGGTTCCCCTCTCTCCACATCCTCGCCAACATTTGTTGTTGTTTGTGTTTTGGATGTTGGCCATCCTCACTGGTGTGAGGTGATATCTCATTGTGGTTTTAATCTGCATTTCTCTGATGATTAGCGATGTGGAGCATTTTTTCATGTGCCTGTTGGCCATCTGAATTTCTTCTTTAGAGAAGTGTCTATTCATGTCCTGTGCCCATTTCTTAATTGGGTTATTTGCTTTTTGTTTGTTAAGGTGCGTGAGTTCTTTGTATATTTTGGATGTCAACCCCTTATCAGATACATCATTTATGAATATATTTTCCCATATTGTAGGATGTCTTTTTGTTCTACTAATGGTGTCCTTTGCTGTACAGAAGCTTTTCAACTTGATATAGTCCCATTTGTTCATTTTTGCTTTTGTTTCCCTTGCCCGGGGGGATATGTTCATGAAGAAGTC
>JAQQAC010018689.1:26190009-26263654 GCA_029783875.1 Phataginus tricuspis | reverse complement strand
CTGAATTCAGATATTAGTTCTAGTAGTTTTGGAGTGGAGTCTTTAGGGTTTTTTATGTACAGTATCATATCATCTGCAAATAGTGACAACTTGACTTCTTCTTTACCAATCTGGATGTCTTGTATGTCTTTTTTTTGTCTGATTGCCATGGCTAGGACCTCCAGTACTATGTTGAATAACAGTGGAGAGAGTGGGCACCCCTGTCTTGTTCCCGATCTTAGATGAAAAGCTTTCAGCTTCTCGCTATTAAGTATGATGTTAGCTGTGCGTTTGTCATATATAGCCTTTATGATGTTGAGGTACTTGCCATCTATACCCATTCTGTTGAGAGTTTTAATCAAAAATGGATGCTGAATTTTGTCAAATGCTTTTTCAGCATCTATGGAGATGATCATGTGGTTTTTGTTCTTCTTTTTATTGATGTGATGGATGATGTTGATGGATTTTCGAATGTTGTACCATCCTTGCATCCCTGGGATGAATCCCACTTGATCATGGTGTATGATCCTCTTGATGTATTTTTGAATTTGGTTTGCTAATATTTTGTTGAGTATTTTTGCATCTACGTTCATCAGGGATATAGGTCTGTAATTTTCTTTTTTGGTGAGGTCTTTGCCTGGTTTTGGTATTAGAGTGATGCTGGCTTCATAGAAAGAGTTTGGAAGTATTCCCTCCTCTTCTATTTTTTGGAAAACTTTAAGGAGAATGGGTGTTATTTCTTCTCTATATGTCTGGTAGAATTCAGAGGTGAATCCATCAGGTCCAGGGCTTTTGTTCTTGGGTAGTTTTTTGATTACTGATTCAATTTCGTTGCTGGTGATTGGTCTGTTTAGTTTTTCTGTTTCCTGCTTGGTGAGTCTTGGAAGGCTGTATTTTTCTAAGAAGTTGTCCATTTCTTCAAGTTTTTCCAGCTTGTTATCATATAGATGCTCGTAATATTCTCTTATAATTCTTTGTATTTCTGTGGGGTCCGTCGTTATTTTTCCTTTCTCATTTGTGATTCTGTTTATGTGTGTAGATTCTCTTTTTCTCTTAATGTGTCTGGCTAGGGGTTTATAGCAACAGTTTATTTAATAAGCATGCAGTTTGTTAGCCAGAGAGTAACTTTACTGTCTTGCTCTCTTATGGTAACACGGAACAGAATATCCTCAGATTTTTTTTTAATTATTTTGTTAACACCTTACTTTTTTTCCTGTTTGGATGTCTACTAAAAATACTTGTGTAGCTTAGTAACAGAGGTAAAAACTGATTTGATTTCTTTTAATATGTGTACTTAATAGTACCTCTTCTTTCTTGCTCACTTTCCTCCCCTGGCACAGGTAGAGGAGTCAGCAGCGATCGGAGTGAGTGGCTATGTAGAGTATCTCCGAGAGCAGGAAGTATCTGAGCGCTGGTTCCGGTACAACCCCCGTCTCACCTGCATCTACTGCGCCAAATCTTTCAACCAGAAGGGGAGCCTGGACCGCCACATGCGCCTGCACATGGGGATCACTCCATTCGTGTGTCGCATGTGTGGCAAGAAGTACACCCGGAAAGATCAGCTGGAGTATCACATCCGCAAGCACACAGGCAACAAGCCCTTTCACTGCCACGTGTGTGGCAAGAGTTTCCCCTTCCAGGCCATCTTGAATCAACACTTCCGCAAAAACCATCCTGGTTGTATACCCGTGGAGGGGCCTCATAGCATCTCCCCGGAAACAACTGTCACATCTCGAGGACAAGCTGAAGAAGAGTCACCCTCACAGGAAGAGACAGTTGCTCCTGGGGAGGCCGCCCAGGGCTCTGTGTCCACCACTGGGCCAGATTGAAACATGGAGGGGGAGGGGGCAGATCCTCTTCCCCTTTGGGCCATAAGCAGCCAGCATCAGGGCCATGGGCTGCTACTTAGACTCACAAAATGCCACGTCACTAGATGGGAAGATGCTCCCAAAGTGTTGCCAAACTAGAGGATCAGCAACATACACAAAATCCCTGGAGGCTCTTTCCCTCCTCCTTCCCACCTCACACTTCGGAAAATAACCAAGCAAATCAACTTTCTAATTCAGGGATCAACAGCCTTGGTTTGTTAACTTTCTAAGAAAAAATTTTTTAACAAAACGATAAATGGTCATTTACTGCCAGTCATGTTTGAACACTGTACCTTGGTCCATATCATCCTGGTGGCTGTAACTGCCCAGAACTGAGAAACACAGCAGGAACCTCGGTCATCTGCACCAGCCAGCCGTGAGAGAGAAGGGAGGACGCGTTCTGGGGATGAGGAGGAGGAGTTACTCCTCTCCCTTCCGGGCCAGAACAGGCAGTTACACATTGCAAGAAAAAAGAAAGAATCCCAATGGTTCCTACTGTTTGAAAGGTTAGACCTTATCTTTGCCCTGGCAGCTGATACTTCTGCCTGTTCCGTGTGGCAGCCATTTGAGCAGTATTCTGGTGGGCAGCGCCGCTTGAGCACTTTAGGCAACTGGGAGCGAAATGAGCAACAAAATGTTGGCCATGGGTCCTGCTATATTTGGGGGCTTGAGTGTTGTGTTGAGGAAGAGGGGAGCCCGGAAGGAAGTGTTCTAGTTTTGCAAACGTCACATAGCACAGAGCCGTACTGCAACTTCCTCATTGGTGTTTGTGAACCATAGTGCTTATGTCTCTTTGGGCGTTAGGATATGGCTCTAGTCCAGATTGTTAGGCTGACAACCAAAGTTTCATCTACTCTTCGGCTCCTAGTTTCAAATAACAGCAATATTCTATATCAGAAATGTCACTTTCCAGTGAAATGACCCTGGATTATATTTTTAAATCCACAGGTCTCCATATTTGATAACTTTTATATGAAGTTTTAAACACACTTTTTCTGCAATATTGTGGTTGGAGAAATGGTTCTTACTGTAACCACAATTTCATTTCCTTCTACATATGTAATAGTTTGTATTTTCAGTCCAGTAGAAGAACCTCACTAAATCTACATCTTGTGTCTGCTACCCTTGTAATTCATAAACCAACCATTAGAAAATTGCTGGTGACTCCAAGAGCTTTGCCTTTTAATAGTATACTACAGGGCATTTACCAGAAAACATGCACAATCATGTCACAATAAATTGATCAAGGGATCAGTTTTGATCAGGTTTGGTTACTTAATCATTCCTAAGATTTTTAAAATGTTAAGGGACCTTTTTGGTAATTCTGGGTATTTTTGAGATTCTTAAACCAGCACTGAGAGTCAGAAAGAACTTAACCAAACACATAGAGCTTTAGATGCCCTGTCTTGCATTCAAAGAATGAAGATTTATTAAGGGATGCAGGCAAGTAGATGCTTACAAGTTACAGTGCAAATAGAAAAATCTCTAGCTTCTCTTAATTGACCATTAATTTTTAAGAGTATTTTATGTAGTGGTTTAAGAAATTGCTTTGTGTAGAGGCTTAAATGATTGTAAAAGAGGTCTGGCAGAGGCTGGTCACACCTGCACTGGTGAGCCATTTGTGAAAATGTTAGTAGTCTGCTCCCTCACTGAGAATGCTTTGTGGTATGTGGAAAGGTGTGTAGAAAGAATGGCATTGCTTTGATCATGGGAAATTAGAATGCAAAGGGTAACTCTTAAGCAGTCTGAGAATTGTACATATACATCCAGATGCACCTTATCACTAGGGAATGGTTATTTTCTCTTCTGGAAAACATAGACATGTGTCTTTTAATAGGAATGTCTCTTAAATAGCTACCATTTGCTAAGAGTCTGCCCTTAAATGGAGTGCTGAAACTTATTTTGTCTTTAGGAGACATAGATGGGGGCATTCTCTCCTTTAGTTGGGCTACAGCATGACAGGGTACAAACTGTCGTCTTGGGCCATCTTAAGGACCAGCTGTGCTCTGTACAGAGAAAAAGTGGAGTTGAAATTAGACTAAAGTTTTTAGGGAAACATTTTAGTTGGTAATCAAGGCTTTCTAATGGACAGATTTTGCCATTACTAAATAGGCAGGGAGATGAGAAGTACAGAATATGCTGCTTTCGATGGAGCTTTTAAGCCTACCAAAAAAACTAAATCCCTCCTACTTTTGAGAAGTAATATGCTAGGAAGTTGTTTATTGCTTTGTTAGTCTCTTAGATCTTCTGTGAGAAAATAGAGCTTTTAAAATGATTACCAAATTGTAAAGGTGCAGTGCAGTGATTTCGGTAAAGAGAAACCTTGCAGCATTTGTCAGAGCTCCATCCAAGGTTGGCAACAGACAATTGGAGTGAAGTGAGAACTGTCTAATAGATGTGGAAATGCTGTGAGTGTTTGATGGGTTCCCCTCCCTTTTCATCCACTTATAACAGGTTTTTGCTGTATGATACTGTGAATAGAGGGCTACCTGGTTGTTCAGGACCACATCAGCAAAATTATGTTTGCTGCTTCTCCTCTTAATTGGCCAAGCCCAGAGCCATGAAATTCATGAAAATTCAACCCAGGCTTGCTTTTAAACAAAGTTTCTGAAAACAATTTCCCCATTTTAGTTAGAAGAGATAATATTATTCTAAATAATTATCCAAGATTCTTACCCAGGTTCACTGTGACGTTGTCCTAGTTCTTAGCTAACATCACTGTAGGGTCATAGGAGTTAGTAGTAGTCTGTCTATGTTAATGAATAGCTATATTGGTGTGTGCACAGAGAATACCTCTCTTCAGGATGTACTAAACGGACTTTAGCTAATGCTGAAAAACTCATTACCAAATCTTGCACTTGTCACCTTGTGAGGGGAACTGCATCAGCAAAGAGAGCTACATCATCATTAAGTACTTTAATGCCATGAAATAGCGAACACTGGGACTGTTGTCATTCACTGAGTGGCACTTAATAGCAAAGGAGCTACCCAATATTCTTAGCAAAAGAAGAGGGATGCCAGTATATTAATCTACTTCCATTCGGAGAGGTACCTTTTATTCTCTCTGGACTCTGATTCCAGTATAAAATCTAGCATTGGCATGAACAGTAACACTGTGCTTATGCAAAAGGCTCTTTCTAATGACTTGTTCTCTCTTTACTCAGAACCATATTTACCTCTGAACTAAGTTGAGTTTTATTTTGTGGAAGTTGCAAAGTACCCCCAAGCCATTTCATTATACCAGAGGGTTAAATGTATAATTGAATATGTAAAAAATAAATTAGTTCCTAATGGATGGATATTGGAAAAAAAGGAGATAGCAGTTAAGGAAAGTTTTCCTCTAATCTTGTTTTTTGGTATTGTTAAATGTTTCTAGCCCCTCTACATCAGTGAAACAAGGTTTTCCAAAGTTGGAATGACAATAGAAATAAACCATTTTATCCTAACTTCATATGTAAAGCCATGAAATCTAGTTTAGGTTGGAAGTGGTCCAATAGAAGAGTGAAATAGTGAACTTCATCCTTAATAGCTGAACAGTCTATAATAATCTTTTAAAAAGGTTAGTTGTTACTTGACACTAGTTTCTTTTAACTGGTAAAAACTACATTTTGTTTGACTAGAAGATCTATAATTTAAAGAAATGAAAGCAGTGGGTAATGAAAAGGAAACTAAATTGAACGAAGACAAGTTGTCTTAATTATAGTGGAAAGGCATTTAATCAGGAAGGAGTTAGAATCCTGGAAGCCTTTTTTTTTTTCCAGGTACAACAGACCCTGTGTTTTTTTTCCTCTTCCTCAGACATCCTTCTCATCTGTGTACTTACTCATTCAAGGAATAGCAGATGAGTCTTTGTTGACTCAGTCTTTGAAAATGGAGCTCTTTACTTGTGCCATATGGGAAAGAGTGCAAATATTGAAGTATTTTTGTTGATGTGATTTATAAACGGGACAAGCAATTAAGTCAGGTAAATCCCTAAATTTGAGAGACCCTTTAGCAAAATATATCCCTGGGACTTAGCAATTAGATGAGGGTCCAGCGATCTACAGTGCCTGGGCCAAATCCTAAGATCCCCTGTTTGTGTAAAAAAAGTGATAGTGGAATAGAACCACACCTATTTGTTTAGGGATTGTTTATGGCTACTTTCTATAATGACGAAGCTGAGTACTTATGACAGAAACACATGGCCTGCAAAGCCTGAAAATATTTACTGTCTGTCACTTGACAGAAAAGTCCAACTCCAGAATTTGACTTAAAAGAATTAAACCACCCACTCCTGTTTGTAACCCCTGCCGTTTTGCCTTTATAGGAGTTAGTTGAGGTTTTAAGCTCATATTGCCATGTCTGCATCAGTTTCTTGAAAAAGTGCACCATCTTTTTCTAGATCCTTTTCTCACAACCCTTTTTGTGCACCTTCTAATGATTCCCTTGCTTCAAAAGCACTTAAAATAGGTCTTAATATTTGTCCATGTCTTAAAGGAGCAGGTAAATTAAAGTTTAGGATGGTAGTTATAGATATAAGAAGGTAATTAAAAAAAAATAATTCCCATGCCTAATAATATAGGTTAAATGCGTACCATGTTTACATAAAATAATATTAAAAAATTAATGTTTTTCTAAGTAAGTTTTGCCATTCAAGTTAACTTGAACTGGTTTGCATAATAATGGCAAGAATAAACTTATTTTCACTAGTTTTAAAAATTATTAAAAATAAGTGGTTGATTCTTTCCCAAGTACAATATTGCTCTTCTAGGTTAAAAACCTCTATCCCTTTCCTGTGCTGTAAATCTTCATTATAATTTCTTCAAGTAAACTCACTCTTCCGTGTGGATTAGTAAAAAGCCAAATCTTCCTTCCATTTTTTTTTCAAATGAATATTTTAAGACAATGAAACTTCTAAGGCTTTCAAATTCTTCTTAGACCTCTCTTCATTTCCTGTTACCATCTGTAATTCTTCTCAATATTATATTGGGCCATTATAAGTTTGCTTTGTGAATGTTCATTCATACCATTTAATTAGCTTATTTATGCCAGATGTGGAAAAAATGGAAAATGTTAGGATTATTACAAAGAGAATTCCCTGCAAGAGGAGAATGTAAGTGCTCCCTGTTTGGAAACAAACATGGATTTGTGAGTTAAATGTATTTACCTGGATAATGTTCCAGGCTGTGCAGATACAGTACGGTGAGTTTGATTCTTTGTCGTGAGCTCCAGCACAAGCAAAGCCTGGGTGCAGACCTACCTAGCCTCCTGTAAGGCACTCTTCACCAGGCATTTTATTCTTAGAGTTGACTTTTTCTAAGTTAGATATTACTAAATTTTATATGGTATATCATCTGTGTAATTGTCATCTGTAAGGTTCCAGAATATTTGCCTAAGTTAGATCTGCCTTGTCTTACAGCACTCAGTAATAGTGGGTTCTTGAAATTTTGGACTGTGGCTTTTCTGATTAATTTGGAATTTTGATTAATATGGATATAGGACTTGTAAAAGAAACTGGATTAAGCCCAGTGAATCATCTGCCTCCAACTCTATTTGATGTCTTGGTAATAGATGTTATTTAAATATGAATCCATTGAAAACAATGGAGTTTGCGGAGCATTACAACTTCTTTGATAACTGTCAGTCGTATGTTTTGCCTTCTTTGCTTTCTAGTCTCTATCTCTGTTTTCAGTCTTCTTATTCGTAAGTGGGGCTTTTCTCAGGTCCAGTCTTTTTACTTTGCAGTAAATAGGTTTTCTTGCCCAGGACAAGCCAAAGTTAGATATTATGAGTACTTTGAAACATCTGACCTAGTTACATTCTAAAGGATGTAATTATTGATAGGAACAGTGATATCAGAACCTGGAAGATATCTGTACGGGCTATTCAGTTTTGTTGTGTAAACAGATTATCTTTTCCCTCAACTGTGTGAGGAACAGCAGTGATTTAGATGGTAAATATATGAAGTACACATTAACTTCACAGAGCGTACATACATTCATAAATGTCTTGTGTCACATCTTCCCCATTCTCTATGTAACAAATACCTCCCATCTTAACACAGTTAAGAAAGATCTACTAGCTCCAATGGGAAGCTTTAAACAATGAAGCTAAGTCATAAAAGGCAGTTTGTGAGGAAAAACCAACACAACTTTTCTGGTGCTTGCTTCTCTCCTGTCTGCTCAACAAGGCCTGCTGAGGAGGCTCTCAGAGAGGAATGTGTGTAGCGCCTCACGGCTGACAGCACAATTTAATATGCTGTGAACCTTAGAATCCGAATTGATCCATAATGCCAAATATCAAGGTATCTCATGGGAAAATGTTTCCTATTCCATGAAATCACTTAAGTGATAGGTAGCATACAGGGGGATCTGTGCCAGTAAGTAATATTAAGTACTTTTGGGCACCTGACAAAGTGCTTGGAATTTGCGTAACAATTGATTTTAGACATAGTTTAGATGGGGCTTCCTATACTTGAGAGTCCTAAACCGACTTGGTTGGAATTTAGATGTATGCTTTTTAAAAGCCTGCACTTTTCACTAGAGATAAAAGATCGAAACGAAGGAGACAATGAACTGCACTAAGTGCTTTAGTGATGTAATCGCAGTTAATCCTCAGAATAATCCTATGAGGTAATAGTAGAACTAGAATTAGCTGACTCTCTGAGGCTTACTCTGTGCTCGGCACAGTTCTGTTGGCTTCCCACTGATTAATTCATCTAACCCTTATGACAGTCCCAGTCAGGTAGGTACTGTTAGAATCTTCACTTTAGAGAGGAAGAAACTGAGACACAGAGATGGACCCAGGCAGTCTAACACTCGTAATAGACATTGTTGCCTTTAGTAAGTAGGTATAATTATACCACATTTTACAGATGAGAAAATTGATACCCCAAGGTTACACAATAGGTAAATTGCAGAGTCAGAGTTACCAATCTGATTCCAAAGTCAGGGCTATCTCCATAAAAGTATTGACTCTGTTTATTTCTAATGTGAACTAGAATATACAATAGCCAGTAACAATACTGAACTTTGAACTCAAGAATAAGTGATTGGAACATTTCTTCAAAAGAGAATGCAGTTGATCTCTGAGCAGATGATGAATGGTGAATATTTTTGAGGATATTGCCAATGGATTTAGAGTCACCCATTTGGTAAGTCTAACTGTGAGTGAGTGAATGAGTTACTACCAAGGCAGAAGACCTACTGCTGCATAACAAACTATCCTCAACGTGAGTGACTTAAAACAGCTACTATGTATGTGTATCTCTTTCATGCTGTTGTAAACCAGGAATTCAGGAACCGCTCATCTAGGCAATTTTCTTGCTCCCTGTGCTGATGACTTAGGTCACCTGATAGCTCAGGAGATGGTTGGACTGGTCTGGACTGTCCGCGATGATCTCCCTCACGTGTCTGACACCTTGGCAGGGAGGCTGGAAGGTGGCTCAGCAGACCTCCCCTTTTCTGGATTGGTAGGGACGCAGTGTGGTCTCTCCTGCAGGTTAGTCAAACTTAATTATTTAAGTGGAGGCTCAGGCCTCCTAGAGTTTCCGCAGAAGGTGCCAGTACTCTTAAGGCCAGGCCCAGGGCTATCTTAGAGTCACCATCATACACTATTGGTTAAAGAAGTCACCAGTCAGCCCAGATTCAAAGTGAGGAAAGGTGTTGGAAGGCATGTCAAGGATTTGGGGCCATCTTCAGTCTGTTAGAGGGAGCATTAGGTTTTTTGATTTGTCTTGACACTTCTGTGTTCATTCATTTAGGTCAGTTGTTGGTGCCAAAGAAACCATTTCTTAATGTCTACTGAGGGTCAGTAAAGGAGCTAAAAGGAGCATGAGACAAATAACCGGGGACAGGTTTCATTACAATCTACCCCCTAAGTTTCATTTATCTTTTAGCAAAATTTCCACTTTTTCTTTTGTTCCAGGTTCCAAGTTGTGAGCATTTGCTGGTTTTTTTCTGTGAAGCCACAGTAAGTGTACATGCTGAGCCAGAAATAGGCTAGAGGGAGTAAAAGTCTTCCCGTTATAGAACTTGACTTATTAGAGATGTCAGCTCTTCAAGTTTACAAATAGGCGAAAACTCCTGCGGTATGGAAAATCTATACGGCACTAAATCTCTTCCAACAGGAGTTTCTGTTGAGTGGCTAGACATCATATTCCTGAGATAATTGAAAGTTTTGCTCCAATATCCTAGACCCATCTTTACTGCCACCACACCATCTCTGGCACAGTTTTGAGCTAGAAGTTGAATAGGTTTATCCCATTTTTATTTCCTTTCATGTGGGGAAATCCATTGCCCAATTTTATATGTTGCTAATCCTTTAAAATTCACAGCTGCTACCAGCTTCTCATCTAAAATAACAGATCAGTGGATTTTTATGATTTTTGGGTAGATTTGTTAGATTTAGGATGCTTCATTTAAACTCCTGCTCACTATAATAGATTTCTGCCTTCAGAAGAAATGTTGGCAGAGAATAAATTCTGTAAAAATGATTATCCCCAAATCAACACTTTCTAAGAGAAGAAAGATTTGTGATTATCCATCTGTCCCATGGGCACTGGATCTTGGAGAATTAGCTGTGGGGGCTTCTTGCTGGCCATCCCCTGTTATCATACAGTAAAGAGATCTCCGTCCCTGGATCAGGCCTTAAGAATTGCAAATACAGGAAATAAAAGGGGTACTCGGGACTGAACACTTATTTAGGGCTCTACATAATGCTTGGAAGGGAAAAAGGCAGCCTCGGGATTTGCAGTTGGATAACCAGGGATGGAATATTTGAGACATTTAGGCATCAAGATTAGATTTTATCTTGTGAAGATTGGGGCAAATTTTAATGAATAAAAATAAATGAACCATAACATTTTCTTTTTGATCCACATTTTCATTCTAGTGTACCTCAGAATCTGCTCTTTGTGACAGAGAAAGCCTTTGAAAATGAAAATACATTCCCAGGGAATGAAAACTTTTATGATAATCTATGGCGATGTCTCTCCTGTATTTTATAGCTCTTTGGGCCTTTCTCTAGATTTTCCGTACCTCTTAAGTTTGAAATCATCTGATGCTTGCATGAAAATCAAGTATTGTGGTCTTGAATTGCAAAAGTGAACAAAGTCGGAAGAAAGGGCACCTGAAAGTTGACAAAATATTTATTCTTTTCAGCACCACAACTCAAAACCATTTCAAGCCTATTACAACAACCTACATGACTTAGAAATTCCTTAAGATTTAGATTTCTGCTTAAGCTACATCCTAAAGCAGATGTTTAGGACTTGTTTGAAGCTGATCTGCTGAGTTTCCCATAAAGTAATAGACTCTTAACTGTAAAGGTGCTTTAAGAGCCGCTGCAAAAACGGAATACCACACAGGGAACAAAGCGTGAAAGGTGTTTCCTCTGGAGGCAAAGATGCTAAAACGGGTCACTAAGGAGTGTGACTGAAATCCACCTCTAGAATGGCTATCAGTCAGATAGAGTATTCAGAATTTATATGGTATTTCTAATATTTTTACAAAAATGATTTTAAATCATGTAACTTGAATATTAAAAAATGAGTCTGTTTTCTTTTTGGAAAACTGACCCAGTAAAAATAACACTAATATAATTCAATTGTATATGCATGTGCATTGAACACAGAGTAGTATACTAAAGATAGTTCATGCAAATAACTTCTGTGGGAAGGTTGGCTATTTTCTTAATATCTTTTTCATAAATGTATGTTTATAAATATATTTACTCATCCACTATGACCTTGGTAGCATTAGAAGCATTTTGTTAGCTGTATCATTGATCCTAAAAATCAAATTCTTGGCATAGTAGGCTATGAGAGTTTTTTGTGGCTTTGTTTGTATTTTGGCAAAGAAAATTATTTCTTGCACTTTCTATTTATAAAGATATTATAACACATTGCACCCACTTAGTGCAGCTGTTCTTTAGAGACAAAACTGTAGGTGTTAGAGTGAAATACATGTTTAAAAGCTTGGCTAGAGGAGGAACCTCAGAAAACAAACTTTGCTTTTGTCTACCTGAGAAGAGCCTGAGCTGTTGAAAGTAGCTGTTGGGAGAGGCACGCCCTTGCTGCAGATGGTAGTATTGTGAGTTGCCAGCTGTGTGTATGCGATTTTATGTATGTATGTGAGAAAAAAGTGTCTGATGAAGGCAGATAAGTCAATGTAGAATAGTCTACCTCCCATTAAAGACTGGGCATATTCCAAGATTGCCCTGTAGCCCCATAAGCCAGAGGCTGGATTCCTGAGCCACTGTCCACGCCATTCTCTTTTGTACACACTTCAGCTCCTCTACCTCTGAGCACTTGGCTGTAGCAAGCAAATGAAAGCCAGACCCCCAAAATACAGAGGCTGCAGTGTCTTGGTTCTTCTTCTGGTCATGTTCAGATGTTAAAGTTCGGTTTTGTTGCCCAAATTAAACAGTTTCAGAACCCTTAGGTTTAGTTCTTTTATTCACTGGCTTCTATTTGGCAAGAGTAGCCAGTGGAAGTGGAATCTTTCTGTTCATTTTAAAGATGTACGCAGCTCCTTTTAATGATGTGAAAAATGTGTTTGAATCCTGAGGGGGTTTTTTCAATTGCCATTTGCTGTCCATTTTCGGGGGATGGGAATATTAAGCATATTTTCCTGATAATGAGCCATCTGCGGATACCTTGACATGGAGGTATGCGTGACATGGATTTTTGGATGACCTGTTTTGTTTTTATTCACTCCTAAGAGAGGTATTCCAGTTTTTAATGCCAATAATGTTAACAATAGTCAAGGTGGCCTTGCTTGAATGTTGTGGATGTGAGGAAATTCAATTTGAGTAATAAAATGCCACTAGGCAGATCACCTACTCTTTTAATCCAGGTGTGAAACTCAACTGATTTGCTATTTGGGACACTAATACCCTGAGCTAAGTCAGGTTACCTACCTTTTGAACATCTGTTAAGCTGAGGCAGGACTGTTGGCCTTTTAATAGGTATCCTGGAATGCTTTCCACCTCTTCATCCTAATGCACTGGCTGGTGGTAATGTCTAAACAGAGATTCTCTGGTTAAGAGTAAAAATGAGAGAGTGATTCATTTTCAGGTTTTTTGAGGTTGGCATCTGTGTTTTAGGTTCTAGCTGGAAACTACTTTTCTGGTGACTGGGTAGGGCAAGTGATGCTACAGAGTGTGAAATTCCAAGAAATGAGATAAGCATTACTCAGAGGTGACAACTGATAGTGTCACCTCTGCCTGAATGCAGTATGAAAACCATAGGGAGGTGAGGCGGTGAATCACGGAAACCTATTCACCACAGCTATTGTTTTTTCTAACTTTAGAGTAATTGTCAGCCTATAAGCCATGCTAATATACTAGACTCAGGAATTAACTCCTGCTTGGGAAAATTCTTCTCTCTAATTTATCTTGTTTGTGTTCACAGCCTCATCTTAGGCCTGTTCCCAGCTGTTTTGCTGTTACAAACTTTAGGTGCAGTCTTACCTAAATCAGTAACCGTTGGCATTGTGGCCTAGTACAGCCAAAGTGATTTATTTAAAAACAAAAAAGTGAGAAATGCCTAGGTAATTTCTTGGAGGCATGTTAACTCTGTGAATCATGGTGGGATGGAGTCTTACCTCTCTTCCCGCCAGCTGGGGTGAACACTGGCCTTAATGCTTTCTGGTATGGAGCTAGTTGATCTAGGCCACTGGTTCTTCGTCTTGCTGCACATTAGAATCACCTGGGGTATTTAAAAAATAATTGATGCCTGGGGTTCCCTCAGATAATTGACATCTACTCGGGTAGCTATGCACTCTGGGCTTTGTAAGCTCCTCGAATGATTCTAATGGGCAGCTACAGTTGAGAAACACTCTTTAGGTATCCCGAGTGGTGTTTGGCAGGATAACTGCAGTCTGGTTTTCTTTTTGTCACAGGATACCTTTATTGATTTCCCAGGCATGGCTCTAAGTTTAAAGCTTACAGTGGGGCCAAGGGCTCGGGTGGTAAAACAGATCATCTGTTTGTCCCCAGAGCAGTTCTGGAGAGAGCTGTAGCCCTCCATCCAGGCTTCTCTCTATACCAGATACAAAGTAGGCATAAGTAAGCAAAACATATTTTCAAAGTCTGGTCTCTAGAATCCTCTTTTCTTTGCATATGTGATTTGAGTGGAGGTTTCTCCACTCTGATGGCTAAAACAAAGCACTTGAACTTGCTCAAAGAGCCACGCCAAGCCGCCTAGGGTGATTTCTATTTGTAAAATAAACAGCAGCTTTGTTACAGCTAATGGAGAAAAAGACCCTTCCTGGGTGATGGTGACACACAGGATTATGTGTCTCTTAGCCTGTCTTCTAAGTGAGATTCAGTGTAAATTGACTCTCACTTTTCCTTATTTCTTTGTGAATGAAATGCACTAGTAAGACTTAAATATTTCTGAATCTTACATAAAATGTGAAGTGAGTCATTTTAGTATCTGTTTTCCAGGATGTCAAAGACCTATCCCTGTCATTCCCAGATGAGGTTCCCTATCTTGGTTCTTCCCACGCCAGGTAAAAAAGCTGCCTGCCTGTGGCAGCCTCACATGGTCATGGGGTGGGGAGAATGCTTTGACTACCCTCGAAAAGTGAGAACCACTGTTCAAACTAACTGCCTACCCAGTGGTTTCTAATTCATCAAAGACATTTGTATTTAAGAGCAGCGTCAAATACAGCTGTGTCTCTTCTGAGAGAATTCTGGGCACCACAGAAATTTTCACTCATAAATTGCCTACAAGTAATTGGTAATTTAAATTTCAACTATGTGGTGTGTTCAAGAAAGAAAGATTGGTTAGTGCAGAGGACTGAATTAGCATCAGGCTCTGAAATGTCATGAAGATAACATTAAGGACTAGCTATTTGGTTAGCATGAATATACTGCAGTGTCACTTAGAGAAGATGCCTCCTATGCCTTAGACTTGTGAAGGCTCCCTGGTACTGGGTGGGATAGAAAAGCAATAGCCTTCGGGATGTGTATGCATCCAGAGAGTAGCTCCTTGGGGTTTCATCCTGAGGGACATTGTGGAGTACTGTGAAACATTGTTGAACTTTATGCAAATCATACCGCACTGGATTTAAGATTTTTCTGGGGAGAGAAGAGGAAGATAGAAAAGTAATGGTAAAAAATATATAGAGTTGTACTATATTTTAAGCAAGGAATTAAACCAATTCCTTGTCAGGATTCTTTATCAGGACTGTGAAGTTCTGTCAAGTTCTGCCCTGCTGGATTGGCTCACTGATTCCTCTTAAACCTCTAAGAAATCCTTTCTGAAGCAGCAGAACAAATGCTATTCTGACTACGGTTTCACTGCCCCACTTCCCTACTCTCAACAAAAGGAAAACATTCCCAAACTATAGGCAAAAGAAATGTGTTCTGTCTCAGTCCATTAACTTTTCATCTGCTGTGGTCTGTTCACAGTTTTAGCCCGTTGCATTATTTTGTGACCTAAGGGCAGAACTAGATCTCCCAGTTCAAGTCAGGACCCAGTGGCTTCCCCTTTAAGAAAAGTTAAAATAAGAACTCTTAATACTGGGTACGCATAAAGGGAGAAGCACATTGGAAAAGCACGTGAGTTTCCTGGCTCCTCATAATTTCATGGTGGGACTCACTCTCACTCTGCCTGAGAAGAGAAGAGACGAGAACTAGGCTGAGGTCTCAGAGACAGAAAGGTCAATGTAGCCGAAATGTGGTTTCCTTCAGCTGGAGACAACCTGAAAGAAATTTACCCCAACTGTTCTCTATGGTGCTTATGATGGGTGACAACTGTCCCCCCATCTCCCTGTCCCTGGCACTGTGCCTTCCCACTGGTCACTGTGAAAAGCAAATCACACTGGACTTAGAGGCCAGAATCCAGGACAATTTTCCCTTCTCACCTTGAGCCCATCACTTCTTCATACAGTTAATAATGTAGCATTTTACTTCTCTAGAAAACTCTTGGGTTTGTCCCCCAAGAAGTAGTAAAGCATTTAAAATAAAGGAAAATAGTCAGAAAATAAGATTCTGGTGTTAGCTATCAAATAAAGAGGTAGGAAAACTTCACTTCCCCTCAGCTGATACTGATAGCATGGATCAACTCTGCCCACCTAACTTTTTAAAGGCTGCCATCATGTCTGTAAGCAACAAGCTTACCTAACATTTCTTCACAACTTGCAAATCAAGGATTCATATAAAACAGACAATCAGTTTCTAAAATGTTATCCCTGAAAGGGAGTGCGGTAGAGTTTTTAAGTGTAAGAACCTACCCATCTGTTTTTTCCCTTTGAAAAAAGGAACACGTGAGGTTTGTGTCTTTGATCTGAAGTGATACTCCGTTAAAGATGCCTCAGAAGAGTCAGAGCCAGGCTGGCGTGCTCACACCTCGGAGGGCGCTTGGCTGGGCTTGTACGTCTTACTTCCTTAGAGTATATCTGCTTGTATTATGACCTTAATTATAAATACCTATATATATATAGGAATAGGATATTCTCCCTCCCAACCCTCTTAATCATTATCACTTAAGTGTAAACCACACCTCCCCCTACCCCCTTTTACTGAAAAAAAATGCACTTTAATACCTAAGGAGAGTGGCTGTTCCTGGCCCTGAAGCCAGATTACTTCAGGAGGAGAGCTGAGGAGGGAGAACTCTTGCCAGACCCCGTGAAATTATCCAGATTCCTTAATGTAAACACACCAATGATACCCATTTGGAAGCTGTGCCCATCCAACCACCAAAGGGGAAAAGAACCAAAAAGGAAAAAGTTCAAAATGCATATCCTGATTTTAGAAATTTCACTGGGGAAGATACTCAGTTATTTTCTCAGCTGCCAAATTACCAGAAACTTCTGGGGTCTTTTGTGGAAGGCTAAGTTTTTTGTTTTCTTTTAAATTAGAAAGTCAAGTGAAAACGCAAAAGCTGTAAGATAAGACCCTGATGGTGTCATTTCCAAGTACCAGATTTGCTCTCTCCCCTAATTTGACAGGCTTTCTCAGGCTCTCCTCCTGCAGATTCTGCCCTTCCCCCTGATGACAAGCCAATAGCTGTTGGTGGGACTGCATGTCTCCTAGAGCACCAGGAGCCCTGTGGTGTCGGGGGATGGGGGACAGCGCAAGGGGGGCGGAGACTGGGGTCGGGAGGGAAGGAGACCAGGAAGGGTGAGGATAGGAGTTTAATAAACATATTTAAAGCAGTCTAGCAAAAGCTTTCTCGTTGAACAGCTTTAAGAACAATGTGAATAAAATCTTAGCAACTTGGTTAGTAATCTGAAAAGTCTATTAATGTATACTTGAAATTCTGTTTGTATAAAAATACATTTTCCTCTTTATTTTAACACTGTGCAAAAGAACATTATGCATGTGAGTGGTTTGAGAATTAAATGGTTTAATACTCAAGATTCGAATCTATGTCTTTTCTGTATATAGACATTAATTCGTTTTTAATTTTTGGATATTCTTCAATATGATGGGAATGCTGAGCTCTCCAGCTCCCCCTGCCCTTCAGGAAGCCCTGCAATCTTTCAAGATGGAGCAGGGACATCTCCCTCCTCTCTTGACCCAGGTGTGTTCACTGGTACAGAACAGTTGAAAGCATCATTTTACCAGATCCCCAGTAGCATCTTCCTGTCCTTGTCTTCATTTCAACTGGCAAAGTCCATTCATAATTGTGAGATGGGAGTAGATGTATTTATTTTTACTTCTATTCACAAACCAAAATAGGAAGAGGTGCAAAGGATAAGAACACTAGTTAACACAGGGGTTGGCTACTCTGCCCATGAAGATAATAGTGTTGAGAGCAGCTTCCCTTATCAGCACCAGGAAGGGCCTGTTGGCCTTGAAGGTCACTCTGTTGGGGTTCAGTGAACGGCCAGCGATCCCAATGACGGTGCTTGCTGCTGCCTCACTGCCTTCCTCATTTACCTGCAGGTCAAATGGGGGACAAAGCTGCTATGTTAGCTCCCGTGCAGTCCCTTACAGGCAGGCAAGTTATCCACAGACACCGCAACTCTTCCAAGTGCTGTTTGTTTCCCCGTAGAAAGTACACTCGGGTCAGGTTGGGTTTCCACCAGAACCCTACTTCCACTCATTCTGTCGTCCAGTGAATACTGATGTAAGCACTGTGTTCATCCAAGCCCTGTGTGGATGGTAGGTGCAAGGATTCCAGTTGGATGCCCTCTGAACCAGAATTCAGTGTACACCGCGTTGTCATGTTTCTGGCTGGCACCTTCGTACCAAGAGGATTATTTTGTACTAGTTGCTAAAAGAGATTTCGACTGGAGACCAGAGCTCTGCAGAGCAATTTCACTCTTGGAGCATCAGGATCCCAGGCAGAACCACTACCCCAGGCAGCCACTCAGGACCTGGGGCCTAGGGAAAAAGGAAGGTCTTTTGGTTGGATGAGATGAGTATTTCTTGGAGTAATGGACTGAAACAGTGGTATTTGAACTTACCGATGAACAGAACTGCCACAGGTCCAGAGGGAGACAACTAGATTTGCTTAGGGACCCAGAATGACTCTTGATGAAAGCACTTCAGATCCCTGAGCTTTGTGGGCTGGTGGGTGATGTTGCCCCTCCTTCACCCATCCCCCCAACCTCCCCACACTCTGATCATGATCATTCTAAGGCTAAATTTACGAGCAGACTGGAGCTATCGCAAAACCAGGATCTTTGTATGCAAATCAGATTCTGGTTCTTAGTGGCTTCCCAGGAGCCATTACAGTTACAGTCAGCTGGGGTCTGTATCGGGTTCCCGAGGTTTTCAAGGAAAACAACCTTGTTCCAAGGGTGCACTGTTGATCTCCTAAGCAGGGGATTTGACCACCTGACTTTTTGTTTTCTGCAGTGTAGTCCAGAGCTCTAGTTCTCCAGAACACACTTTAGGACATGATCCACACTCACCAGCAACTTTTCTTTACCTTCCATTCACTCTTCAACTATTACAATTGGACATGTGTCCCCATTATTCCGTCCAAATTCCTCAGGGCAAGGTAACCCATGGTCACTTGCCGATCTTGTTACTAGATGCATTCTTAAAACTCCTCCCTGGGTTTCCGTGAGCCCATGTTCTTCCTAGTTCTCCTCTGAATCCCTCTCAGTAGCCTTGGCTCGCACTTTTCCTGTCACCCTCCCTCCCCCTTTCCTGTGTTCCTGCTTGTCCTGCTCCATGAGAGGGAGTGGGAGGGAGGGTGGACATCTGGACCACAAGGCAGGGCTGATTGGTAGCAAGCCTCATGGAGGAGGGAGATTTGGGTGTGAGGGACACTGGGCACATGCCTTTCTCCACAACTGTGTCCTGCTCTTCACGCACCTGCTATCTACACCACAAGACCAGTGGAGCAAGACCTCTAAAGTCACAAACCACATGGGCTGTCGATGATTGAATAACAAAGCAGCCTAAGAAGACAGAGCAAAGGGAGGTGTACTCGCCTCCAGGAATGCCTTATGGAATGCTTCTGAGACGTAGAGATCACTCCGGCCTTCTGCCACGATACCTGGAAGGAAGACCAGGGAAGGCACTGTGAAATGGGAGAAGGCTGGCCTCCACCCAGACAAAGGCATTCCGTTTGGATTGGGAGCTTTGGGAGGCTTTTTAAAAAATAGAAATCCTGACCCCTCACCTAATGATATCCCCTAAATAAATACATGTTAAAAATAATGAAGTGCCTTGGGCTTGCTCGGCTTGGTTCCCGTGAGTTTGATCTCACGCTTCAGCTCTTGGATGGGGGTAGGAGGGCAGGGAGCTCCCATTAAAAGAGAAACTCACTCCACCGAGGAGGAATGTCTTTCTTTCCAGCCTGGCCACATGTTTAAGTACATTCAAGGAAATCCAATTGCCTGGCATCATAAACTTCTTTTTAAAAAGAGATTTTCATTCGTATTTTAAAAGGATGGTGGGCTGGAGGAACCAAACCTACTGAACATCATTACTCAAGTATCACAGCTGGGAAAAGGTTGGCTGTACCTGTCCAGGTGACCTTAAGGAAAACACATGAGCCCTGTGGAAGAGCAGATGAAGGCTATTAAATATCACTAGGCCTATTTTGTGGGAGACAGCTGTCCCCACCTCTTAATCGTATCTGTCTCTCTGCTCTGACTTTGATACATTTTCAAATTCTTCTCTCCCTGGTCCTATCTCCTTTATTAGTTACAAACACAAAGGAGTCCAGTGGGGATCCAAAAGCAAACTCCCCATTTTACAAAGAAGGAAACTGAGACCTCCAGAGGGAAAGGGGCTCCCCTGAACTAGCAGTAGAACTGGGATTAGAACCCAGGTGCCCTGACTCATTGGGCTTTACTACTCTTTCTCCAAGTCTTCCACCTTTGGTCAGACAACCTTGGAGGCAGAAAGAGGAGAGTCCTTCCTCTACTAACCTGGAAGCTTAGACTTTTCAGGGCTGAACAGGTCTACAAGGCCCATGTCTTGCAGCTGATCCTTCACACTGAAGCTGTCCTCCACGCGGAAGCGGGGCATGTGGACCACCAGCAGCGTCTCTGCCAGCTCATCCAGCCACTCCTGCAGCACCTCCGGGGTGAGTTCCTGCTCCACCCTGGCCAGGCTCTTCTCAGGCTTGGGCAGGATGAGCACCATGGTGATGTCATCGCCCTTGAAAGGCAACTCGAGCACCTGGGTGCCTTCTGCCACACTCCGGTAGCGGAACTTGCCTTCCTGGTACATCATGGATACTGAACACGACTCCCCATCAGTCTTGTAGAACAACTCCTTCCTTGTGTTCTCAGGGCTGAATTTTGACTTCCACAGCCCCTGGAAGAAGACACCAGGTGGAGGGATCACAAGAAGACCAAAAGCATCCAAAGGAGAATAGTGCATGGAAATATCCACATTATGCATTACATTAATATGACTATAATTGTTAGGAAAAAGATGAGTAGGATAGGCATGTTAACAATGACTTTGTTAGAGTGATGGAATTATGTGTTTTCTGTTTTATGTTAACTTTTCCTATTTCCACGATTATCAGCAGCGACTATTTGCTTTTATAATGAGAAAAATAAAAACAACCTACTGGCCTATTCACAAGTCTCTTCATGAGTTTACTGCCTTTTGCTTTCAGCCTCCCACCAGCCTCTTTCTCAAAGGCCACCTTCCGAATACTGGGCTCTGCCCCAGACAGGTAAAGGCCAGACAGATAATAACCCCAGGAGTCATCCGGGAGCCTTGCCAGGCAGGCAGGGGGGTGATTCCTGGCGAACTTCCTGTTTTAAGCAGAAGGAACCCTGGGATTACAAGACACCCCTTTGAAATTTCTGAGCCAGAATTACCATTCCTTGTCATCTTCTGGCTCTTTGATTTTGGCATAGTCATTTAACTCTTTGAGGGGTCGTTCCTCACCTATAAAAATAGGAGCTGGTGATTGCTAACATTTGTAGGAGGCCTTCCTGTATGTCAAGCACTGCTCTTAGCATTTTACATGCATTAACTTATTCGATCCCCTCATTAACCCTGTGAGGTATGTAAAGCATTATTGCCATTCTACAGGTGCAGAAATTGGGACATAGAAAGGTCTCAGATAATTCACCTGGGTTCACACAATCAGAAACGGAAGAGTCAGGATTTAAATTTAGTAATCTTTCTGAATCGCCCAAGGTCTCATATGTGATGTTATAAGGATAAAAAGAGCTAATAAATAGAAAAGTGTTTCATGAACTGTAAAGGGTAAATACCCATTGTGGAAACACAATGTACTCCACTCTTGAGAAGAGGGAAACCCCAAGAGACAGAGTGGTTGGCAACCAGCAGTGACTGGCTACTCCCTGGGCCCTGTGGATGCATATGGAGTGTGACCCAGGATGGGCAAATGGGCCACGATTCTACCTGCTTTAAACTGGTGGCCTTCCTGAGTATCAGTGATCTGTTTATTCCCCATACCCTCCCCCCTCATCCTCCTCAAATTCAATCAAGCTGGAGCAATCTTTAGAACTCCTGACTCTCTGAGAAAGACAAGACCACCTGTATCATCAAATCAAAGGGTCTTTGCAAAGTTAGAGGTGAGCCTGGCACCTGGAGTTTCAGGAGCTTCAGGCCAGGGGAGCTTTGAGTCACTGGAGAAGCTGCTCCACATGATGGAAAAAAATTTCATCTCTGAGGATTGTTGACAGACTGTCAGTTTGTTCCAGGTTTCAAAATGGAGTTAACTGGATAGCAGAAATTGTCACATATGTGTGAGAGTTTATTGCCATGCATGCTTCATAGCTGGGACATGCTAGGGTCGTGAGTGTGTACACTCTGTTTGGGCCCAGAAACACTACCAGGCTCCCTGGACTTCAGCCCAGCAGCCATGGCCCTAGCCATGGTTCTAGACATTCAGCAAATGTGTATTTTGGCCCAGACCATGCATGGACTGTTTATCAGAAAGGATGCACTCTACATGCTCAGTGGCATGAAAGAGGGTAAGCTGGAGGGCAATCATTCATTTCTTGGGTCTCTCCAGGGCCATTCTGAGTACCTTGAAGTAGATGGTGTTGACCAGCACAAGAACAGTGAACTCATTGATGGCATCCGGGGGAATGACATCTGTGATACGCCCTTCAGTCTTGTTAGCTATCCATTTGTTGATGGTCAGTCTGGACTCCTCTGCCTTTTCCTGTGGAGTGCAGGAAACAAAGCTGCCTTAACCTGTGCTATTCGACTGGCTTCTCCATTTCCCTGTGCGGCAGCTTATCTTATTCATCACCCCTCTGCCCTTTCCCACCAGTTGGTTAAGCCACCAAGCCAATCCAGATTGGGGAAATCTTACATACCTAGTATAGTGCCATGAATCTTCCATATAGTCAATAAATTTAACAGGAGAAAAAAGAAAGAAAAGAAAGAGAGGTAGGAAGAAATAAAGGAACATAGAAGGATAAAATAGTCTGGGAGGAAGAAAACAAAATATTACTTCCTCTGACCTGAAACCTGAACTCTGGAGGTTCAGGTTTCCAAAACATGTTCTATGGGAAGAATGAGTACTGCAAGGGTGGGGGCAGGAGAGATGCCTGCGGTAAAAATGTTTGAGAAATGCTCATTGAATAAAGCCAATAGTTCTTTGTTGTAGGCCTTCTCAGAAAACTCAGTAGGCATTAAGCCCGTCTGCCTCATGAACCTCCAAGAGGAGACTCACACTATACACCAATTTTATTTGACCGTGCTGACTTTTAGAACTTAGATTAACAAAGATGTCTTATAGGACTGGCATCTCCAGAATACTTTTTGGTATATATTTGAACTTGGGGGATGAAATTATTTATACAACTTTTTCAGAGCAGCTACTACGATCTAAGCCCTAGATTTCCCAGGTTCCAAGCAAGAAGAGAAGACAGTATTCTGGGGGTTCTGACTGATAGCCCACCTGCCTTCAACCAGCATAGCAGTGTTCATGTGCATCCTGCTTCTATCCCTCCTCAATTTCTGGGTGCAGAGGAAGAACTCTGAGGTTAGGGATGACAGCTGCCACTCACCTTGAAGTCCAGGGGCTGGAGCTTGGCTCCATATACCACCTCACTGATGTCCTGATAGGTCTCATTGAAGATAAGGGATTTGTCTCCAAAAAGGCGGTTGGCAGATACCAACTCGGAGGATTTGTTGGCTTTTCGATACAGTCGGCAGTTCAGTTTGGCAAAGAAAAAGTGGACCTGGTCAGATGTTTTCTCGGAGATGGTATCAAACTTAAAAACCTGTAGAAGCCAAAAGAAAACGGTGGTGGTTCTGGTAGGAAGCCGGGCTAACATGGGTAGAGAGCGCACCGGCCAGCCGCTGACCAAGAGTTACCTTGGTTATGAGTACCTTCAAGCCCAGGGCCTGGCACAGCATAAATGCTCAGCTCATGTTTTCTAAATGAATAAATAGATAAAAGAAGGGAAAAAAGGGTAGGAAGGAGAAAGGGAAAGAGAAACACAGAGAGACTGGGATATCACCTACAGTCTTTGAAGGGCTCTAGACCTGTACATAAACGTTTCCTTGGCTGCCCCAGTAAGGAGGCTGGGAAAGAAGGCTTTGGACTATACCTCCATCAGCTGCTTGAGGGTGTTGTCACAAGCACCCAGCTTGGTCATAGCAAAAGCTGTGGAGATACTCAGGGGTGACAGGAAAATGTTGTCGTTGTCATTCTTGGAGTCGGCCAGGTGCTGATAGAAAGCAGTGGCAAATCGGGAATTGGCCTTGGACAGTTCCCAGACCCGCCGGTTGGTGGCCTCAGGGACCTTCTGCTCGGAGCCCTCCTCCTCAGTCGCCTTCTTCTCTGGGGAACGGTAAATGCACACGGGATTCACAGGGATGTCCCGAGGTTTGGCAGTGCAGATGTCCTCCACAGGGCTCCCGTGACAGGTCACACAGCCCCAGAGGCCAATGAGCAGCAGGGGGAGAAGACATGTCCTCCTATAAGGGACAGAAAGCTGAGTTAAGCTAGGCTGGGAGCTCCCTACCCCACTGCCCATCGCAGGCGTGCCCTTGTAAAGCACAGAATTCCAGCCCACCTGGTGTGGCCAGGGGGAGGGCCAAAACTCTTTCAGAGCACTAGGACCCAGTCCTGGACTCTTTGCAAGTGGGTAATTATATTTGCCTGGACATAATCATGTTGAAATTGGGATCAACTATTGCTTCATGGTTATCAGAAGTATTGTGTGCACAGGCCATGTGCTGGGAGAAATAAGGAAGGTCAAGCTTCCAGTTGGTGAGATGGGCCATACGCACACGGAAAATAGGCAGGGACCTTTCGTGCCCAGTGAAGTCTTAGGAGAGGAAGAGGAGGCATTTAGAGAAGCTGCTTAGGATGGAATTGAACCTCGATGTTAGAGGGTGGGAAGGATTTTGATTGATGGAGCAGAGATTTCAGTAATACACAGGGGTGAGAAGGAATGAATGAGGCACAGCGCCACCTACGTGCTGAAGTCTCTAGACTGAGCCTAACGCTTGCACTGAGCTCCACACGGCTGTGTGCTGAACAACCCCCCCCCCCCCGAATGCCCTGCAGGTTCCTGAGCTACATACAGCAAACTGCACTGGTCTTGCTCACCCACATACTCACTTCCTTCTACCTCCTCCAATTCAGCAAATGGGTCCCCCATGCATACTGTCATCTAATCCAGAAACGGGAGAGTCACCCTGGGGGTCCCCCTCTCACCTTCGCCGTTTAGTCAGACCCTAGATTCGATTAATTCTGCCTCCTGGCTCTCTCACTGCCTTAGCTCAGGCCCTGTTCAGTTTCTGTCGGCTGGAAATTTCAAAAGCTTCCAACATGGGTTCCCTAAAGGTAAATGAACCTCAGCTCACATTTAAAAAAATAAGATCATGTGATCGGCAAATTAGAATAATTGTGGTACCCAGTTAAGCAAACCAAGAGAGAAACTCTCTTATAATATTTTTGTAGATAAGGCAGAGTGGGCAGCGGCTCCCTCAGGCTGCCTTGCGGTCCCTGGGGCTGGGGAAGGGCGTCTGTCTGTGGCTCTGTCTCGCAGGAAAGACAGACAGAGTGCGGAGGACGCGCCGAGGAGGTCGGCCGGGTGGGTGTGGGGCTGGCTGGAAGCTGGGGCGGCTGAGGGGTTCTCGGCGACCTGAGGCCCGCTCTGCACATCCCGGAGGGAAGCGGAGGCTCTGGTGTGGGGAGTGGATATGGAAGGCGGGTGAGGAAGCAGAGGGAAACCGTGCTGTCATCTCCCCACCGTGCTTGCCTTCTCTTTCCACTGTCTTCCTCAGCTACATTTGGAAATGGAAGTGGAGGCCGAGGGAATGGGGAGCTCTCCAAGCACAAAGGAAAACCAAGATGGTTAAGCCGCAGCCACATGGAGCCTCCCCGAACACCCCAGATCGAGGGGGAGTGTGGCGGTGTCACGGGAGGAAGGAGTCTCCCGAGGAAAGGGAACGGAGCGGCCGTCCTGGGTCACGGGTCGCTGAGACCCCGGAGGGGAGCAGTCGGGAGGAAGGAGGGGCAGCAGCGGAGTCAGGAGGGCCTCCAAGGTTCCGTGGGCGCCCGTGCCCGTGCCGGCGGGCCTGGGACTGCCCCGGAGCGGCCCTGCTTGTCGTGGGCCCCGGTGCGGCGTCCTCACAGGAGGGAGGCCCGCAGTCTCTGTTTCTTGGGCTGAGGGAAAGCCTAGGTGTGGCTTAGGAAAAGCGCCAGCCTGAGAGGAGAGCAGGGAGGGTGCGAGGGCACCGGGATGACGTCTCGCGAACAAGTCTTTGTGACTTCCAGGGAGACGCCTGGTGTTCTGGAAGGTTTCGAGGTCGTGCTCAGCGTCCTGCAGAGGTCAGAACCCCCAGGAGGGCGCGTGAAGGGGGAGCTGACCCCTCTTACCTTTCTGCAGCAGCTGCAGTTCCCATCCTGTTGGAAAACATGGTCGCTAGTCTTCCACAGGCTGGGCGAGTGGAGATAGTGTGGTCTGAGGCAATCCCTCTGAAAACTGGTTCTTTCCTCCGAATCTGACTGAGGTTCCGGCGGCCAAGGTGGGGGAGGGAGCTGGTGAGGAGGGAGGATGAGGTCAAAGGCTGATGACCAGCTCCCAGGGTTAAGCAAAGGGTAGAGCCCACTGTTGTTTAATTAGTAGAGAGGTTTTAAAGTTCAGTCAGGTCCAGGGAAAGCAAGGACACCTTCCTTCCCCATCCTCTCTCACTGGCTTCTTCATCTTTATAGAAAAGGAGGGGGAGACCATGTTCACAAATTCAAACTTGGTCAGAAAGTGGCTTGGCGAGAACTTTGCAGGATTTTTTTTTTCCTGGATAACCAAACCAGGAGGGAGAAAACAGGTGAATACAACTAGCCAGGGCGACTGTCCAGACACATCTAGCCTTCTTTCTGCTCACTGCAATGTCCTCTCTCTCAGCTTTCTTTAGGGAAAGAGCCCGTGTTATCTAGTCAGAGTGGAGAGAAGAATATTCCAAAATGAGAAGCTACCTTCATGCCTCTGAGCGCTGATGTGTCTGTGACCCAGAGCAGGACACACACTGGGTGCACCTGTGGTCCACAGATGGCACCATTCCCTGCTCAGCCCTGCATGTGGGTGGAGAGCACGGGACCAGGGGCGTTGGGGTGCTTGTCAAGGATATTTCTAAGGTGGATGAGCTGGTCCGGAGATGCCTGGTGAAATTCTGCTGGGGAATCAGGAGATGGAATGTGGGGCAGGTGAAAAAACTACTTGCAACTGCTGAGAGTTCTTTAAAAGCAAACGCACTGAATTCTATTTCTTGGTGTGTATTGCTATTTTTTCTTCTTTTTGGTATTGGGGAGATAAAATGAGTTTGAACTAATGGAGATAAAGGGCAGATTTATTTATATTTTCCTCCTTCTAAACAGCCAAATGCAGTGTCAGAAGGCCTGCTGCAGCAGTCTACGCTGGGTGAGTACGCTGCCTTCCGCGTGATTGGAGACTCCTGGAAGCTGGGACAGTCACAATATTCTAGAGTTCTTTAACTGTTCTAGTTTAAGGGGACTCCAGTCAGGGGAGACACACAGAAATCACATAAAGAATCAATATATTTAAAATATGTATATACATAGCATGTCAGTCAGGTGTTAATGGAGAAATTCCATCAGGGAGAGGGGATAAAAAATGATGGAGGAGGTGGAGAAGTTACCGTTTTGGAAAGAGTGGCAGGAAAGGTCTCCTTAATGAACTGATATTAAGGGACCAGAATGAAAGGAGGGAGCGAGCCAATAAAAATCTTAGGAAAGAACTGTCCACATGGAAGAAATGGACAGAGACTCTGAGACAGGAACAAGCTATTTGGGTTTGTAGGAGTTGTTAGACTTGTGACTTGCAAAGAAGGTCCTTGGAGGAGGGCAGGTGAGGAGGACCCTGCATAAGTGGTGCCGGTGGTCTGGTGAACATGTGCAGGAAAAAAGATAAGGGTGCAGACCACCTGCATTGGTAGTTAAGGATAATACATCAGGGGTTGGGTTTAATTTTTCCACTCATTTGTTGAGTCATACGATCATTTATTTAACAGTGAATGAATGCCTGTATGTACCAGGCATGGAGCTGAGTCTAGGGACAGAAAGATGACTTCACCCTCCATGCCCCATGCTTCATAGCAGAACCCAGACATGAAGATAAAAGTCCCAATCAATGCCAGTGGTCATATGACTAAAGTATGCACAGGGGGTGGGCACATAGGAGAGTCTGGTCAATGGAGCTGGGGCAGGAGTGGGGAAAAAGATCAGGAGGTGACAATGTTATAAGAACTTTGCAAGACTGACTTGAAAAAAATTTTTTGAAATAATTTCAGATTAATAGAAAAGTGCAAAAACAGTAAAAAATATTCTTATAAACCCTTCACCTAGAGTCTCCAAATGTTAACTTTGTTAAAATGTTAACATTTTACTGCACTTCCTTTTCATTTTCTTTTTCTCTGATATATATGTGTGTGTGTATAATACATATATAATAATAATACATACTATTTTTCTGTACTGTTTAGAAGTTGCAAATATAATGTCTGTTTATTCCTAAATACTATGAATTTCCTAAAAACAAAGATAATTCCTTACAAGATCACAAGTACAGTGATCGAAGTCAGGAAATTGATATTGATGCAGCACAAATCTATAAACCTTTTTTTAAGTTTACCAATTGTTGCACTAATGTTCCTTATAGCAGTGGTTCTCAAACTTCTGGCCCCAAGATCCATTGAGAACTTGCTAAATAACATATAAATATTATTATTAAAACAGTTACATATTAAAATAGTTTGGACTTTACCCATACACTGAAAGGTGTTGGGAATGCCCTGGACCACAACTTAGGAAACATTGATTTAGTGCCAAGTAAAAAAAGCCTGTGTTTCCCTTCTCCGAGTCTAGAATCACACACTGCATGTAGTTGTCGTATGTGTCTTTATTTAGTGCCTTCTAGTTTGGAACAGTTGCTATCTTTTCTTCGTCTTTCATGACTTCGGCATTTTTTGCATCTAGACTAAAAAGTCTCTCAATTTATGTATGTCTGAGGTTTACTTAGGATTACATAGAATTTGGACTTTCTTTCAGCAGGAACACTACAGAAGTAATATTGTGTCCTTCTCCGGACATCGTATCAGGATGTCAATTTGACCCATTACAGGTGATAATAACTTTGATAATGTCTGCCAAGTTTCTTTCTCTGCTGTCAAATTATAATTTTTCCCTTTTTATTAGTTATCTTATGGGAAGATACTTCAAGAGTATGTGAATATATTGTTTTTCATCAAACTTTCACCTGCTAATTTCAGCATCCCTCAACAATTCTTTGCAAGACTTTAAAGCACTGTACTTTTCCTGTTATGTTTCTGCTGCACTTTCCCATCTGATTTCCTAAAAAAGGATTATCACTAAAAACTCTGAGTACTAAAGAGATGAACTAAGTTAGATGGTGCACTGTCTTGCTAGAGTGTGAGGAAATAGGCCCTTCCACCCATTGCTGCTGAGAGTACTACGTATAAACCCTTTGAAGGGAAATATGGCGATACCAAAATTACAAATGAATTTGCACTGGAATCTCACTTCAGGATATGTATTCTGGATATCTGTACAGGTATCAGTGAGATTACCAACTGTAACCCGGTTTGTAATAGCAGAAGATCAGAAACGACTTCCCTCTGTAATGGACAAGTTAAGTAAACGGAGGTACATCCCCACTCTGGAAAACTATGCCAAAAAGAAAAAAAAAGGAGATGCTTGCTATGTACTGAAACGGAAGCTTTCCAGGATGATTCGTGGGAAGAGCAAGCTGCAGAGCAGTGTTAATAGCATGTTATTTTTTGTATCACAAAGTAGGGTTGATCTGGGTGAGGGCTGGACAGACAGGAGTGGGAAAAAGACTTGTCAATATGTCGCTGCACCTTCTTCATTTTCTATTTCTGAACATGTCAATGTGTCAGCTATTCAAAAAGGTCTTGACTGTCAGCAACAAGGGTGTCGGTATTGTATTCCAAGAAGCTTGGGGCGAGAGGAATGCCAGGATATGACAAAGAGGAACTAGAAGCAGGTGAGCCGCTGGCTGGTGACAAAGGAGAAAGAAGGAATGAGAGAAGCCCAATTCAATGTCTGCAGGTGGAACAGAGGGGTTTAGGTGTTCCTTGCCTGGCCAAATCATTTCTAACGGCTCTTAGGATATTCCACTATAATTTAACCATTACTTCATATCAGCTTAGGTCAAATTCTTTAAAGCTTTGACTATAACAATAATAGGTGTCATTTAGAAACACTTACTATATACAAGGGTCTATGCTAAGTGCTTTACAGGCATTAGATTATATAATTCTCTTGTGAGCTCTACCAGAAAGTTATTAGTACGCCCAGTTTACAGGTGAGAAAATGGCTATCCACAAGGGGTAAGAACTTGCCTAAAATGACAAATCTCATCAGAGCTGAGATTCAAATACTTGTCTGCTGTCTCACAGATCTTGTACTACATGATAATTATGAATAGATGTTCATGTCTTCCTTGGTTAAAACTCAGTGTCCAGTTGCTTTCTTGGGGCAGGACCTACCATATGTCACCATCTGGTTCTTCTCCTCTGGAAGGTGGCTATCGTTTGTCCATGATTCCCTAAAAATCCAGGGCCCAGAAATGAACCACCTTTTTCTGTGGATACCCGTATTGTATTATAAAGCATTTGTCTCTGATGCACATTCCAAATGAGACTTTCAGCTGGTGTTGTGGAGTCTTTTTAGGTTCTCAATTCTCATTACACACAGCCCCTTTTGGCTTTCACTCTCTAGGTTTTGATGCCACCAAATCCCTTTCCTCTTGGTTCATCTTAGACTGGTTAGATGAGGAAAAGAAAGAGCTTGTATGCTGGGCAAACTAATCTGGGTATCTCGCTTTACACACACACACACAGTCACCAGTATTCTATAGTGTTTTAATAACTGTATATTTAAATTAAACTCTTCATGAAAACGTCTAACCCTTTCTGGAGACAGGCTTAAGAAATTTTATCAAGTAAGTTTTTTGAAGATTTTCTACTTCTGCGTCACACTATTTTTCTTTGTTCTGAGTGGAAACAAGGTTGAAAAGGATCTTGGAGGGCCTCTGCTCTGCTGTATCAGGGAAAGACTTGAGGAGCCGTGGGATGGATAGAATGTAGCATTCCATCATCCTTTTTTAAAAAAAAGTACTTCCTTCAAGGTCATTAATAAAATTAAAAAACTCCTCTTTCCGTCGCCCTGCCTCTAGTCTTAGGAGTAACTCCTACATGCAGGTAATTCAGGGGGCTCTCACCCTTGCCTCCTAGCCTGGGCTGTTCCAGTTTTGGATCCAAGAGTTAAGACCTTGGTAGAGGACAAATAGTAGAGCTGAGCTCTTGCTTGGTTACTCAGTAACTCTTCCACAGAAATTTGGGGCAACATCTAACACAACAAAACAAAATTGTCTCTAACTCTCCTAACACTCCTGGATTTCTATTTACTAGGCGGTTATGACATTTTAATTAAGGTGAAATAAAATTCATCAAAATAAATCCTACATTATCATCTGGCAGCTTTCAGGTGAGACTGTCAAAGCATTTCATGGGAATTTGTCCAAATTCTCACAATGGTAAGAAGTTCAGTTTTGGTTTCAGGGAAACCATATCACAACAAATATTTATTGAACGTGGCACATGCCACTGGGTCTTGAATGTACTAAGTACTCAGTAAATATTTGTGTTTCAAGAAATCCAGGCTCAGAGTGGTTTTGCTGACTTATGAATAGTAAAACAGTTTAAATTATCTCCTAAATGGAAAGTTAAGATTAAGTAAAAATGCTTACTTATCCAGAGGAACTGACACTTGCATGAACAGAAACATTGGGCAAGGATATTCTTGGGAGGCTCAGTAAGAGAGCTGCACGGAGTCAAGTCATTGCTTCCACATTAGTTTAGGAAGTTGTAGGTGGTGAGAGAGAACTAGAGAAGACAGGGCAGAGGCAGGGGCAGTGGGAGAAAGTTCTCTGAAGAGAAAGGGGGTGGGTTGGGCAGATCCAGAAGCAATAGGAAGAAACTCACAGTAAAGCTAGAGCCAAGGGTGTGTGTTTTCATAAGCAGAGGCCAATTATGTGACAGGCAGAAAGGGATGCTGTAGCACATTTGAGGAAGTCCATTTGAGGGCTGAGGCAGAAATGAGGGTCTAGGAGTGAATGTAGTTTAGCAGCTTTTATCCCATCAGGACTCAGACTGGTTTCAGGCCCTTCCCAAAGGCGGGTACTGAAGACCCACAGAGGCTGCTGCCTGGGCACAGGCTGTTATAACCTTGAATGGAAACCTTCAGGAGTCACATCTCAGGGGCTGCAGGAGTTCAGGCACCCAGGAGATGGTACTGGAGGCAAACCCTAGAAATGGTTGCAGAGGAATGGACCAGCCCATTCTGGAGAGGCAGCCTGAGCCATGGCCTAGGTGCAGTTCAGGTGCCCTAGCTTGCTTGTAAGGATAACAAAAGACTCAGTTGGTTAGATGATGATGAGGGAAAGCAGGGAGACTGGAGAAAATTAGAAAGCACCTTTCTGATGTTAATAACCTGAATGTCTTTTTTGGGAGGATAGGAAGGTGATGATAAACTGAGAAGGCTGTAGGTTTTCCTTGAACTTGAGTATTTTCAAGGGCTTTGATGCTGCAAAGGTACTATTTCCCCCCCTATAACCTGATACCATAGGAACAGGCCTAGTGCTTGTCAAGGGAACCAGTGCTTGGTCAGGCAGCTGACTGGTGGCATCCCTGGGGTTTAGTAACACCAAACATGCTGGTGGTGCCATCTGTCCTCAAGTTATGGTTCAATTACACTGTCTCAGAAACCCCTCCTGCTCTTCATGCCATTGTCCTAGTGTTGGCCCTCGTTATTTCTTCTAAGTCTACTGCAACAGATTCACAACAAGGCTCTCCACTCAAGCCCTATTTCACTTCAGATCACAATGATCACATCTTTCTCTGGCTTATAACTGGTAAAGGATGAAACCCAAGGAGTCATATCTCACAAAGCGTTTCAAGACCTGGCCTCAATCAAACTTTTTTAGCTACCCACAGCTCCACCGAGTACAAGCACAAGGCTACATTCTTTCACGACTATGTGCGCTCCGGGGTTTGGAGTCTCTGCTCCCACCTTGCTCACCACATAAACCCTTCTCTACCTTTCAGGATTGACTCTGCAGATGCAAAAACTTTCCTAAATCACCTTGCTTCTCTTGGCTCTACACATTTTCCTTTAAGCAACCCAGGGAGTGCTATTTATATTTTACATCTCACTCATTTCCTAAGTCTGATTGGCACAAACTGGATCTTTTTGCATCCCAAATTGCCTATCACACAGAGCCTTATTACTCAAGTCTGGGCTTTGGATAAACTGTGCCAGCCTCACCTGGGAGCATGTTAGATCATCTCAGGCCCCACTCCAGACCTGTGGAAACAGTCTAACTGCACTGGAACAAGAGCCATCAGGTGAAATGCATGCACATTAAATTTGAAAAGCACTGACATGGAAGCTACCCATAAATATGAATAAACAGCACAAATGCGATCACGATCCCTCATCCTCCTTACAACCCTTCCTTCCCGAATAAAATCCAAACATAGTCTCAGGCCACTGTCATGTGGCTCTGCCTCATCTCAAGCCACTATCTCACTCCCTTTAGTCTCACCAACCTTCTTCCAGTTCCCATAACATGGGGGTTTTTGAGCAGATTTCACACAACCTGTTTTCTCTGACCAGGCGTGTCAGGTCTCCAGCACCCTCTCCCTCTATCCTCCAAGTCTTACCTTCAAAGGAAATTCTTCAGGAAAGCCTTTGTTGCACAGCCAGGGAGGTTCAGTCTTCTTTGTGTAGAGTCTCACAGCTCCCTTTTGAGGACAATGATGGCTGAATAGTTCTATAGTAACTCTGCCTACTGTTTTGTAAATGATTGTTATCTATTTTTAAACCGCCTACCGTCAGGGTCCGAGAAACTGGAGTCTAAGCTCCTTGGGGGTAAAGACAGCAATTCCTCCTTGTCATATGGTTATGCATAAGGGGAACACTCACTAAACTTAGTAAATAACCACAGTGGGTGTTCACTGGGTAGTTTTAAGGCCCATTTTTGTTGGGCTAGGTGTCCCAGATAAGGGTGGCAGCCATTAACTAAACCAGCCACCAGGCTGAAAAGGGATTTACTAATCGGTCGTTAACATAGCTGGTTACTGGGACTGAAGGGCTAATGCACACAAAGACCAAACTACTCTGTGTGAATCTCAGTCTAAGGGGTCAGAAAGTACCCTACTGCTTGTGTGCAGGGTAGACCTCGGTTAAGTGGTAAAGAGGGCAGGTCTGGTTTTGGACTTGGTACCCCTATAGATTTTCTAACCATTCAAGATGGTTGCACTAGTTACCATCGTTTAAACCTCTTAAGTTTTTTACTATAGGCCCTTCCCTTGAAGTCAGATATGGTACCAATGGATACCCAATTGCTAAGTGTTCACATCCACTGGTAATGTCTATTATTTTTCTTTTAAAAATATTTAAAGGAAACTCCCGCTGCTGTTATGCATCTTTAAAAAATATAACCATGTTGCTGTTATCACAAAAGTATTATTCCTTGGTATTACCTAATTCCCAATATTAATAAAATCAAATTTTCTTAATTATACAAAAAACATCCTTGTACATTTGGTTTGCTGGAATCAGGATGCAAGCTAAGTCCACACGTTGCATTTGATTTTTGTTATCTCTTAAACTTCTTTTAATTTAGTCCTCTCCCCTCTTCTCTTCATGACACTGAGTTGTTAAGTAAGGTGGATTTTACTGTGGTCTATAAGAGGAAATAAAATTACATTTATCCTCCAACTCTGAGGAATGACTAATGGGTAGGGATTTCAGGACAATTAGAAGTCAGTAAGAAGGGAAAGATAATTGGTATTAGGAAGGCTCCCAGAGCAAGTCCATGCTACTTAAGCATAAAGAAAGTTCTGACTTTGAGAAGCCATAAAGCAGGACTTCGGATGCTAGCCATGGAGTCTCACTGAACTGATGGCAGGATCTCAGAACCATTACCGTTTCTCCTAATGTACAATCACTGTAGAACAAATGAAGGAATGTGGACTGTGGTGTATTTAAGGTTGGACTAACTCCTGTGATCTCCCTACAAGAATGTGTTTGCTTGTGCACATTATCAACTACATTTCTTCAACTACAAAAAAAAAAACTCCATTAAGAAGGTGTAAGAAAAAGATCACAAGGTTAGAATAAGATGGCACAGATTAATTTACAAAAAAGACCACACACTTCTCATTAACTTATCATTTAATATAAATGCTGACAGAAAGCAGATAAAGACCTTGTAGACACTTCCATATATTTACAAAAGCAAAAGGTGAATCACGTCCTCCTACTTGTTAAAATAATCCTTTTATCTGCAACTCATGGGGGCCTTAAACACTAATTAAGAGCAACATGAGGCTGAGTCAGTTTCCAAGGTAATAAAGAAAGGAAATAACCATTTTAACAAAAGTAGTATCTCTGATATAAACAACATGAACACAAATAATACAAAATTGAAAAAGATGGCCTTACTCTTCTCAAAGACCTGTGACAAGCCAGACCCAGAGCTCTGCTGCCCTGAACATCTTCCTACTACTATTTCTTTTTTTCCACCTCACTTGTTTTGAAGGCTGTTTAAAAACTGGAAATATAAACAGATTAAATGGAAAATGGTCCATTTCAAACAGGACATTTTTCTCTATGCCCAAATTTTCAGGAGATAAAGTCTTCAAATAAAACCTCAGTTTGCCAGATGCTAAGGAATTATTCACAGCTTGTGAAGTTTCAACCCGTTATTTGTTTGTCTTCATTAATTTTTTTAGCTGGGAACACTTGGAAAAAGTAAAACTTCACTAACATCAGCAATTTATAAATCAAGGTGTCACTTTAAGGATCAATTTTTTAAAATTCTTAACAGGTGGGTGGGGGCAGGCAAGAAAGAACAAGTAGGAGAGGCAAGGGAAAAAACAGGAATGCAAGAAAACCTTTTAAAAATGGTATTTTTGTCTAGCACTGATTTTATAAGGACAGGAGATATGAAATTCTCACTATCCAAAACTAAGTGATTTCATGAAGTCATTTATAACCTGACTCAAATCTCATGGGCTCCTTTATTAACTTACTTTTGTCATGTTAAGTATACCTCTGCAGGGCACAATCACATACAATCAATACGATTGGTAAATTACACAAGCTCTATCCCAAGCAAATATGCATCAATGTTAAAAAGTTATTAAAATAAAATAAAACAAAATAAAATCCACCCAAAAAGGTGATAATGACCGAAGAATGTCTCGGGAGACTGGTCTGAGCCTGAAGACCTAATAGACGGAAGTCAGGAAGAAGAGGAAGAAGAGGGCCAGAGGGACAAGGGGAAGAGACCACACAGGAAGAGGAATCGCACACCTGGAAAATGTTTAAGTGAATGAAGGGTTTTGTTTATTATCTTCATTTTTTCCATTGTTTTTGCTCCAAAGAGTCACAGATTCATCATAAAGTAAGATAATGAGACCTGTGATCAATGAATGAAATGAAAAAAAAAAAAATTTTTTTTCCCCTCCCAAGTTCCTTTCATTCCCAGAAAGTGGTAAGAGGAGGAAGGATGAAATAGATGGGATACTAAAAATGTAGGCCACAATATCCCTGGAAGAAGTAGCTCTCAGGGCAGTGTTTTAGTTGAACAGAGGATGTAAAAATGATAAACAGAAGCTTAAAAATGCCTTTAGGTGAGAGGAACATTCTACAGGATGGATCAGATACTCCTGTGAGTGTGGCGACCATCAGTGAGAGCCTGAGTGATCACACCACCAAGACCTGGCTTCAAAAACCAGGCAACCAGGCAACCCATCACCCACCCACTCATTTGTTTCCATGCTTTTCTTGACCCTTTCACACACTAGCTGGGGTGGGGGTGGGGGCCACCTACAGTTTCCAGTTATGACTCAGAATGTACAAACCTAGACTGGATGCCAAAGACTTGTGAGCTCTGTCAACTGAGGGGTTTAAAAAAAACAATGAGACAAAACAAAAACCAAACAAACCAACCGGAAACAGTGAGACCTCAATACAAGAAAATAAGTCGCCTTATCTAGCAGTATATAATACACTTAACTCCACAGGATTTTATTTTTATAAATACAGACTTCTGGATATAATATAGTCTTGAGGTTTATTTTAGTTCTCTTTATTGGGTTATTGTGCCTTATTTTCTTGTGAAAACAAAGGTTATTACTCTAGGGATGTTTTGCTCAGGAATAAAGATTAGGGGGAATTCAGTGTTTGGCTGAAAATTCAGAGGTTCTGAAAACAAGAATTCCAGTGGCGAGGTAAGTCCCTTTATCACAATAGAATTTCAGAGGGCTCTTTACCCACTTTATCAGTGCAGTATTGAAAATTCACCTATTGGGAACACATTTACTAATAAAAGGTGTTACTTCTTCCTGGTGGTGGCAGTTTCCTCTTCTTTATTAACATTATAGTTAGTATTACTTATTAATTGGAATCTATTATAACTGAAAACATCTTTTCAAGTCTAAGAAATAAAATCTTAAAAACCAAATCTTAAGTGGGCATTTGTCATCATTAAGGGTACCCCTTTGACAAAAAGCTTTCTTATTCAAAGGGCTCTGAAAAGCTGAATTAAGAATTTAAACAAAATATTAACTGCACCCCACCTACAACTCCCAGTAAATCTTCTCAGCAGGAAAATTTCATAAAGCTGAGCTGAAGCAACAAATAAATATAAATCAAAGCTGACTAAGCTAGCGAGGCAAGAATACGGGCGCTCAGGTAGTGATGAAGGTAATGGACTGCTTGCTTGCTCAATCCCTAATGTTCAAGTGCCATTTGCTTTAGTTTAGTAGCTCTAATTTTGACATAAAAGGTTAGGCAGATTTTTCACGGAAGAAATCACCTTGCAACATGTTATAACCATGTATCACTAACTAAAAAAATAAGAAAAATAAGCACAACTGGACTATTTTAGGGTAAAAATCTAAGTAAACACTACAGTTAATTTCCCCTAAAAAGTAAATAGGTATTTCCTTTTAATGAAACATAAATCATTACAGGTGTTTTTTACAGACAGATTTATATATGAAACCTTTACTGTTCTTTAAAATGAGCATTAAGTGGAAAAAAGATGAGCATAGATAAGGCCTCTACCCATGACTATTTGTATATAATAGCAACCAAATACTCTTTAGTAAAAAGAACCTATTTTTCTCCAGATCTGAATATAATATAATCTAACATACACTGACTACAGTTAATTCTCACCAGTCACATGCTCATGAATTCTTTTACTCAGTCCCATGACTTGACCATAGTGATAACAGACTGTCCTTCAGGCACAAGGGAAAAACCAAAAACATCCAAGATGAAATCATGACAAGATAATCCCCAAAAAGCAGGGGAGGGACTGCTTACACACAGTATTGTGGAAGACGGCATTCACTAGTTTAGAGAAACTGATGAGTTTCACTACTTTTACATTTTATAAGGCCAGCTAACTGTTAATAGTTAACTTTTAGACAAATCTACTTAACACAGTACAAATCAACTCACAATACTAAAAGATTTCACAATCAAAATGGCTACCATATTCCCCTAAACCCAAACAGAGTAAAGCACAAGTCTTTGGCTCTCCTTTAAAGAAAACAGCAGGTTACCATTCTTAATCAGACCTTTGTTTGCCTACCAGTAGGGCAAATACCACATTTGTGCATCACTGAGTAATAACACCATTAGAAAAGGCAACTTCACAGAAGTTATTGGCTAAGCGAATTCATTTGAATGCTCTGTTTTGAGGCAGCAAACTGTCACTGTTGCAGATTAGGGAGGGCAGTGGGGAAGTCAAAGGGAATTTGCAAGATAGAAAAGGGCCAGGAAAAAAAAACTTCACGCTTCAACCCTGAAGACCTATGGAAAGTCTGGAGTTACATATTCAAGGTAGCAAATCCTGTCTTTTATGCAAAAGAATAAATACATGGGAAAGACTAGGAGAAGGGAAGGGAAATAATATGGGAGAAGGGAATCAGCCACATTACTGCTTTTATCTAATAAATTTTTATATGTTCTAGTAGATGAATATCTATAACTGGCATTAGAAGCAGCGTCTTATAATTTGAATAATATCGCTAGTAATTTATGCTGTAACTAAATTTTCTTTTGATTAGAGAAGTAATAAGGAATGAATCTTTGGTCACTTCAGCCTGTGTAAATTACCCAAGACAGGGCAGCTATTGGACTTATCTTGTGACAGTGTCCATTAGGCAAAGCAAATGAACTGCATGTATGTCAGGAAATTGCATCTAGATTATCTGATTCTCAGTTCTCCTACCCTTTTCCAGAGACCCCTTGAAAAAGAATCAGGCAAAGTACTTTTGTATTCCTAGCTATAATAAAATCCTGGTGTTATCTAAGCAAGAGCAGACACAATGCTTATGACTCCTACCTTAACCCTCTCAGAATTGTTCATGTTCACCTGAGATGTGTCTTGCTTCTGAATTCCATGAAAGGCAAACAGAGTCATATTCAGAGGAAATTAGTATTTTAATAAGTAGAAAGCATAAAAACTGTATTTCCTACCTAACTGATTTCATCTCTTAACTGTCTCTAAAGAAGTAAATTTGAAAAGCCAGAACAATCAAAGCCTTTCACAGATTTTGACAAAAAATCAGCTAAAGAGTCAATCAGTTTTGCCCAAACAGGCCATTTACCTTTACAGGCTCACATATCACTATATATATCATAGAGAAAATGAAAAAAACCAAACAAAACACACCCAAACTTTGGAGGTTCAACTGAATTCCTAAAACTGCTTGTAAGCAGTAGGAAAGTTCTAAGAATATCCATGAGATAAGGCAGAGTGACCAATTTAAAATAGGTAAGTTATAGGCACAGTGGGACAATATATCATTCTTCTACCCTTCTATCCAACCAGATTTTCTCTAGAGTATGGGGCCTTTGAGAGGTACAGCTAGGATTAAGGCTACAATTTAGTTTTAATTAAGTTTTCCCCCTGAAAATGAAAATACCTTAAGGAGTAGAAGACACTATTTTAACTCAATTCAAAACAGTGGCTTTCTGGTTTTATTCAGAGTAGAAATACTATGTAAGTTAATTCCTGTTCCTGCCTAGTTTATAAAATAAAATGGTGAAAGTAAGAATGAGCATATTTGAAGGAAATAAGAACAAGAATAATGTAAGCTGAATCAGTAGGGGTTTCAACAAATAACCAAAATGAAACTTTACTTTTACTGTGAACTTCAACAATCAATACCCATAAATTCCCTTCCAATACCAGAATCATTCCGAGTTTCAAACTGAACCAACTGCTTCTAAATTTTAGGAATTATCTAATATGTCCAAAAAGAGAAAAGCTGCCCAAATCTGCCTACAGAAGGTTGGAGGCCAAGAATGTTGCCTTTTATGGTTATAGAAATGAAAAATCTTGGGACTCTTGTCACACATACAAAAGGGCCTTTCCTTCTCCCAAAAACACAAGCACTAAAACAGTAAATATAAGAGGGTGTTAAGCAAAAGAACAAAATAAAAAGCAAAAAAGCAAATGCACTAAGAAGACCCACAAAAAAACCAGGAAATTATATTGACTGAAAAAAGGCCGCCTCTTCATTCAGTGCTTCCACCTCCCAATAAGTCATTTTATTGCAACAGCTGCGCTCATGCGAAAAAATCCTTAAAACATACCCAATATATATACAGATATAGCTATGTATATCTGTATATATATAATATATATATAAATTTTTATTTAAATAAAAAAGAAAGCTCGAATCCCAAGCCAATATGTGTATATCAAATCCTTGACCAGCCAGGTCTGTAGGGCATAATCAAATTCAATGTGAAATAGTATATAAACACGGTGCCTTGACCGGGCAAATTAAATAATCGCTACTCAAAAGAGTGTTCTGTTTGGACTCTCCTACTGGTAGGCAATGGCAGGACTGTAATCCCTCCCCCCACCCCCCAACTGTTTCCGTTAACAGTATGATGGACACAGAGCTTAGACTGAGGTTGTTATGACCTCAGCAGGAGTTAAGGTTTAAGAAAATAAGAAACAAGAAAAATACAAACTTGCTTTTACCCAACCAAAGCAATGCAGTAACTTATTACATAACCAGTGCTTTCTGTTTAAGGAGTATAACCCAGAAAGGGAAATTTTTAGAAATCAGACAGAGAAACAGGGAGGGTGACCATATCAAATAATCCCCACCAAGCCTGTTTTATAGGGTCATAGTTCAGTATAGACACGTGGCATTAGAATATGTGCAGCAGATCCAATTAATAAAAATTCTTATTCTTTTCACATTTTCATGAAGAACCTTTCATACTGTAAAGCCAAGTCTGTGAAAATTGACTTCTAGATACTACCTACTTGTGCTTAATGATTCTGAACAGCAACAACTGGTCAATTCATATACTATCCTTAAGATCCAGGCAGTTCATATTTGCCAAATCTCTTTGAAAGCTAAGGGCTCCAGCATATAGGGATTTTACCTTATACTTTTGGGTTTTGAGAGTAAAACAGAAGCATCCACTGAAATAATATGGCTCCGTTCTTATTGCAGTGCTGCAGTTTTAAAACACAGTTAACTGTCCTGGTTTTTGAACATTCTATAATTTTAACAAAAGTTCAGTTTGGAGACACACAGCTCCAAATCTGCAACCATCAGCTCAATACAGGTAACACACCAACTATGTATTTTCAGTGCTTAATTATCAAGCTCCATTTAAACCTAATCAAGCAATTTAAAATATTGACTCAGCTTTCTGATGACATTAAGAGAATGAAAAGGATCTATAATATAAAAATGAGGACTTCAAAGAGACTCTGGTAATTATATCTCTGAAAAGTTGAAATAAAGACAAAAGCAAGAAATAAACCCTCCTGAACAAAAAATAAAGAAGTTTTAATGCCATATGAAAAACATACCCACACACAAAGCCAGTGACTGAGAAAGGGAAATGAAATTACAGCTCCCAAATAGCCTTAGAGGTGGGTTTGCTGCACATTTTCTAATAATTCATCTACTGTTGCCATTTGTTTCCCAAGCACCATACAATTCGCAGAAAGGCCAATGATTCTGTTTTAATTTATAGGGTTGTGAGAGTTGGAAGGATTTAGGGTAAGGAATTATACACTGGGTATGTAATAATACCAAAATACAAGAGAAACCTACTTCATTAAGATCATACAATTAATCAAACAGAGTGTATATATAATATCTTCTTTTTTTTAAAAGCCCTGGATCCAAGGCGTCCAAAGTTATTAAAATAAAGTTCATTCACAGAACAAAAACAAATTTAATCTGAATTGCTTGCAGATACTGCTAATTTTCTTTTTCTTTTTCTTTTTTTTTAAATTAAAAAATGCATTAATGTGAACTATGTGCAGGGTTTGTTTTTAGTAGTGGTGTTTGTGCACATTGCCTCCGGAGCTTTTCTGGATTTCTCTGATCACTCTCAGAGAAAAGTTTATAAGTTATCTGTTTTCCTACCCCTATGCCCCGCAAACTGATCAGGAGCAGAAGATAAAAATAGGACTCCTCATATTCTAAGGAGCAGAACTGGGTGTAACTCCTGATCTCTGGGAGTCATTGTTGTCCCCTCCTCCTTCAGGGTCCTCTGATAGGTTCAAAGAGCTGGTCTTGTTGGACAGGAGGCTGATATTCTCTTGTGTCAAGGTTGATCCATTTGGTACATCACTGTTAATGTTAAAAAAACAAAGTCGGAATTTTAAAAAGGAGAGAGAGAAAAATGACTAGCAGAATAAAATCAACAGGGCTTTTCTTTAGCAGCATGGAAAAATATCTGAATGGCTTTCAAACTTTAATTTACAGCTCTATATACATGCTTCAGCACAGGCGTTGGCTAACTAAGGCTAGCCAGTTGCCTGTTTTTGTAAATAAAGCTTTAATGGAACACAGCCTGCCTATTTGTTTACATATTGTCTATGGCTGCTTTCACACTAAAATGTCAGAATTAAGAATTTTGACAGAGATTGTAAGATGCATGATTTTAAATATTTACTGTCTAGCTTTTGAGAAAAAGTGCTGGCCCCGGCTTTAGCAGATTTACACTTCTAAGAAATATTTTTCAACCCAGGATAACATATGAATTTCAGTAGCCAAAACCTAAGCCTGAAATCAACAGGGCATTACAAACTGTTGTTATATATTATCAGGAGTGCAACTCAGAGCCATATGTCAAAAGCCTCAAAATACCCTAAGGAAATGATCAAGATGTGTAATCAGAATCAACTACATTATTTATTGATAGTTGTTAACAGCTGACATTCATCTTTCCATGCCTACAGAAAAATATTGGATGATATGGGATAGACCAAATTAAAATCCAGGGGGATGGGGTGGTGGGTGGGTAAGCTTGAAACAGGCTAAATGCCCAACACATTTTAAAAAGACTAGAAAGATATACATGAAAATGTTGACATTGGTTTTAAATACAGTAAAAAACAAGGGGAAGAAGGAATTGCAATCAGAAAATTTTATTTGTTAGGTATTAAAAGGTAATTCAACCTTGGATTTGTTCTAAAATAAGTTTTGCAACTCCTAAATTTATGCAAAAATTCTTTTCTCAATGTATACAGAATATTTTAAAAACCAAATCATATTTATGAAGGTATCTATGTTGTGACTGGATAATATAAGACCAGGAAAATAGGTCTTTCTTTACCTGAATGTCAATGTAAGGTCCTCAGTTGGAACCTTATTTTGTGGTTCTGGTTGTCCATTTTCTGCTTGCTTACTTGTATTTAATTTGCTTTTCATGTCCAAAGAACACTGATTCTCCTTTGAAAGAGAAGGAAATAAACTCAATTATCTTCTATATAACAAAGAGACTAAATACAGATAATACAAACCGATGATCCAGAATCATAATTACTCTTATAAAATGACCAAAGAAACAGGCAGACTAAAAGAGGGACATACACAAAAACATAATAGAAAATGTAACCCACTTGCTCACTATCAAAGCTAGACAGCAAGCGGGAGAATATTTCAAGTTAACATGGAAAAATCTCAAAAAAATTGATGATTTAAAAAAAACAAGCCAAAATAAGTACTATATATATTTTCTAAGTATCTATACTTACTCAAAGCAGAAAAACTAAATTAAATACCTCATTTATATGCTTAGAAAGAATGTGAAAACATTAACGAAAAGCCAATTATCATGCAACCTGCGCCAAGCAGTTCAAGCTATGATTCAAGATGTACTGACATAAATGTTCACAAGCTGTGAAGCCAACCCTAAGCATTTCCATGGACACAGTTCCACAATAAAGAATGTGTAGTTTGCACCTCACTCATAACAAAAAGTTGTCGATAACTTAAGGGCTATGAAAACTAGAATGTTATTTGGTAACATATTGTTAAATGACATGATAGCATTGTAAAATCATAAACATCATTCTCTCTGCTTCTCTCCTCAGTATGTTTAACAGGAATTTAATATTAAGTACCTTGTTTTCCCTAAATCTTTTGTAATGCAGACTCCAAAGAACACACTCGAAACAAAAGGGAATGGGGAGAAGAATGAGGAATAGGGAGGCAGCCCATCTCCATGAGACTTAGTCTAAGTCTCACCACTCACTGCAGTGCCTTGGGATGATGGTGCTACAGCTCTAGATGATTCTAGAACTCTGGAGCCATGAGTTCTGTGACAACTATCACAGAATATCTCTTTCTCATTTAACACTCACCATACTCAGTTCCCGGGTTCTCTTCCCGATTTCCCTTTCCACCTGGTGTAGTTCCAAGCTCAACTGCTCACTGGAGATCATTCCAGGCCATTTTGGAGGTGGTGGTGTGGGCTGTGACTGGCCTGCCAGGGCGTTCGCCTCCCTCTGCAACACCAGCCTGTTACTAACAGCCTAGTGCATAAAGTCAAGCACATATACAACTCAACACACTTCTCACCATTCATAGTGTGGCCAGGCCTGACTCCAGACCACAGCCTTAAGGAGCTCACCACTCGGGTATTTATTTGCAATAAAAATGTTGCAACTAGAAGGCACTGTCTCTTTCTTTGAGCACCATTAAAAAAAAAAGAAAAAATAGGAGATTTAAACTTATCAAATAGCAATTTAATCTTAGCCTAAGCTGCTTTTTCAATTTTCTTATTTGAAGGTCAATTACAAATGTGCATCTCTCCCCTTCTTTTTTTAATTGGACTTTTCTCTGAAGTAAATCCTGTATTTTATTTCAGTGAAACCTCAGGAATGGCAAGGACTTTTAACCATAGTGAATTAAGTATGTGGTAGGCTTCCAAATGATGCTGACATTGTTTTGGAACAGAAAATAGGTCTATAAATTTAAACTAAGACAAAAAGCCATGAATTAGCAAGATAATAATGCCCTTATGGAGTTAATCTTTAAAAAGGTCTGAACTAAAAGATGAACACAAACATAATGTTCTCTCTTTTTTTAAACAATAGGCATCGGCAAGAAGTTTTGGACCAATGTGGATAAAGCAATGGCAAAAGGAGACAAAATATGAATATTCTATAGGCTTTTTTATTTCTAAACCCATTGCTTACATAAAAGTACAAGTCACACACGTTGCAAAAACAATCTCCTATTGGTCTTCCTAATAAGAAAATCTTAGACAGAATTAGAAATTTATTTCCAAAGCAGTGCCTTACTTATTACAAATAGTTAAAAGCCTAGGTAGAAAGATAAAGACTAATGTTCTAATTGTACATTTTTCCTCCAGAAGGGAGCAATCAATTTATCACTAGAATGTCTTTAGTTTTCCATATTGAGAGAATATGTTCTAATGTGAAGGATAATTTAAACAAAATCTAGTCTTCCTTATGTGGTCCTTAAAGGATTTAAAAAATTGTCCGTTTTCTGATATTTTGTTTCTCGTAAATGTCAGGCAGTATGGTGGAAAGGACACTGAATTTGGAGTATGAATACTTGTATTCATGTTTCAACATCTGTGAAACTCATATCCTTCCAACAAAACTTCCTGTCAGGTACATTGTAAGGGTCAAATAATATATGTGATGGTAACTTATAAACTGAAAGAACTATGCTGATGAAAGGTGCTATTATTATATAGAACCTACTTTTTTTTAAGTAAAAAACTCTGAGCTCTTGTCAAAGGTTCATAAATAAATGTTGAGGATTAAAGGGAGTAACTTTTTTAATTAAAAAAATATGAGAAAATAAAAATAAACCTTAAGCTAAATGCATTTGTTGATTTAAAAAAAACTGCATATGTATATATATCTTCTATTCTCAGATAATGGAAATTCTGTTTCCTTTTCTCCCAGAACTGAACTTAATTACCTAACTTCTTTCAGAATGAACACCTAAACTAACTCTTAAGAAATGCACCTTAAAATTTTGTGTTCAAAGTACCTCCAAAGTTCCTCCTTTCAAAATCTCTTTGAGAACCCTTCAAAAACTGGAATGAAAAAACATCTACATGCTGGTACCTCTAGTCCACGTAACTGGGTCTGTTGGCTAATTTGATGGTTTAGTTGCTGCAGTTCTAGACGTAGCTGTTCCCTCTCAGCAGACGGGAGGGGTTTTCCATGACTGGCCACTTCTGACATGGATATTCTCTCCCTTTGGTAAGAAAGAAAATTGTGGAATAAATTAAAAATATTATTTAAAAACAATTACTGACCAGAAAAACAAAATAAGAAAAGTTGATTAATTTTAAAGGTTTGTAAAAGTAAAAAGTATGACTCATACCTCTCACTGAAGTGTCCCTGAGAAGCTATGTTTTGATGAGGTGAATATGGAGAACCTCCCCAGCCACCATGGGTTCCATATGGACCATAATCTGTAAGAGAATAATTTACTGGGATATGATACAATTCATATGCCTGACTCTTCTTTTAAGGTAGCTGTAATCTAAAAGGCATAGTACACAGCGATCCAGAAAAATGTCTACCAAAACGTACCAGGGTACTGAGCTCTGTTTCTTCCCCCCACTAAAATTATCAATCTTTGTTATTTTTTCTTTTGTTTAAAAATTTAAAAATACAAGACATTTATTATTTTAATAAGCAATGGAGATAGTAAAAAAACAACACAGGCAGTCTTCTTATACATTTACTTTTAGTTTGTACCCCCTAGAACTCCCAGGTAAAACCATGAAAAAGCTTTAAGATTACTGCCTTGGAAGATCATGGAAAACCAGTAGTAAATGGGGAGTAGGGGTGGTTCTCGAAGTCATGCATATGAACCCTCTAGATCAGCTTACCTATGAAATTCTTACCTGAAATGTTAATAGATTTTGTGGGAGCTCCCTGAGGTGCCATAGCCTGCATCGGACCAGCACCCTGATATATTGTTTTAGAAGTTCGAGAGATGGCACCAAACCGAGATACTGTTGGTCGGTCTCCAAATGGGATGAGGTCATCATCACTGGTTTCTGCTGCTCTTCTCTGAAGATCCAATCGCTGCTCTCTCATTCCTTTACTCTCCACATTCTGATAAAAAGGAAAATGAGAAATCCACTCCACATTTAGATTTCTAACAATTTCTTCTAGCTCTGTAATAAGGTTAAAAAAATGAAATGTTTCCACTGGTAAGACTAAAATTATTAGTTTCTTTGTCATATAAAACAGTGCTTTTTATACTTTTGGCCACTTTCCACAATAGAAATATATTTTCCATCATGACCCAGTACATATACACATTCAAATATATGTATGTACATGTAATTTCATGACAAATATTTATCCTTACTATATGTAATGTTCTCTTGTATTTATCATGTTATTCTAACTCATTTCTTTAAAAAAAGGCCTGCCTCAATTAATTTCAAAACTCAGCAGAAAAACACTGCTTAAAAATGTAAATGCCAACATAGGCTTTTCAAAGAGATTCCAGTTAGAAATAAATAAATACCAAGATAAATGAAAATGATAATCTAATTTCTAGGCCCGTGCTACTCAAAGTATAGTCCAAGGACCAGCAGCAAGCATCAGAACCATCTGGGAACTTCTTAGAAATGCAGAATCTCAGGACCCACCCCAATCTTACTCAATTAGAACCTGCATATTAATAGATCCCTAGGTACATAATTTTGAGAAAGACAGGGCTAGATTTCTTTCACCCATCTGGGGGATTCCCAATTACATTTAAGTTAGGCTAACAAACATTTTTATTCTTTACTGATTTAAGGAAGTAAGTTTTATTTTGCTAGCATTTATCTTACTTTCATAACCCTTTCTGAAAGTCAGGTTCAAAGCAAGGGTTCTGGTCTATCTCCACCTATTCATCTCTTTCCTGTTCTTAGGCTATTTTCTATAGCCTAAAAACAAATTTTCCCTAATCCCACTACAAACAAATCATTATTGCTTTTTCCTCCTCTCTCTCTCACTGGCATCTGATTGTCTCTATACTATCTATAGATATCACTTCACTCATTTGTAGTGATATTAGCATTGAAGTCTTCCTTATCTCTTACCAAGAATTGGTCTTCTCTTAACAGCTGGACAAGTATGTCTATGAAAACCTATAAAATAACCTACGGAACTTTTGTTAAGAGTTAATAATATGGACAAATGGTTTAAGAATAACAGTTAAGGCACACCGCCCATACCCACCATACCACTTCTAAACATAATTTTCATGCATGTGCACAAGGAGACACAAACAAGAATGTTCATTGTAGCACTTTATGTAATAGTAAAAGACCCAAAATAGCCTAAATATCCATCAGTAGAAAAATGAAGAATAATTTAAAAATTTATTGTTATCAGTTACCATTTAAAGCAGTTAATATGAATGAACTTGAACTACAGGTCTAAATTTGGATACATCTCATATAATGCCAAATGAAAATGCAAGTTGAAGAATACAATATATGTAGGTATACAAACATGCAAAACAAAAATTGTAGCGTAAAATTATCCATGAAATGAACTACCAATTCAGAATAGAGGTTACCTCCAGGGAAGGAGGAAGAAGAATAAAATTTGGAAGGCATACACAAGAGAATTTAACTACCACTACTTCTGTAAAGTTTTCATTCCTTAAAAAATAAAGAAGCAATTAAGATAAAAGAGTGATATATTTTAAGCTTGGCTATTAGATACACTGGTTTTACATTATGTTTTGTTAAACAACAAAATAACATTAGTGTAATAATCTCTGTATGCCACAGCTCACTTGAAGCTAAGTAGCTATAGTCCTGACCCAAATACTATTATTGTTCATTAGATTCAACTTTGTTGTTTAAACTTCAGAGTTGTAAGTTATAATTTATTTGGACAAAAAAATCCAAGATCTTGATTAATTACGCAAAATAATTTGAGTTTGGTTCACAACAGCTGTTGGGTTGATCATTGGCCACACAGAAATATAATAAATGCTCTCCTTTTGTCTAGATAAGTATTAGAAGATTTTCCTTCTACCTGAAATAAACAAACATGAAGCCATATAATTTAAATATAATTCACCTGCATAGAATATGGCCTAAAAATCTTAAGCTCAATCATTTGTGCCTACTACACTGTAATGGGGATAACTTATTATTTTATCTTGATTTGTATTAATTATGGCTTAGTTCTTACACATACCATCATTTCCACACTCCCTGCTGCCACAACATCTTTGGGTTTTGCATCTTTGGTTCCAATGTAGGAGCCGATGGTATCACACGACCAGGGAGAGTATTGGCTGTAGTCATTTCCTTTGTATTTCCCAGCTACCTTCAAGTCTTCATCTAAAAACTACAGATGGGAAAAAAAAAAGAAAGACAATAGGCAATGGATCTGTGAATAACAACATAGTGAAAGCAGGAATTTAGAACATCATGCTGAAGCAACACAATGAGGGTATTTCATTTGTGTCACAATAGAAGATTTTGTAGACTATGAAAAACAAGGAACAAGTGAAGAAAAATATTTAACCTTTAGAGTTTGAGAGCACTTTCAGTATCTTTCAAGGAATCAAGCTAGATTTTTGAGGGTGCTCACTCCCTTTTTTATCAGATGAAGTCAAAAGTTAAGAAAGCAGGACCTAAGTTTTGCTGAACCCTCCTCAATGTTTCTTTCAATAACATTCCAGATAAACAAGAACATTAAAAATTATTTAAAATGCAACTTAAATGTTCTATGTAGTACATAATGATGTAATAACTTTTTGCTGACATCTTTCTAACAGTAACAGTTCATATCTTGATTAAATTCTGGCCCTTAGGTTGATAAGGATGAGTTCTGAAATTATGTTAAATCAGAAAAGCTCTTCTAAGTCTAACATATTTTTACTAAAATCACAACATTCACATTTGTGTAATATTTTTACAGTTTTCAAAGTGCTTTTACGTACATTATCTATCTCACATGTTTCTCAAGTCTGTATGGCTGTAGCTCTAGCTCTGTAACCAAGCTGTAACAGTAGAGTGCAGTGCTAGAACCAGAACTTTAACACTGCTTTTACTTTACCACAGATATATACATACTGAACTGATACCCTAGGGGATGTTGGTACATTAAGTGGCTCTATGCCTCCTCTATCCAAAAGTATCTTCTCTTTTCTGAGTCATCATTATTGTCTTCTGCACTGACAGAAGGTCTGTTGTTCACAAATATTTTCAACTACAACTCCTGTTTCCATTGTTTATAACCCCTTTTATTTTTGGGGGTCCTACTTCTGTTTAAAAAATTCCATCTCCTTTTTAATTTTCCCTCCATTTACAAACTTTGTGTAGAATAGCTAGCTTTTTGAATACATGACCTATACTCACAAGAGTGCTTTTTTCCTTCCCTGACCATAATTTATTACACAGCTGTTTGAAAGAATGAGGTAAATTTATATACTGACATTGAAAGACATCCAGGATAATTGGTTAAGTAAAAACAAAAAAACACACAATATAACACACACATACAAAACCTCAAGATATATTACAGAAAAGTTGAAATCTATAATAAACTGACAGGAATACAGAAAATGGGATTTTGAAGAACGGACTAATAGTTACCAAAGGGAAAGAAACTGGGGAAGATGGGTGGGAAGGGAGGGATAAGAGGGAAAAAGGGGCATTACGATTAGCAGATGTAATGGGGGGGCACGGGGAGGGCTGCACAACTCAGAGAAGACAAGTAGTGACTCTATAGCATCTCACTATGCTGATGGACAGTGACTGTAATGGGGTTGGTGGGGAGGACCTGATGAAGGGGGTAGTTTAATCACCATAATATTGCACGTGTAATTGTAGATTAATGATACCAAAATAAATTATAAAAAAAAAGAAAAAAGAAAATGGCATTTTGGAGAAACTTCTCTTTCTGTGTTATGTATATTTATAATGTATGAATTTAGCACAACTATATGTAGGTTGTTTATAATCAGAACTGACGTTTAAATATATGCTTTGTATGTCAGTAACTAAAACAATTCCAAAGTTCCTTAATAGCTAGGTATTAATTACTATAATTTTTATTAGAAATAAAAAAATAACAAATACAAATAGTTATTACTTAACTGAATGCCTGCTATGTGCCAGATACTTTAGTCTCTAAGCTTGATTTACAAATGGAGACACCTAAGCCTCAGGGTTCAGGGAAGCTAAGTAACTTATAAAAGATCACACAAGGAGTGACAGCTGAACATCAAAGATAAATATGTTTGATTCCAAAATTAGCTCACTTTTCAGAGAGTCATGTTGCTTTCCATATTTCTTAAAAACTAGGATGGCATAACAGGCTCAGGATGTCTCTAACATATAGTGTCAAAAATATCATGTAATATTCATACTTTACAAGTTACATTATTAGGAAATGTTATAACTTTACTAATTAACCTACATTATTGTGTTAAATTCACCCAAAGTGTTTAGATAGGAAAGCTAGATACTGTGAACACCTTTTACATAGTAGGTAACTTTCACTAACAGAAAAGGTTATTATTATATACACTGTGATATACTGCTTTACAGTTTTCATTGATAATTCATAATTTCTCAGGTAGCAATGTTGTATAGAATCATAATTCTACACATAAAGGATATAAGACATTTTCCTTACATAGCATCAATTGCAACCCTGTTGAGAAAACCTTTGATTTTTTTGAAAAAACCACATATATACACACTATAAGCTGAGGCAGTATGTCTAATCAACAAGATCAACAAAGCAAAACCTGGCTTTATGAAAAGACAAAATTGATAGATCCCTAGCAAGACTGACAAAGAAGAAAATTATAACCAATATCAGAAGTGGAAAAATGAACCCACTACAGACCCTGTAGACATTAAAAAGATAATAAGACAACACTCATGATAACTACCAGCACTGTCTTATAGAAATACCAGAGCTAACCCTCAAATTTACAGTTCACTGCCCTGTAGTACAGTAGCCAGTTTACTCTAGCAACTTTATTTTAGTGTTTTTTTCTGCCTTTCACTACTGTATTAGCCTATCTTTCCTATTCTTTGAATCAACTTCACAATCCTGCTGTTTTTCTCATTATTGAGTTAAATAAATCTTTGACATGCCTCATTTTAAAAAACAGTCTAAAACTAGGAATAGAGGGAAATTCATTAATCTAATAAAGATTATCTACAAAAAAACTTACAGCAAACATCATAATGGTGAATTATTAAAGCTCCAATTTGCTCAGTGACTGAAAAAAATACCTGCTATAATCCCTTTTACTCAACATGATACTGGAGGATCTAGCTAGCGCAAGGTAAGACAAAGGAGAGATTGAAAAGGAGAAAATAAAATGGTCATAATTCATAGAGGACATGACTTTTTGCACAGAAAACCCAAAACAAAAACTGGAATTAATGAGGGAATTTAGCAAGGCTACTGAATACGAGAGTCAAGACACAAAAATCTATTTAGATATTTTTCTATATTAATAAAAAAGATAAAATGAAATGTCAAAAAGAATTCCATTTAAAATAGATTAAAACATAAATTGCCTAGGAATAAATTTAATTAAAGATATGTAACACACTGAAACTGTATGATACATGACATTACTGAGAGAAATTTTTAAAGATCCAAAAGTGGTGGTATACCATGTTCTTAGACACTCAATATGGAAAGATATCACTTCTTCTCAAGTGTAGTAAAGCCAACACTGCCCAAAGGAAATAAAATCAGACCCATGTATATAATTAAAAAATTCTAGTAGCCATGTTAAAAGATAAAAAGAAACAGGTTTATTAAATGTGTTATTAAATAAGCAGGTTTATTAAATGTATCGCTAGTTTAAAATATCCAAAATATTAACATTTTCATATGTAATTAACAGAAATATATTAATGAAACATTTCACTCTTGAGGGTTACTGAAACTTTAGATACAGTGCCAGTATATATTTTATGCTTATAGAACACCTGGATTTCAGAGTAGGTACATTTTAAGCATTTAAGCACTCACTGGCCACATGTGGCTAGTGGTTACCATATTAGACCGTACAGACTCAGAGATTCATCTAATCCTAACAAAATTGTAGTAGATATTTTTGTGGGCATCAACATGCTGATTCTAAATTGTGTGTGGAAATTTAAGGACCAAGAACAGCAAAGGTAACCTTGAAGAAGCATAAGCTTGGAAAATGTGTATACATCACCACATATTATGACATACAAACAACACTGAGACAATGTGGTATTAGTGCAAGGGTAAAGAACAATAACTTGCTCTCTATTTGATTTGATGAACATGAACTTGAGTTAAGTACAGCCCCTATGTTAGGTTAGGTTCACATCCTAAAACACATACAGTCACACATGACAAAGAGGGCCCAGTTACGATAAAGGTGACTTCACAGCACAGGGGAGAGGACGGTCTTTTCATTAAACGGTGCTGGGAGATATCCTTTGGGGAAAAAATAGGTATCTTGACTTCTAACACAATATACAGAAATCAACTACAGATGGACCATAGATATAAATGTGAAATAAATAAATCGTTAAAAGAAAACACAGAAAGTATCTTCATAACCTTGGGAATAGGTGAAGATTACTTAAACAGGACACAATAAATCACTGATAAAGGAAAAACTGATGAGCTAAAAATGATATGCTTACTTCCTCTTGATGGAAGGTAGGAGGCAACGTTGGTGAAGGTGCAAAAGGAGGTGGAGAAATAACCTTCCTTTCCTCTAGTTGGGCCATTATTTCCTTTCGCCTGCGATGTAGCTCATCTAGACTAGGATGGGGCTGAGGGGGAGGAGGAAGCCGGCTGTAAGGAGGCTCCTGAAAAATGCAAAGATTAGTAAAAATGAAAAAGAATTTCAGAACACATTAATTCACTTAGCACATTTTAAAAATAAGCAGCTTGTATACTCATTTTAATAAAATAAAGCAAAACAAAACAAACCAACCCCCAAAGAACTCTCAGGATTTCCCAAAGAGCTAAATTTAAGTTTTCTTTTTCTTGGCCAGAGACCATAATTTCCAAATAGGTCTAGAATTGTTAATAAAACCATTTTAAGTTCAGAAACTAAGAAGTTAGTGGGAGTGGAGTGAAATTTTTATTACTTAATATTTTAATTTAAAAAATGACCTATTCAAATTATGAAAAGATTTAAAGAAGAAGAAAAAAAAGAACGCTTTCTTTAAAAAAACGACTGATTAAAGGGTTATTGCCATGGCAAAGGTAAAAGGAATCTATGTAATCAGAAAAAAACCCCAGCATACTCTGATATATGAAGGTCTGAGCTGAGCCGGATGAGGAGCCACTGGATAGTAACCCTCCATCTGTTGGTATCTTTCTCTGGCTTCTGGTACATAGGATGGTACTGCTGCAGGTGGAATCTCAATGGGTATGGGACTTTCTCGGAAAATCTCCTCTCTTGTGTAAGACTGAGCAGGGTATACCCGGCGGCCATCGTAGTGCGGTGGGTACATAGCAGGGTACTGTTGTGGCTGTGTGCCATACTGAGAGTTCACTACACGATCTTGGAGGTAGGGAGGATAATGATCCAAGTAGGGAGGACCAGGTTCAGCAGCAGATGGTGGAGGTCTGACAAAGCGGGACACACACTGCGGTGGTGGAGTGTAGTACACACCTGTATAGTAACAGCAGAGGAACCAAAAGCAACAATGAGCCAATCCATTTTTCTATATAAGACTCTTCCTTATAAAATATTTCAACACTAAAGAATTAACAATCCACTCATTTCTTTAGATGTTTTCCTCTCTGCTTATGTGGCCAGGTTAGCTTCATGAAAAATAACAAGCAAGAATGATCCTTAAAGTCATTGAAAAAACAAATCTATTTATAATGTACAATTGTAGACAGGCTTTCTTAATTGTCTGACCATCTATCTGGTGTGCCTTAACACAACAGAAACATTGGAAAGCTAAAAATACTTCTCCATGAACCTCAGGCTCCATAAAACACTCACTTGCATGAGTTTTGACCATGAAATTGTCATGGTCAAACTGTCATTGTGAAACTGTAAAGAGATGTGGCCCACAAAAGATCCATTCTGCCCATACAGATCTAGCAGCCACTGCACAGTTCTAATGTTCTTGAGACAAAACAGTTGTCACAATAGCTTCCCAATTTCTAGAGTTTTGCCTCAAATGATGTGATCCTAGAGCTAGTAGGTAAGACAGAAGTTTCCTATTTCCACTGCTTCTTCACTGTTAACAGGTTCTTTCGGCAGCTAGTTCTGGAACTTATTCAGAGAGGCCCAATTTAAGCCTACTTTTCTAGTACTTCCACTGATTTAGTACTCAAACTCCCACGTTAAACCTCTTTCTGCTCAATACAGCTAGAATGATTTTCTGTTGCCGGCAACTGAAGGACCAATAGAGTATACTGAAGGTCACTTCAACGCAAGTAGTTGGGTTCTTCCTGCAGTGGATGTTCAAAAGGAAGATACAAATCAACTTTCCTCATACTTTCACATGTATTAATATAGCCATACCAACTTGAAACTATTCCTCTGAAAGCAGACATTTCTGATTAAAATTAAGACAGCCTTGAGAAAAGGAAATGAATACCATTAATCTATCCCTGTTTAAAAAATAATAGCACTATCTGGTTTCTGACAGATATAACACATTTAGTTTAAAATTCAGTGTTTGTTTTTTTCATATGAATTGTACATCATTTTCCAGACCTAGTATTATCATTAGAACTGGCTAGTTAAAAGAATTCTCTACTTTCTAAAATCCCTTCTTCTTCCCACCACAATAATCCAGGCTTCAACCCTCACACTTCTCTTGGACTCTATAGACTCTCCTCTTGGCAATTCATTTGTAAATTTTTCTTTCTATTCCCAATGCCTTTAATTTGGGGCATTCTTCCACAAAATCTTTCTGATGCCTCAAATTCCCAATGATTTCCCTTGAGTCTCCTAATTAATTTCTACCACACTAATATTAACCACTGCAACCGAACACTTCATTTTTAACACACATACACAAATAGCTTTCTATTCTTTTTACTAATATTCTACACTACAAACTCTAAAAGTATGTATGCTGCATTTTTTTCATATGTATTATAGGGCCCAGAAAAATGTTAGGTCATACTTGAAAGTAAGAAAAATACACTGTGTTTAATTTATACCCATTGCAATATTAAGCTCTTTTTTCATGGCTGAAAAAAATTTTGGTCAGAAAAATATATACTGCCTTAGTTACCAAATTTCCATTTTCTACTTGGGTGACCTGTTATTTCCATAAATATATGTACATATTTAATACACAACTGCTTTTGGTAGTTAGGGCAATTTGCTTTTTATAGCTTTGCTATTTCATACTATTTATTATATCATAAAAATCTCAGTTTTTTCCGAACTAAAAATGCATTTATTTATCTTAAGAAGATTACTACAAATATGATCACTCTTACTTGGAACTGTTCTCATAATTCCTATGAAAAGTGAGTGACATAAATTAAAGATTGTTACCCTGCTGATAAGGCGCTGGATCAAATGGTGGGGCAGCTCCTCGAGGATCCTGATAGTAAACATCTGCCTGTGGTGCTGGATATAACTGAGAACCTCGTGGTACCATCTGAAGTGGTTTGGTGACAGGCATAGGAGGCAGGTCTGCTGGCCCCCTTGGAGGTACAGGATGTGGATTCACAGGTAAGGCAGAAATACTCTTAGGGACAGATTCTAGCCTACGGGAATAAGATTCTGCAAGTCAATTTTAAGGTCTTGAAAATACTTCTAATGTACAAATTCTATTCTAACAAATTGTTAAATGTAGAATAATTGCCTCAATTTGGAAAATGGATTTCTTCCAATAGCCATTCCTTCTACAAAATTTGCAAACTCTGATCTTATTTCACCCATGCTAATTGTTTCTTAAAAATCATTAGCATGGAAATTGAAATAAAAAACAATGAAATAAAGCCTCTGGGGGGAAAACCAAACCATACCAAACCTTGGTTATTCTTTTTTCCTTCTACTTTACATTTATAAACAAGAAACTTTAAATACAAGTGGGGAAAACCACATACATGTCAGGAGGGGAGCCAGGAGCACTACTGCTCAGATGATCTATCTTCCCTGGTTTCAGACTAGAATCATAGCTGGGGTCTGTCCCTCGTGGAATCAGCTGTGTTACTGTATTCCCTGCTGAAACAATTCCATTTGGCAGAGCGGGAGGTTTTCTGCTTGGCAGATCCACTGCACCTTCTTCTGGAAGGATAGTTGCTGAAGGCAGGCCCACCTCATTAAGTTGGCCCAAAGAGGCACTCAGTGGTCTTCTGGGAACCAGGCGTTTGTTCATTTTACGAAATCTATACAAAAAGCAAAGGCACACACCAAAAACAAAATTATAGAAGCAAAACTAAGAGGTAAATTGCAATTAAGAAACAGACACAAAAGTAAAAGATTCTAAACATATTTTCTAGTAATTCTCTTCAAACACTGGCTCATGCTATCAACTTGAGAACTTGTGTGTGTTTGTGTATTGTATAAAGTCTCAAGACACACCGATTATGTATAAAATTCCTTGTAAAAAGTATTACAATCCATGCTAACATTTGTATTGTAACTTACTTTTATTCAAGTTCCTATTACTAAAACTTAATGGAAGCGAGAACAGAAAATCTTCAGAAGACAGTTTCTGAAGTACTTTTACTTTAGCTTCCCCTCAAAGACCTTGGGATACAGTGATCCTGTATTATAAATTAAGAATAAAATAAAAAGCAAGTGGCACTGAGAAAATTTAACATTTATTCCATTAAAATTTAAAAATAATTAAGAATAGCAATTTGTATTGATCTGACTCAGAGATGTTGATGTTCTGTATGCCCCCATAAAGTGAAATATTTTAGAAGTGGGTTAATGGAAAAAATATAAATAATATCTAAGTTTAAACAGATGCTGTGGTATAAAAGGCATGTAGATTCTAAATCTAATCATAAGAAAAAAACTTAAACCATCAGACTAGTATCCTTGCTCCTCAATAGTGAAAGCAAATAAATCTATATTCAACTATTAGTGCATTTAATGAAATAATTTCAAAGACAAACCATAAGAGCAATTCTATTTTCCCAAATGTTTCCCATATATGACTCATTTCACTGACTTATTTCTGAGGGTAAAAAAACCCAAAAGTCTGCCACAGGTATCCACTGTTAACAGTTTGGCACATAATAACACAGGTTTTTTTCCCCCATGTACTACTGGCTTAATATTCATAGGCATGTAAGATTATGATGTACAGAAATAAGGTCATATATGACTGCTTAGCAATATTTTCTTTCACTTCATAATCTTGAATGTTCTTTTATGTCAACATTTTAGATGGCTCTTAATTTTTTGCTTTTAAAACAATGCAGTAACAAATAATTATGTACCTGTACTTGCACCCTAGTAATGGGTAACCAGAAGCAGAACTGCTAAGTCTAATGTATACACATTACAAGTTGTTATGATGCTCTATAACTATTATAACTCCTACTGATAAAATATATTTTCAGTATCTCATCAAACACTGGAAAGTATCAGTCTTTATTAATTTTAGTTCAAAATGAAGTTTTAATTTCATTTCTTTAACAATAGTGAAGTTGAACAGTTTCATATTTACTGGCTATTAGTAATTCTGCGAATTGCCTATTCATGTTCATGATGTATATACCTACTGGTTCTTCTCTTTTTTACAGATTTGTAGAAGCTCACTTTATATTAGCCCTCTGTGTGTCATTTCCCCATCAATCTTCTTTTTAAGATTGTGGTATCTGGTTCCTATCTTAGTTCTTAATTTTTATGTAATCAAATCTATCAATCTTCTCCCTTATAGATGCTGGGTTCTCATTCTTAAACAACTCTTTTCCTGCTCTAAGATTATGTAAACAACAATCTTTAAGTACTCTATGGTTTCCTTAGATATTTAAATCTAATACATTTGTAATTCATTTTGGTGTAAAGGTAAGAACACAACTTTTCATTTTTCAAATGGATAGTTGTTTCATCATCATTTGTTTGTTACCGATGTAAAATGCCACCTTTAGCATATATATGCTAAGTTCCTATACATACCTGGAATTCTCTTAGATTTTCTGTTGTGCTCCACTTAACTATTTCTAGGCTAATACCACAGTCTTTATATTCACTTTAGCTCATAACACAGGTTAATAGTAGTCTAGTACCTGTTGAAGACTTTTTTCAGAATTTTCCTGGCTATTTGCATAAATTTATTCTTCCAAATGAATGACTATATTAGGTCCTAACAATCATCATATTAAGATTCTACTTGGGATTTCACTGTTTACTGTTTAAGAGAAAAAAAACCCTCTAAAATGCCAAGTCTTATCCAAGAACACAGTATGTTTCTTCGTTTCTTTCTTTATGTTTCTAGGTAGTTTACTAATTCAATCATATAGGTCCTCAATATTCCTTATTAATTTATTATTTGTTATGCATCTTTTTTGTTGCTGCTGTGAAAGGGATTTTTAATTTCACTATTTTTAAACTGGTTATGTTTCCCTTTTAAGTTTATTCAAGAGCTATTTATTTCTGTGAGCTATTTTTTTCATTTGTCACCTTATTAAATTCTCGTTTCTTTTGTTTCTGAAAGTTCTCTTTAGTTTTTCCATGTAATGACTTTATGGCTCTTTAATTCTCTTGTTTACATACATTAGCTACTACATCTAGAATGTTAAATAATAAGTCTTACTAGTAGAAAATTTTTGCCTTATCTGGACTTTAGTGAGACTGAATCTAATATTTTATTGATTAAGCATCTTGCTATCACACTCACTTTTGAGATATACTTGTCATAATGAGAAAGTTTCTATGGTATTTTTGTTCTATCAAGTGACTCTGATCTATTACGGACACTGTATTTTATTCAAATACCTTCTGGCAACTTTGAAGCTGATCCCATGGTATTTCTTCTCAAATCTACAGTAATTATACCATGCTGCCTTTACACTTAGTCATGAATGTATTTTATTTTTATTATTTCATTTAATTTATTTACTTAATTTAAATTTAATTGTGTTATTATTTTTTACTTTCCTCTATAACCTAGCCAAAGAGGTATTCACCCATAAATTCTTAGTACTCTTAGCATTTCATATTTTATACTTAGATCTCTGAACCATCTGGAATTCATTCTTTCATGTGATGCAAGTTATAGATCTAGTTTGATCACAGTGCCTATTTTAATGTATTACTGAATTATAAGTTTAATATTTGGAATTAAAAAAATATTAATATGTGAGATGGATTTGTACTTTACTAGCTATCTTTGTCAAATTTAGTGTGAGTGTTACACTGGCTTTATAAAAAAGTTAACAGGTTTTTCTTTCTACCATATGCCAGGGAATTTATGATTCCTGGAATTATCTGGTTCTTAAAATTTGAAAGATCTGTAAAGTTGAGCCAGGCAATAAAATAATTTCTTAAACAGAGCAAAGGGCAAATATTTCCATCAGAAATGCATTATTCAATTTGTTAAAACCAGTCAGTTAAAACTGACGAAAATCCTTAGAATTTTATCTTTTGCTGGAAGTGAAAATGGCTCACTTCTAGATTTAGGTAATTATAAACAGTTTCCTGTTTGTAGGCACAATGTAATGAAAGCTGAGCAAACTACTTCAGTTTAACTTTTAAAATTCTGTATTATTTTCTCAATACTTCCCATTCCCTAAAGAGAATATAACTACTCTTTATTCTTTTCAATGACACAAATCATTCTACTTAATAATTCTACTTATTCTGTCACAAGTTGTTAGAAGGCTGGGTCTAATGATGCTCATACTTACTTTTCCAGTTCCTCCTGTGAGTGTGCAAATGTACAGCTGGCTCCACGAGGACATCCTCCTCTCTGCTTCATATCTCGACACATGTATGTTTTATATTTGCTATGCTGTGGAGGCTAAGGCCAAAATTAAAATATTGGATATTAAAAAGAAAGATGTAAATTTTGTGTTGCCATTTTAGGATTTTGACGATCCAGATTAATAACTAAGACTAATTCACATGCTTATCTAGACTGCTTAGACCAAAAGTACTGGGAAGTCATTTGGTCTTAAGTCTCAGAGAACCCCAAAATAAATAAAATAAATAAATGAAAAAGATTATGCTTTTGATTTTTCCAATATATGCTGGTATTAATTCTTAAACATGTGGCACCACAAATTCATAATTAAATCTCCTGAGGGCTCTAAGATCTTCTTTCCAGATTTTATAATGGACAAATCATTGGAGTTTAGGATTTTTGTTATTATATTAAACTGACTTCTAATATTTGTTTTGGACAAAATTCAGTATGGCTATACTTACATTTCCTTATAACACACCACATATCTGCAATAGGCCCCTATAGCTGAAGAATATTCTGTAACCCATTCTTGACATGCAGAAGAATATCAAGGACTTAAAATAGCTCCAAAGATACAAATGAAACTTATTTACAACTCAGGGATGAGGCAGGAGGATGGATTTGGAAGTTAATGAGGTATCAAGCACAGCACTAAGCTAAATGAAACGTAATGTATTTTATCACTTAATGGTAGAATTTAAAGGTTAATGTCATTATTTTTATTACATTCTTCATGATATCTAATTGAACAAGGAGTTAAAAATAGGTTTTTTATTTATTTCTTCATCACAAAATAAAGCTCTGATCTGTGCTTAGACTGATGAGGAAAATCATATCCACATTATTCTACTTAACGGCATTTTCAGTATTTCCTGTCTCTCAAAGAAAAAAGGAATATTGAATAATCTCTTGTGAATATTTACTGGAGTCAGATAAATTGGTAACAAAGTTTTAATTTCTCAAGTTTATTACTGCAAAATAAAACATCTAATGAATCTAACATAAATCCTGAGGGCAAAATAAAATTATTGGGAGAAAAATTAAGAACTCTCATCACAACATAAGGTATTATATTTTAGTGCCACATATTTCATTTAAAATATTTGAAGAAAACTGTCCAAATGGCATGGCATACATTATGAAGGGAAATGTTAAGACACTAACACAGAAAAACCATTTACAAATATTTGAACAGTGAAACAGCATTAGCACTAAGAAGTGCTACCTACTGTCAAACAAAAGTAAGAGAACCAAACAGAATATATTTAAATGGAATAACCTTCAGCACAGAATCAAATGCTGGTATTTTCAATGTGAAAAGCAACTCCAGCACAACATTAGAGCAACAAGGATTATTTAGTTCCAGTGTTCTCAGATAAAACTACTAGGTAATCTAGTAAGCTGGCTGCTAACCATGCTAAAATAATTTATAGTTTCTATAGTCAGAGTCTCAAAATATTCATGTCATCTTCTTAGCTTTATTTGTACCTGTAAGGATACCCACACTGTTACTTACTTCTAAGTTTCAAGCTTCTCCCTTACCTGCTGCTGATCTGCTCCTTTTTTGCTGTGGTTCTGAATATAATCAACTAGCCCGTGTACCACTGTGCGCACAGCAACCAGCCCATTTTCCAGCTGTTCCCAAGTAGGAGGAGGAGCATCTATATAACAAATAAAAACAATTCTAACTATGTTATTCAAAGTTTTGCCCAATATTAAATCAATTAAGGAATCAGTGTCAGCACTTCAATGAAATCAAGTTAAGCTTTATACAGCTTTTCAGGTAATAGCTTATTCACCTAAACATCATTTTAAGGGAATGAATGTATTCATTTAAAGCTGGGGCTGCAAACTAAAATTACTGGGACAGGGATGGTAACATAAAGGAACTAAGTAGGCCCGACAGTAAATGGCAACCTCCATTAGACCTTTAGGGTTGGAAATGACAATAGAGTGTAATAGGGGCTGTGCTGAACTAGAGAGTGTATCTTACAAGTCTAAGGTTATGGTTACTATTCAACTTTAGCTGACTGCTGGTCTATGAAGATGCAAGGCTGGCACTGCCAAATATACCACTGTTTTTCAAAGAAAGCTGAAATTTGAGATTTTCATGTAAAATTATCCAGTTTTTAAGTGTTAGTACCTAATAGTTTAGAATATTGTACAGACCAACACTGTATGGCCCAAACAAAACAACTGTGGACTGCCTACAATCAACCAATTTGTAATTTCTATTTTGAAATTCTGTGTAAGTCAAGTATTAAAATTGGAAAATGTTTAAAAACTTTAATGAAAGAGCTATTATATAAAGCAGTTCGCTATACATCCTTTTCATATAATAAGTATTTGTCCAGTGCCAGCACTGTAATTTCATAGGGAAAAATTAACCATAAGGCTAAATATGAAACATTCTGTTTAAAGATATATAAAAAGAAGTGAGGACACAGATACAAAGATGATTTCCTACTGGAGATGCTCTCTCTGGGTGACTGGATTTAAACAAGGCTTTGAGGGACACATGGAATTTCAACAGGAAAAAAGGATAAACACTTCAAGTAGAGAAGGTAAAAAGAACAGACATATAGAAAAGTACTTTTTGGAATACTTAACTAAGTTCCAGGTATTATTCTAGTTGCTGGGAAACAGCAGCAATTAAAACAAAAATCCCTGTTATTTTCAAGGAGAGGAGCCAGACAGGAAATAAGATAAATAAAAAAAAACAAAGTATTCAGGTAGATGAGTTGATAGAGCAAAGAAGGCGAGTGGGACAGGTATCTGTAAAATGTTAGGGTGGCCTAAGAAGGCCTCCTTGAGAAGGTTAGTACTGAAAACCTGAAAGAAGGGTCTGAGTGTGCCTTGTGACTTAGGAGAAAAGCATTCTAGAAGAAGTAAGAATAAGTGCGAAGGCCACAATGCGGGACTATGCCCGGAATGTTCCACAGAAAGGAAAACATTAGGTAGAAAAAGAGAAGGAGACAAGGTTGGAGAGAGGTAAAGGAAGACCAGATATATATAAGGCTGGCTGGTCATGGAAAAGACTTTGGCTTTTACTGAGGGATGGAAAGTTGCTGAGAATCCGAAACAGAGGAGTAACAGGATCACCCTGTCTCTTATGCTAAAAACAGACAAGACAATTGGAGATTATTCCATAATCCAGGAAAAGAGATGAGGGTGGTGGTACTGAAGGTGGTAACTAGATAAGTTCTGGATGGGTTTTAAAGGCAGAGCAACAGTATAGGCTGAAGGGTCAGATGTACCTTATGAGAGAAAGAAGAGTTTAGGATTATCTCCAAGGTGTTTGGACTGAGGAAATGGAAGGATGGAGCTGCTATTAACAGGAATTGGGGTGGAGGGTGAGGGGATTTGGAACTCACTTTTGGACAGATTAAGTTTGAGATTCTTATTAGATATTCAAGCAGAGCTGATGGACACTGAGCAGGCAGGGGGATGTACAGAAGTTGGGGAGAAGGCCGGGGTTGGATACAGAGTTTCACAGACGCTAAAACATCATCAACTGTGACATCACTATTTTATGTGCCACCAAAATATAAAAAAGATCACTAATTAAGTTATTACATCCGTGTCTGCTCAAATGCATCCCAATTTCAGAAATAATATCTGAAAAAAGAAAATGCAGGCTTCAGAACTGATGAAATATTATAAATTTGTGAGTTACATAAATATTTAAAGTCTCAAAACTAGATGAGGTCATCCAGGGAATGGGTAGAGAAGAGATACTAAGGATTAAACCTGGGAACACTGTAAAGGTAGAGGTTATGGAGATGAGGAGAAATCAGCAAAGGATCAATAAAGTAAGAAGGCAACTAGGAATGTGGTGACCTGGGAGCCAAGTGAAAATTGTTACAAGGAGTAGAGAGTAAACAACGTTACATGCTGCTAATGGGTCAAGTACAGTAAGAACCAAGAATTGACCTTTGGGATTAGCTACATGGAAGTCACTTATGACACCTTGAAAAAAGCAGTTTTGATTAAATGTTTGATTGGAGTGAGTCTGAGTGCTATAAAAGAGAAACAAAGGAGTAGGTGGATGGCAAATGGTGTCAAAAGTGGGTTATGATGACAGGAATAACACTTATGCTTGTATCTTGATAGAAATTCTCTAGTAAAGAAGGAAAACTGATGATAAAGAACCACAGGCCACTGGAGGGATATACCTGATAAGATGATACCAGTACATGAGAAAGGGTAGCTTTAGCTGGTAGTTTCTTCACTGTTACATGAGGAGAGAATATATCGGCACAGAGCAGCAGAGAAGTTGGTGGTTGATGAGGTTGGTAAGCTTGTGGACATTCTATTTTAATTGCTCAGAATGACCAAGCACAGAAGTAAGAAAAAAAAATCATTGTGTTCTAGGAATAGATATGAGATATGATCTGCTTTGATTAAGAAATCTGGTAAGTCTATAAAAGGTAGGCTGAAAAAAATTAGGGCTCTCAAAGACCTAGCCAATATTCTACAAGCAATAGAGTATCATTAAAAGTTTTGAGTATAGAAATAAGATCAGAGATGTGATTTATTTGGCAAAAGTAAATAACGACTGGAAGGATTAAAAGAGAAGAGTAAAATGGAAGGCATTTAGTGTCAGAAAAAGGAACGGGGCCCTCACAAACAATGTTAATAGGCACGGGATAGGATATTGTGAAGGAAGAACAGATAGACCCTGTTGTCTGAAATGGTAATGTGGAGCAAGTGAAAGGAAAAGATATGAGGTTAAGATAAAAGACTCAGGTTTTAAACTTTCATACCTCAGAGAATGAGGTCATTTACAGAAAGAGATCACAGAAGGAAGAGCAGGTTATCAGGTGAAGATGAGTTTACTTTGCAACACACAGAGGAGAAGGTAGAGAATCTCACAAAGCATTTGGGAAAGTGGGTCTGGAGTTACGAAGGGATAATAGTGATAGAGCTATTTGGGAGTCTACTCTCTATAAAGAGAGAACACCCGATCCTGGGAATGAATAACAGTCATCAACAGAGAGGTTCAGAGAAAACAAAATTCCAAGAACGGAACCAGCCTACTCCTTATTGGGGAGGACAGGAAAGAGCGGTCAAAGTAAGATTGAAGCAGCACTTAGATAGGTCAGAAGAGAATCATGCGACTACAGAAAGATACGGTATCAAGGCAGTTTCTCTTATCAAGGAAGTGGTCAACAATATTCTCAAATGCTGATGACGCATCACCTAATTTGAGGACTGAGAAGAAGCCTTTGGAATTAGAAACTGGGAAATTACTAGTCAATGTTAAGAGAGTTTAAGTTCAGTGTAGAAATAAACACAGGGAGCAATAGGCTATAAACTAAAACATTTAAGATGTAAGTCCTAGGTGAAAAATCTAGGTTATTTTCACAAAAGGTTGGGTGATTTTCAGGTCAAGAAGAAGCAGGAAAAGGGTTGACAAAGTACAGATATGCAAGGGAGGATATCTAATGGAACAAGATAAAAAGAAGGAAAAAATGGACCAAGAAAATACAAGAAAGGACATATAATACAGAAATGAGAAAACTTGAGTTTTGTCAAAACAGATGAGAATGGTAAAATACAGCACATAAAAAGATGCCATAGAGAACTATTTTCCTGGCAAAGTGAGCAGTTCATAAAAAGTATATTTGTTGAAGTAATAGACAGATGGACAAGACTGGGGCCAAAAACTTAAATACTGTAGAAAAGATCTGGAATAACTACTCTGGGCAATTCTAGAAGAACATAACAGAAGATAATTAAAAGACTCATTGAGTAGCACTGAGGTACACATAGGACAGTCCATTAATTTCCACTGGGTTTACCTGGACTAGGGTCAATGTTTGCTAGTAACTCCAAATGGGGTCTTAATCGGTTCAAGTTTGCTGGATCTCCAGTCCGCTGGAGAGCAATTGTTAGTTCCTGAACACTTTGGGCAAAAGAGGCTGGAGTCTGCAACTTAAAAAAGATGAACATTAACTTTCCTAAGGGCCAGATAACCCTTTTAAAATAAGATTATTCACAAAATCACAATTTTTACTATTTATTAAATATAATTTTTAGCCTCCCACACATCCCACACTTTATCCAGACTGGATTATCTGCTATGCAAACAAACTCTGCAATTCTCTGCATCCACAGCCTGGCATATTATATACTATCCCTCCCTCTACAGTCACATTTTTCTAATGTGAGAGACCTTTCTCAATTTCTCAATATGGAAGTACTCTTTCCATGTTATGTTCTTACAGCACTATATTAGTTTGGCTCTTGGGGTCCTTTCAAATAAATGAAATTTGGAAAAATAGTCTACAGATAATACAAATACAAATACAATAGCAAGAACAATGAAACTGAATTCAGTCAAACTGAGTCTAAATTCAAGTTCTGTTACATACCAAAGATGACTCTGAACATAATCTTTATAGACTCAATCTGAAGTCCATCTGTTATACAGACTAAATAATTTCAAAAGTTCACTGCTGTTCAAAAAATTTCCATATTGGTTTGGGATTCTTGGAAGGTTGTATATTTTCCTAAGGCTTAATGATACACATTCTTGCATTAACTCCCCTAAGTTGGCCATACATATGACTTTTAATAGGGGAAAAAAATTATGTGATAGTAATTAAGGTTCTTACTTGGAAACGTTAACTCTCTGTGCAGTTTATTAATATAGATGAGAATTTTTCTCCCCCAAAAGACCACTCTATTAAAGGTAATTAAAAAAAACATGGAAAATAACACAACTATCATTTGAATGATGACATGCCTTTATTCAGTTTTTTCATCTTTGCATGTTTTTTATGTACTTATAATCAACCATTTATAAACTTATGGTTTTGGCTACCATTAATATAACAAAAGCATTTTTATATTGGTAACTACTTATGAAATATTGTGAAATATGAATATTTCCAAGAAAAGTGTCTAATATAATGACAATAACCATGTATCCACCACTAAGACTTGTAAAAATATTTCACTAATGCTTTTTAAGAAGAAACTGAATGTTATTTATCAGCTGAAGAGAGTATCTGTCCTGACAAAACTGTAACTTAATGGCCGTTTAAGTGGTTTTCTTTAAATTGACATATAGTTGATATACAATCTTATGTTAGTTTCAAGTATACAACACAGTAGTTCAACAGTTACACACATTAAACTGTCACCCCAACTAGTGCAGTTACTAATCTGTCAACACAGAAAGTCGTATAACAGTATTTTGAGCAGACAGATCTTAACTTCTTTAACCATCCTCTTATTTTCTCCTTTATAAATAATGTTGCTATTAATGCCTCTGAGTTCATAGCCTTTTCAAAAGTTTGGATTATTTCCTTAAATTCTTAGGAATAGACTACTTGGTCAAAAGCCATGAATATTTTAAGGTTTTATTCCTTGACATACTGCTTCCCAAAAGATTTGTAATGCATTTTACAAACCATCAGCAATGTATGAGAGTATATGTTTACTAAGGTAATAGGCAGTATTTGTTTTAAATGTGTATTGAATTATCATGGGGGCTGAATTATATTCCATCATTAGATATATTTCCTCTTTGCGAACTTCTAATTCGTGTTTGTTCATTAATTTACTAGGATTATTGCTTTTCTTTTCACTTTTAACAAATCCTTTATTTGCACTGTTTGATACAGTAGCCATTAGAAACGTGTGGCTATTTAAATTTAAGTATCAGTTGCACAAGCCACATTTCAGGGGCTTAATAGCCATGTGTGGCTAGTGAACATCACATAGAACAGTGCATACATAGAACATTTTCCATTATCACAGAAAATTGCTCTACATTATGTCACATACACTGCATTTGTTCTAGTTTATTATATGAAGGTCTCTGGATATTAAATTCAAATTACTGCTCATGATGTAAGAAAATTATGGCAGGATATACAACTAGTTATACAGTCCAGTTCAGACAAAAAGGTCAACCTCCTTGTAGAATTTTTATAAAAGCCAAGTTTCTCTTCAGAGGTAAAAAGCTACTGCATTAAGAGCATTATGGAGTTTTCAATATGTTATAATCAATCAGTTGCATAATTTCAGACCTAGGAGTTGCAGGCAAAGTTTGGTTAAAGTTATCTACAGGGAAGACTTTTAGGACAGAATAATACATATTACACTGAAAATTATTCACCAAGTAGTTATAAAACACATTTTTCAATTCTCCTTTAATAGCAATCTACTAATTCAAAGAATTCTATCTTTTGGAATAGCAAAAAAAAGGGAAGAATAGTGTAGAAAGAGGTTTAGCAGTTAAGAACATGGATTCTAGAGTCAGAATGCCCAAGTTCAAATCCAGCTGTCATTTATTACCTATGTGATCCTGGAGAAATGTACTCAACCCCTCTCTGTCTCTTGTAAAGGGATAATACAGGGCCGTTGAGAGGATTACATGAATTATTTAAAACCACCAGGCATACAGTAAGCTCATGATAAGTGTTTACTACTATAAATATATTTGTATGGCGCTTTAAGATTTGTTTCATGTTGAATTACAACAAAAGCAGTTACAGTATTACTCCAGTTTTAAGAGCAATAAGTGCAGCTCTTAAGAGTCAGAAATAAACAATGGAGCATGACCTAAAACTCATGTGTACTCTTGTGATCCTTTCATCCTAACAAACAACAGATAAAGTAGAAATAAGTTTACTGAAAATTTGATCAAACTTAAAATTGTTGGTAACATGTGAAATTACTCAGGCTGCAGATCATAAGAAACCTCAATGTATATACCTTCCAGACCATTATTTGGCTGCTACAGGAAGATATTAAAGGCATTTAGGAAATGGGCTTAACTAACACAATGATCAAAACTCAGAGAAAAAGAAGAGAGAGAGGCAATGATAAAATAGGAAGGCAGACTCTCAAGGAATGTGAGAGAAAGCTGGGTAAGGCATTATAACAATAATCAAATCTTAAATGAACAGTGTCAATTATAACACAATTAAAAAATCTTTATATGAACTGTTACTGTGGTATGACTAGTTATGACATGACTCTCAACTACAGAGAATATAATTTACGAAAGCCTGACATACGGTATTCACTTCAATATGTTTTTAAATAAACGCATTAACAAATCATGAATTGCCAAAACTCCAAGATTAGTCCAGGAAGTAAGGACAAAAAAGGGTCTACCTTGTCAATAATGGACTGCATATGAGATTTGTGAGACTGGTCTCCATAAAGCAAAGAGGACCATTGGTCTGGTGCAATTCGTAAGCCAGCTTCCATAGCAATCTGCACTATCTGGGAATCATGTTCTCGCCGCAGAGCTTCATAGGTTCTAAATTCTTCTTTCAGCTGCATCAAAGAAGAGTCTTCATCACGTTTGGTGACCTAATGAGACACACATAATCTCATAATGAGTCTGGTAAGAAACAAAATGGGTTTATAATTGACCACAATTAGAATGCAGACAATTTTTAATGTAACAAATACATTGCTTTCATCAACAACAGCAAGATTAAAACGGAACACACCAGATGCTGCCTGTAAAACATTTCTTCCTTTATAGATGTCAACATCTTCTGGATGGTCTTACAGAAAGAAGGATGAGTATAAGTATCAATCCAAAGACTGACTAGACCTTAAGACATACACACAGTGTAAATTATATGTATTTTGAAAAGAAGAAAATAGTCACCTAAGTACAATTATTCTGAAAAACAATGTAGTTTCTACTACATGACCATGGATTATTACTCTGGAGCCTGCCTGGCACTGAGCCAGCTGGTACTCATAACTGAAAGAGCTTTAGATGCTGTGATCGAGATGACTAATTTGTACTTGCCTTAATTCTCCATGGAGTTTTATAGGTCGGGTCACTATCACATAATTAACATTTACCAAGTGCTTAGTATATGCCAGTAGGTGTGTTAAATTACCTTATTAACCATTATATTAACATACTAACTCATTTAATTCTCTCAACTTGTTGAGGTGGATAGGTATTATTGTTATTACCCCCCAAAATTTACTTTTTGAGTCAAGCTGGATTTAGGCCAAAGTCTTAACAAATGAAAGTGAAATAATTCTAGTCTACAATAACCTACATCTTAACATATTTTAGAACATATTTTGCTTTGTTAATCTTTTATTCTCATAAGGACTCAAATTCCTCTAGTGGAAAATTTCTATTTTTTTCCTCCAACCAAAGAACCTACAGAATGTCTAAGTCAAGACTTCTAGATCATACTGCTATATATTTTAAAATGTATTCCATTCCTTTTTTTTTTGATGCTTTTGTATTTACTATGGTCTGTTTGATCAGGTTCAGCATGTTGATTATTTTCTTCCTTTTTTGGGATTTTTTTTATTGTAGTTGATATACAATATTGTATTGGTTTCAAGTATACAACAGTGATTCAATAGTTACATCATTAAGTCCTCATCCAAGTGTAGTTACTCTCTATCAACACAAAAATGTGATAGAACTACTGATTCTTTTCTTTATGCTGCTCTTCCACCCATGACCAACTTACATTATGATTGACATTTTTGTGTCCCTTTATCGCCCTCACCTTCCCCACCCAACTACCCCAACCCCTCCCCCATGTTAACCACCAGTCACTTCTTAGTGTCTATGAGTCTACTGTTGTTTTGTTCATTCTGTTTTGTTTTTAAATTCCACAAGTAAGTAAAACCATATGGTATTTGTCTATCCCTGCCTGGCTTATTTCACTTCACACAATACCCTCAAGGTCCATCCAAGTTGTTGCAAATGGCAGGATTTCTTTCTTTTTTTTTCCTGGCTGAGTAGTATTCCATTGTGTATATGTATCACATCTTTATCCATTCATCTACTGATGCACACTTTGGCTGCAGATGCATTCCACTCTTACTGAAAAAAGGTCTAATTTAAATTTTGTTGGTTAAGTTCACAGAAAGACCAAATAGATAAAAAATCAAGAAGCATAGTCACAACTATATTTGCCACTATTTAAAGTTAAGTCAAAAAACCAAATGCATGTGTATGAAAACACTCTCTCAAATTAGACTAAACCTCATCAAAATGCCTTCTTATGATACTAAAAATAACCAAGGATTTCTAAGAGTGCAATGTATGTCTCAAGTCTTAGAGATGTACTGTACTAAAAACAACCAGATTTACCTGTTTGAAAAGGCTATTCAAATGGAAATTAGAGATGCTAAAAGGACAAGCTAGAACAGAGCTATGTGGATTCATACACGTGCAAGGAATAGAAAATGCAATCTGATTTGAGCTCCATGAGGAAGATGAAATGGGTATTGGCAGTAAATGAACGGATAAAGAAGAGGTGGTACATATACACAATGGAATAATATTCAGCCATGAGAAGAAAACAAATCCTACCATTTGCAACAACATGGCTGGAGCCAGAGAGTATTATGCTCAGTGAAATAAGCCAGGTGGAGAAGGACAAGTACCAAATGATTTCCCTCAATTGTGGAGTATAACAACGAAGCAAAACTGAAGGAACAAAACAGCAGCAGTCTCACAGACTCCAAGAAGGGACTAGCAGTTACCAAAGGGGAGGGGTGGGGAAGGGAGAAGGGGTTGTATTATGATTGGTACACATGGTGTATGTGTGGGTCACGGGGAAGACAGTGTAGCACAGAGAAGTAGTGACTCTGTGGCATCTTACTATGCTGATGGACAGTGACTTCTATAGGGTATGGGGTGGGGGGGATTTGATAATATGGGTGAATGTAGTAACCACAATGTTTTTCATGTGATACCTTCATAAGAGTATATATATCAATGATACGTTAATAAAAAAAAAGAAAGAAATGGGTATTGGTACATACACAACAGAAACTCTGCCAGTGAATAAAATTGAGGGTATAGACCTATTGGGATGGGAGAAGATAAATCTTCTCATAATTGAGAATGTAGTACAATCTACCACCAAGAGAAGAAAGGAGGTAGACAATGAAATAAAGGGCAATAATCATGACCTAAGGGAAAAATAATTTGATTTTTATAAATTTCTAATCTTTAAAAAATTACTCTTGGTGCTTTTAATTAGGATTGAGAGAGGTTCACGTTGTGGACATTCTGGGGTTTTTAAGCCCCTTATTATTTTTTTAAATATTTTAATTTCACTTTATTTTGAAATATTTAAAGAAATACAGAAAACTGTTAACTACATGTATCAACTACCCAAAAATAGCAGGTGTGAGCTCTGTCATCGTATTTTTTTTAATAAATTTAAGTCTATTAGAATTTATAGTAAAAGTTCCACTATATACACACACCTACATACTTAAAATATTTAATCCTTACCACAGTATATTGACATGTAACCACTTCTCTTTCTCATTTACAGATAAGGTTTTACGTTTTACATATACTAATGATTCAGTTGATCAATAGGTCCATTGTCACATACTAGTAAGTGACTAAATTAGGATTGGAATCTTGATCTGTTGGAATATTAGGTTCTATACTCCCTTTGTAAATTGACTTTGTTAACAAATAAATGGGTTGGGCAAGGTGGGATTACTCTGATGTTAATAAAATAACCTATTTTAATTCTGACTGCATTTTAAGTACCTAAATGAGTATAAAATGCTTCATAGGAAATATATGAAGTATGTGTAAACACCTGCATGGTTATGCGTGTGTAGATTTCTTTTTTTTTTTTTT